>VXBI01009435.1:6778-21302 GCA_013397375.1 Toxostoma redivivum
CACAGTGGTGTTCCTGACAGTTTCCTGGGTGGATTCCTCTCGCGTTTCGGGAGGCTGGACGCAGGCTGTCCCCCGAGGTGCGTGCGGTCCGGCTGGAGCCGCTGCGCTCACCGGCGCCCGCAGCAGGGCAGCGGCATGAGAGGGCAGGCGCCGACATGGGGAGAGGCCTTCCCAAAGCCCTGCACGGCAAGGAGCAATTCCCAAAAGGGCGACAGATCTTTAGAGCTGCGAGAGGCGGCTGGGTGATAGCCACTGGCTGCAGGTGGTGGGGAGATGAGACCACATGGTATAAGAATTGGAATGGTCTTAACTAATCTCGTAGCCGCTGGCTGCCTATCAGTCCTCAGACCCTTTCACAAACTCCTTTAAATTCGGCTTGTGGAAGGTTTTGGCTTATTCAGGTGCTGGCAGAGGAAGTGAGAGATGAGAGCAAGTGGTGATGGAGGGCAGTGCAGGACCTGCACTGTTCAGTATCCTTGGGTTGGGGATTCAGTACTCCTCATCTTACAGTGATGCACCTGTTTTCCTACTTAAATCAATTCCATAGATGAAGATCATGACTTGGAGGAGATAGGCAGTAGTGGGGCCCTTTCCAGATCTTCTCCTCGGTTGCACTGAAGGGAAGGACTCCTGTTCCTAATAGTTGTTTCTCTGATGTGATGCTAGACATATTCTCCAGGCACTTTATTTTTGTGCTTTATTTTCACAAATCTATTTCTGCGATAGAAACCATTTACTACTTCTGTCTGCAACAGACTAGCCAGAAAGCTTATTCCTGTTGTTTTATATATTTAAACACCTTACAGTCCTAATTCTATTGATATTTCTTTTCCTTTGCTCACTTTGCCCACTCTTAGAATCTGATTATTCTCTTGCTCTTGTGTGATTTTTCCCAGGAAAAATCTTACATCTTTCCTGTAGTTTGAAATCCTGGGCTAAATTGGATCTTTTTTCTGTGGTTCTTTCAATCTTCAGTGGGACAGGAGGATTACTGAGCATGTATCCACTTGCTTACCCTCTGGGAGCTGCCCTGAGCCTCTCCACACAGTCCTGTGAACCTGGGGGACAGCAGTAACTATATTTGCTAATATTCTTCTTAATGCAGGGCCTCCCTGACTGCTGCTTCATAACCATTTTGGCAGCGTCTGAAACAACTTGTGGAGCAGCTCAACAAAGTGCAGTTAGTAGGTGCTGTTACTACAGTGGTTTGTGGCTTTTTGCGTTTTCATTGTGCTTTTTTTTGGTGTGGCTCCTGAAGAAGTAACTTAAATTACCAAGAGGATGAAGCTTTTGTGATGCTCAGTGGTGAATGGTATGGCTTTAGCATGTACAACCTTTGAGAGATTCTTAAAGCCTCTGTCCCTTCCCCATGTAGTAATCCCTGACAGTTTCATTGACACTGATGTGTCACTTTGGAGTCTGTAAATAAACTGAACTCCTTAGTGTTGTTGAAAATGAAGTGCAAGCCTTAAGGTGGATGTAGTCATAGTGCCAGAAATCCCTAGGGAGATTGATTCTGCTGGCTCAAGCAGTACTTTTGATGTAAGACTTATCTATGCTAGATATGACATACTGCTGGAGTTACACCAGCAAACATAGTGAGGATAACCATTTTATAGGCTAAGATAATAAACAGCATAAACCATGTTTCAATACCATGCAGTGTCACATTTTTAAAATGAAAAATGGTCTTTGCCTTTTTTACTTGATTTATTCCAGCCTTGATGAGGACATGTTTGTATAACATGATTAATACACAAGAAAAACAAAAGGGATAGAAGTTCTTCATTCTGTTTCATCCAAGCTTCCTCAGGCATTTTGTGGGTACTGTTAATCAAGCTGGAAAATCAAGAAGGAATTTGGCCTCTCCTTCAATATTTCTTTGAAGATGAAGTTAACCCTCTCCAGAAAGAGAGATTAAGTGCTTGAGGAAAGATGAAACTTTTATAAGAGTTATACAAAACAACTCTCTTGTTAGGTGCTTGATTTTTTCCTAAAATATAATAGTTTAATGTGCTTGATGTCCTGTAGTGTGAGGATTTTTTGTGGCAAGTATTTTCGCCTTTTTTATATCTTATGCATACCTCTGTCTGTGGATCTGGTTTCCTAGAACTGACTAAGATTTTTGGTATTGTCTTTCTGAGCTACTTAAGTGCAATTGTTATTCGTGTGTAATTGCCATTTGTCTGTAGCTGACATCAAAATTCTATTGTGAGTTAACCTGACAATTAATTTTCACCCAAAAAAATTTTCATGGTGTGAAGTAGATGATGAGTGATTGGTAGTTTTTTTGAGTCAAACCATGCTAAATGTCTAGTTGATGGTGCCTGTCAGAATGAATGCATTCAGGTTTTGCAGCCCAGATTCCTGTTGTTACAGGATATAGCGGCAAGCTGCCAGACTTCAGTGTACTTCGGTTATGCTGATTTTGCATTTGCAAAATTATTTAAAATTATCTTAATGGACAATACTGTGTGACTTGCATCCTTGCCAAGTAGACTCTGGAAACTTTCTTTGAAGGAATTTGGCCATTTATAAACTGTAATTTCTGCGTTTGTTTTTTTCTGGGCAATGTACAATCTTGTTTTGAAGACAATTGTGATATTTAGGTTTCTGAGCTGTAATAAGCTTGCTGAGTGTTTCTTTTGCTCATGTCTCATTGATAGACCTATTTTGAGAATGCAGTGAGAATACAGTTTGGCTTGGGCCTCAACAATGCTTTTGATTACATAAAAACTCTGCTTAAACTGACAGGAAACAGGATTTTATATTTGGCTTTTCTTCAGTAGTGATTCTCAAGAGAATAAAGTTGAGATCATGCTTAAGGAAAGCAGCTGTTGCGGAAAATCTTTATTACAATGAGTATGTTTTTTCCAGAGTTAAATAAATGTAATTTAGATTGTTAACATTCATTTTGGGTGGACAGTATGTTGTAGTTGGGTTGTTCAAGAAGATGAATTTTTCATTTAGAACTGGTAGCTTTTAAAGCTTATGAAGCTCTTTTTGTAGGTCTGTTAAATCTTGAGAGATGTCCTTAAGAGTGTTCTGCACTTAGAAATCATATCATGTAGTAAATATAAGATCTTCCACAAGTTAGAGTATCAGGTTTTGATTTTCTACCCAGAATTCTAATTCTGATGGGTTTTTCTAAAAGAAAAAAAGGGGTAAAACAGTGCTGCTATATTTTTAAGGTTGACTATCTTTTGACTTCTATGACTCATAGCTTTTGGAGAAGGAGGGAGATCCCTGTGCACTCTGGGACTGCCTGCTTCTCTGGTGCTGCCTGTTTGCTCTGCAGGTTGAGAAGGGGGTTTGCAGTCCTCTCCCCACAGTCTCCTCTTTTCATTAGGTGGTGAAAAGGGTGGTTCTGTCACCTTCACCCAGACATGTGTCCTCTGAGGTCACAGGAGCATTGCAGGATGTGTGTGTAGTGTGATGTAAGGGATGTGTGTAGGTGTTGTGGGATGGTATTGGTGGTGCTCCTGGCTTCAATCCACACAGTGCTCCCAAAAAGACCATCTCTTGTTCTGCAAATGGTCTTCCTAGGTGAGAGGGGTTTGTTTAGTGTGTTTGACCTCAGCATTTAGCTCAGGATCTTTCCACACCTCTGCCACTGCTATTATTAATTGTGATAGAAGGTGGAACTAGCTGTCTGAGGTCAGATGTAGAATATTGTAGTGTATTCCAATATATTAGGAAAAAAAAAAGGTGGTGAAGGACTGTTTTTCTGTTTGCAGAAACATGGAGTTTTTCCCTTAAATAAATAGTTTCCTGAATAATTGAATTAGCAAAGCCTGATTTCCTGCAGCTTTGTCCACTGCGGTTGGCATCTCATGCTGATTCCCTTTCTGATAAATACGAAGTTGCATTGCAACCTTTTCCTTGCTTAGGGTTGAGAGATCATTTTTTCTCCACTAAAACTTTTGCCTATTTTCAAGGAAACTTTAAAAACTTACCTTTGAGGTTCCATCTGCCTACCATAGCGGGATAAAATTTACTACTGGATTCAAAAGTGATCAGAAAAGGAAGGAAAAGTGACCAAAAGATGGGGAGATCCTGTAAGTGTTGTATCATTTGATATTGAATTTTTAGGTTGGAATCCTTTCCTTGTCACTGCATAAGAAGGAGAAGACAGTCTTTCTCATTCCTGCCTGATTTCCAATTGCTTTCTAGTTTTTTAGATTTTCTTCTCTTGCATCCCATGAGTTGGTTGTATTGTGAGTTTAAAGAAACACCTTAAATACCCATAGCTCTGGAGCTGTGGAGCAAACACAGTATAAGAGCAGAGGCTTCACTTTTAAGGGCAAGGGAGTATTTTTGTGCCCAAGGATCTAAATACTACTGCTAGTTTTATTTTAGTTTTTGCGAGTGTGGCTGTTCCAGGATATGTTTTTCCCATTACTGGGGCTTTCATTGCAATGGAAACATTCACAGTTGTGGGTACAAGACGTACTTAATTCAGGGATGAAAGCCTGAGCTGTGACTATGGAAGAAGATGAAGGTCTTGTTGCTCTCATCCCAAACATAGTGTTCTCAAGTTATCCATGTGAAGATGCTTGGACCTTAGGTTGCTTTCAATGTCCTCAAGGACCCCAGTCAATGATGCTTCCATTTCTTTCTCAACTGTGCAGGCCCTAATAGGTCTTAGCATTTTAAATGCCTGGCCTCCAAGATATTTAGGCTGCAACTGACCGTTCTGTCTATGGGATTTGACCTGCTGCCTTGTTCAAGTCATCCAGGAGATAAGCTTCAGTATCAGCATGTTACAGTGTGAGGCAGCAAGGGACTGAGCCAGCCAGAGCTGTGGGGGGGGACCGTAGGATGTGTCCGTGATGGCATGTGGGGGGAGGTGGCTCTGTGCCCATTTTGTAGGGAGACCTACACACCAGTGATCTCATCATCATTTTAATTAGTGGTAGCCTTGCAGGAACAAACCAGTGTTTGCTGTTTAGTAATTGGATCTTCCATCAATTAAAGATGGTGTGTGCTCAAGTATTTAAAAATATAAATGTTAACAGTCTGAAAACATAAAATTTTGCTCTCCCTTCTGTCCAGTAGCGCTGACCCAAAATACATCAACCTATAATCTCTGGTACTGAGTTTTAACAGGAACTGTTCTTCATGTTTTCTGAAAAGACCTATCTCAAGTGTTTTTCTCTTGGCTTATTACAGTCACTGGAAAACAATGGTTCAGTAATACTTCCTATGTCAGGAAGATGTAGGCATTATATTTAAAAATGCTCCTCAAGAAGCATCAGGATGTCAGCAGGCTCCACTTTGAACCTGCCAGTCTGGGAAAGTGTGTGAATGTTGTGACATTGATGTAAACTGAAGCATCTTTAGCTTTGAACAAGTAGATTTTTGTTTTTTAATGTGAAGGGATGAGAAAGAGTTAAGGCTTTATACCAGTTTATTGGCTTTTGTCACTTTGTGTTCACAAAGTGTTAGTCTCTTATTTTTTTTACTCCCCACCCTAAAGTCCTATTGGACTCAGTACTGAAACTATTTTTTAGAGACACAGCATCTTTGTGGAAGAGCTCAAAGCTGTCTGTTCATTCAAAAGCAAAGCAGCTGTTCCACCTATGTGCTTTTAAGTCAATGCATACAAAAATTTAATTTTCACTGCTTCTTCACTCCAGTGGTACATGGATTTAGGCAGATATTTTCCTGCACTTTGTTCTCTGTACCTGGCGATGTAGCACATTATACCATGTGCCATCCTACCTCTAGAGTCCTGCTCTCAAACATCAGACCTTATCTAGAGAAAATCTGCTCTCTGTGTGAAGTGATGGCCCCAGTTGTGATACTTTGCCACTGCTGATTTCTCTTTCATCTTTCAATTGCTTAGTTATTATCTCCTCTGCTTTGAAAGTTTGAGAAGTGGCTGCAGCATGAGCTTAAACCACCTGCAGATGAGAAAACTGTGATATATGAAATTATGGAAAGGACAGCTGAACCTGTCACCCAGCAGAGGTTGCTGTCAGTGAAGGATGTCAAAGGATCAGTGCAAAGAAGCTTCAGGATCAGGTTTGTTTTCTTCAGTGACTTGGGAGGGTATTTGAAATTGCTCCCAGAAGCACACAGGTGGATGAAATGGATGTAACCTGGATGGCATGACACCTCTGTAAATAAAACACAGCTTTTTAAGTACAGCCATGTAGCTGGTTGCCCTCCTTGTGTCCCACCCCCTTTATGGCTGTATGCTGGAGAGAGGAGTCAGGTGACTTGCTGGACTTTTTACAGTTGGACTGCCATGATTTTATAGGAGGGACTGGGCAAATTTGAATTTTTTTTCAGGAAGAAAGAACCCTGAACAACTTAGGTGCTGGGAGGAGAAGTCTTAAAGCCTTCAAATGAGACTGAGGATAAATGTTTTGGTTTCCTTCTTTGATGAGCAGGGAGGAAAGACCAGGAAATTAAAAGGCTGTCTAAGCTAGTAGAGAAAGCCTCACCCAGGAATCAGTGCCTGGGGAGCTGTGGCAGACAAATTAGAAGGTGTTTTTTTTTTTTCTTCCCCTCTTTTCAGTGTCGGATTTAAGTAACCACAGGGATGGACACTCTGCCTCATACTGCTGTCAAATCCAGATGGTCTATGCTAATAGAAAATAGTTCAGTAGAGGAGATGGGTGATATGATACACTGTGAGGCTTAGGTCAGACTAAACAATTAACTATTTTTCCAAAATCATCAGGAGAAGAGCAGTTGAGCAGACCTGAATTTAGATATTTTGCAGTGATGTTTTCTAATGCTGAGCTGAGTCACCACTTAGTAACGTTTTCTCTAGTTGCCTTTAGTCCAGCTTAACTTCAGCTCTGCCGGTGCCTGGCTCACCCATGGTTTAACTCTCAGTAGCTTTCCTGCCTAGATTTCGAGCTGCTTGGTGCTGTATGGCAGTTCTGTCCCGTGGCTGAGGGCAGGAAACCCTCATGAAAGCATGACTCAGGCAGCATCTGGGCTGGTGTGACTTTTCTCTGACATCTGTTTGAATTTTGCACACTTTGCAGTGTGAGATGTGCTCCTCAAAATAGGTCATCAGTTGATTAACTGGTATGTTGGTTCACAAAGCCTCTTGGCTTAAGTCACGCGGTGAGTCTGAATATTAAATAACAAGCAGAGGAAAGCCAGTTAAGTCAGACGAAGGACAAAATAAAACCTTCTTTTTGGTAAGTTTAGTTACTTCAGAGGAACAAACAGCTGTGTAATCATGTGACCTGTTGAAGAAGCTTTTGGAAAATGGAAATGCATAGCAGCACTAGGTTCTCAATAAGTGTGAGAACTGGTGCTAACACTCATGACACCTGGCATCAGATATCTTTTGTTTTCATGAACCAGTGCACTAATAAAATATTTGCTTCTAGATGTTCCTTCCTGAAACCAAAAGTCCAAGCAAGGGAAGGTGTGTAGCCACTTCAGGATCTTCTTTATGCAAGGCTGGCTGCTTTGCCTGTCCAGCTTGCTTGGATGCTGTCTGTAGCTGTGAAAGTAGATGTTTGGATCTTTTTGATAGACGCTGCTGTTGACAGCTCAGTGACTGCATTATCTGCAAATCTTATGGCCCAGATAATGCTGGTAGTCAAGTAATCAAGTAGTGCGTGAAAAACTAAGCTGCTCTAGGCCCCCATGAAAAGAAACTTCAGCAAGGCACATTCCTGTGCTCTGTGGGCAGGCTGCAAGGCATGCATTCTCCCCCAGTGCTCTCACCAGGCTGTCAGCTAGGAAGGAAGAAATGAAAAGCTTCTAAGTCTTCATTTCATTAAAGAATGCAGGGTTTTTTCCCCATCGTGCTGTTATCCCCTTTGATTTTTACCATTTCTGCTGCAGCCTCCCAAAAGGAAATTCTTTGTTGTGATAAACTTGATACTTGCCCATGGTTTGTATAATTTAAAAATACCATAGGCTATTTTGGGCAGTGATCCTGAAACTCTTCACTTTAATGACTACACAAAGTATTTTTTAAACCCTTCGAGATTTTTTTGGAAATATATGTGGAAAATACATTCTTAAAATCTCACTGTCTCTGTAAAAGCAGCAGGCAACATAGGTTCTCTTACTTCTCAGTCTTGTATGTAAACAGTTACATGTGCTTAACATTACTCTCATGCCCCATTCCACTGATTTATCAGATTGCATCACAGCTTGCAAAAATCAAGACTTGAGTGTGTGGCAGATGTTAAGTGGGTGTTAGTGGAGCATTTATTGTAGGGAACCGATAGGTTGTGTGCAAGTTGGTAAGCCTGCTTTTACCCTGTTTTGTTAACGTGTCTAACTCTAGTTAACCATAGGTGTTCCCCAGGCTGTTGTAAGATGGGACTGTTCAATATGTTCAGGCCTATCTGTACTTGGAAAAGTGGTTTGCATGAACTAGGGCTGTTACATGTCTACTTACTTCTGCTCCTTGCTGGGTGAATGTCAAAATTACCGTTCCTTGCATTGGCAGGCACCTACAGCACTCAGATTGAATGAGGTGGTAGGAAAATGCCACTGGAAACATCAGTTCAGAGAAGGGAGTAGGTGTGTAGGACAGCTGCAAAACATTTACCTCTGCTTTCTCCTCCTGCCTGTGCACAGTGTCCTCATGTGAAGTGGTAGAACTGTTCCTGCTGTTGTGTAGTAAATCAGCAGCTGAGAAGGGTTGATGTGTAATTTTCACACCTTGCCACGAGGTTGCTTTATTTGGTCACGCCCAGCAGAAGAAAGCACTGTCAGGGCTCATGAGGTGCTGGAGCAGGGGTAGGAGTGAGTGGGTGGCTGGCAGAGGAGTCAGATTAGTTTCGGTTGGAAGGGACCCACGAGAACCATTGAGTCCAGCTCTTACGTGAATGATATACGTGGGGATCTTACCTGCAACTCTGGTGTCACTGGGAGAAAGGCTGGGTCAAGCCCGGGGTTGTTAAAGCAGCCTGGCTACCAAAGAAATCTCTGTGAAACTGCACTTTGAATATATTTTAGCAGAAGTATTTCCCACACAGCTTTCCACAGCTGCTATTGTGAAACCACTCAAGTCAGCCATCATCCTGGCAGTTCAAATCCTGGTGCAGTCTGTTTTCAAGTATATTAGGCTTTCAGATTCTGGGGTCTCAGGCAAGTTGGCGCTGTAGTCTGTGAGCTCTGAAAGAGTAAAACTGAGCAAAGCAGGCGGCTGGTCTACACTGTGGCATTGTGGTGGGTTAGTGTGAGGGAGCTGGCTGATGGTAAGTGTTGGTGGAAAGCATCAATATTTGCCCAGTGTTTGTAATTTTTGTCAAATTGTGGTGTTCATCCCGGTGAGGAGATGTAAAGCTAGTGAGAGAGCCGGGCTGGCTGCACTTGCTGCCTGACTTGTGGGAGCCTTTGGATTGAGAAGGACTTGAAGCCAGAATGTGCTGCAGGATGACAGACTCTTGGTGGAGCAGCCTGCCTTTCAGCTACCATTGTGCTAGGCTCTTGGAGAACCTTGGCTTGGGATGTTCATGAGACTCTGAAGGGTCTGTACATACAGACCTGTAGATATAAGGCCTGCCTGCTGGCAGTGGTCACAGACCTTCATTTTTGTTTGGGTTGCCTCTGTCCTAAAAACTGCACAGCATCTTCCTCTTGCACAACTCCGTTCTTTGGAGGAGCTTTTAATGATAAGCTAATTCTGTAAAAGATTTTTGACATTACTTTCTGTTTTTCTTAGTCTCTTTTTTATAATGTGACAAAAATTTGTTGCTGGCTTGCAGTGGGTTTTGAGCCCCTGTGCAGACCATTGCTGCAGTCAAAAGGCAGAGGAAAAGTGAGATGGGCCATGCCTGCAGTAAAGGATGTGGCATCAGAGCATCTGTGGAGCTTAGCTGCACATTGACCAAACTTAACAGAGAACTCTGTGTATATGTGGGCTTTGAAGTCTTGTCACATATCTTTGAAACTTCCTGGGTCAGTAGGTTGTGGCCAGCATCTTAGTCTTTGGGACAGGGGCAGTTCTCATTTATTTTTGGATAATACCTTTTTCATTATGACCTACCCTGGAATGTTAGGAGTACAGTTAAAAAAAGAAAAAAAAAAAAAAGAAAAAAGAAAAAAAAAAAACCTCACAAAAAAAACCTCCAAGCCACCAAATTTGGGGCTGTGGCTGAATAGTCTAGCCAACTTTCTATGGTTTCCATGACTATTCAGAGTGCTTGAAGAGGTGCATCTGGAAAAAGATGGAAATACTGGTATTTTTCACAAATATTTCCTATTTATAGGGTACGTGCTCAGTATTAGAAACTATTATTAAAGTCTAAGTAATGTGGAAAAGTACATAAATGACTTACATATTCTGTTTAAGCATTTGTTGCTTTAAGCAGCAGCTCCAGGGACCAAGGAGTAGAATAGCAGACGTTGCTGGATATAGATGAGATTTTACTGGCAGAGCTCTCTAGCACCTGGTGTAGGAAAATGTTTTTCTCGTTACAAATGCCAAAGCTGCATACATTTTTACTTCTATTCTGTAGTTGTTAATGTTATGCTAAGGCCAACAGTTCAGGTTTATTGTGGAGTCTTTGGATTGGGCTGATACTAAATCCTTTCATGTTAAAAGGACCTTTAGTCTTTTTTTTGTTGCTGTAGTTACGATTCTGAAGTGGGTGAATGATACATTTCTGGTATGCATTTGTTTTGAAATGTTATCCCATTTGTTTGCTGAATCAGTAACTTGCTGTAGCTTCCTTATTTCCTGGACTTGTGTTGATGCTCTAAAAGGTAATGTAATTTCACTACCTATAAAAAAATAAAATTGCCATTCAGCCACTAGAGCCGTCTATTTTGAAAGTATACTTGCATGATGTGCTTTTGCACACAGTATTTTTAATTTCCAGCTTAGGTGCCAAGATGAGCCCATTCTTTTTATTCCCCATATCTGGAGCTCTGTGTTTTGGGGAGGATTTCTGTTCTGCAGTAGCAGCAGTTTTATCAGCTGCGTGCTTTGAGGCCCTGTCTCCTCTGGCATGAGATCCAGTGGTGAAGTGAGAGAAGCATGGGGACTGGGTTGGGCTGTCCCCGTTTTATGTCTTCTGCAGCTGAAGAGCTGCTGTTGAGAAAGGGAAGGGCTGGTATGCCACCCCCTTCCGGGGGGGTCAAGGCATGAAGTATGACCTTGAGTGTTGCAGAAATAGTCATGGCTAGGAAGTGATAAACTGGGAGTCTTTTCAGGAGACTTCTTCAAAATTATTTGAGGCTCTTTGAACAACCAGTCTGGTTGTGAGACTCTGTGGAGTTGGATGTATGTGTCTGCAGACACACATGAAACCCCGTCCCCTCTATCAGACAAGTCATTGATGCTGGAAGAGAAAATGTCCTGGGAGGAAAACAGTACATGATGCTTGGGTGCCTGAAGACACATACAACCAATGACGTTTGCCTGGATGACTCAGATGTTGGCACCTGTGGATTTTCAATCTTTTGGCAAGTGTCCACCTTGTACAACTGCTTGCTGAAAGCAGAAGGTCCTCCGAATGTTCCTGTGGCCCCTCCAAAAGCTGAGGAAGCACCAGTAAGAAGCATCCTTGGTGTGCTGGAGTGCCAGGCTCTGACAATACACCATACCTAGCCTCAGGTAGCCCCTGGAAAATGGGGGAGTAGGGGGGTGAGGTTACTCTGGGCTGGCAGCAATGAGATGTGGGAGGGTGGCTCCCTGCTCCTGGCTGCCTGCTGATGTCCAAAAATCCCTCCTGTGGTCATGGTTGGTGGGTTAGGGACAGACAGGAACCATATTGAGCTGCTGCTTATTGCAAGTAACAGCATGTCCGTGGACAGAGCTGCCTTATGTATATAAGTAAGCCTTACCTTTGTATTTTATATATGACTTTTCTAAAAGTAGAAGGCAGGAAAGGTGAATCCAGGCTCTTTGAAAGTTCAGTGATACTGTTGACAGCAAGAAAATAATGAACCTCAATCTAGATCCCTTTCAGGATTTATTCAGTACCTGTTTCCTTGTTGAATAAAATAATTACATGGGTATTGCTATGTTTCATGGATTTTTATCTTGGTCGACCCTCAGTTGTTGAGAGAAGACTAAAATACACAGGGAAATCTGACACTCATCCTTAGCAAATCTGGGAGAACTAGAGACTGATGTGCTTAAAACTAGTGAGTTTTGATAAACAAGACAGTCTGCTTCCACTTAAATGCTGTTCAACTAGGAGGAGAGGACTTTAGAAATCCTGGAGTTTTGCAGGAAGTCTCCCAGCTTACCTGTCTAACTTTTGCAATAGAAACCTTAAGATGGAGGGCTTTGGTGGGTTTTTGACTTGTGTTTTTTTGTGTTACTTTTCAGTTGGCCTGCTGCTGTGGTACTGCTGCTTGTTCCTTGTGCTGCAAATGCTGCCCCAAGATAAAACAGTCAACCAGCACCCGCTTCATGTATGCGCTTTACTTCATCCTGGTGACCATCATCTGCTGCGTCATGATGTCTACAACAGTAGCTAATGAAATGAAAACTCACGTAAGTAACAGGGATGTGGTCACTGCTGCCCTGGAAGAAAATGGGGCTCCTTCCACAGTTCTTTGTATATAGGGGTGCTCCCTTGGAAGAGGTGATCAGTTTCCTCCACCATCCACTTCTAAACCCAGACGGGATGATTTTCCACGCTCAGCCCCTTGACTTTTCCCATGCTCAGCGTCTTCCTGTCACCCACTGAGTATGTTTCACAACAGGAAGAGCCTAGCATCCTTCCTCTCTGGTGCAGAAATCCGCTGCAGTGAGCCCACCCCAGATTTGCTGTGCAGGCATTGTCACAAGAGGGAGAAGCATTAGGGAACTTGTTTTAGTAGAACAAATCAGTTCAGTCTAACTTTGATTTTGTCTCTGGCAGCTTGTTTAGCAGCAGAAGCAGCAAATTAGAAAATAACTCTTCAAGTGTTGTGGTTTTAATTCTGCCTTCATGGTGTAACAGACTGCTGCAAAGCACAATGCTGCAGAGTCTCTACAAGGGGTTTTCTTCAGTGTGTTTTGAGTCATTGTGTTCACATGGCCTCTAACCACAGCAAATATTCTTCATCTCTAATTGTCTTTTTAATTAGAGAGCTTTAAAAACATGAAAGGTGCTGTGGCTAAGGCTAGATTTTAAAACTCAAGTTTCTTTCAGAGTCTTAATATAACTTTCTTAAGCTAAATGCTCGCTAGCCTGCTTGTGCTTACACACTGATCCTGTTGTACCACATA
Source organism: Toxostoma redivivum (assembly GCA_013397375.1). Taxonomy (NCBI): domain Eukaryota; kingdom Metazoa; phylum Chordata; class Aves; order Passeriformes; family Mimidae; genus Toxostoma; species Toxostoma redivivum. Next base: position 19,941 of record VXBI01009435.1, read on the forward strand.
TTTGGTTTGGCTTCATAAGCCACCCAAGTAGCACAAATCCTCTCTCTCATCCACTACAAACTGCAATAATAAAACTCTGCTTTTAACTAGAGGGAATGGAAGCTGCATTACTTAATTCTTAAAAATGAAGGTTCTGCACCAGATGCATCATTGGACCTGCTTTGGGGTTGTGTGTTTGCTTGTCCTGGAGGTTCAGAAGGCTTCCATCAGTGTGAGCATCTTGTTGTTTTGTGCTCCTCTGCCAAGAGAGTGAGGTTGCACAGTGAGGCCTCTTTCCTCATTGAACCAGTTGCTGAAGAAGCTGGTGCCCTGGTTACATTCTGCACTTGATTTTTGGCTGTCTCTGAAACACTTCTGTCCAGATCATGCCAAATGCAGAACCTGGTGGCAGCACCCCCTTCCTGCAACACAGAAGAACTCAGTGGGTTTATAGCAGCTAATTTGAGGGTGTGCTCTGCTGCCTATGACCTTTCTTCCCATTGTACCTTCTTTGTATGTTCTATCCGAATTTTCTTTCATTTAATAGCACTTTGCATGAGTTATCCTAGTGTCACATTTTACCCTTGGCCACCAGAAGTTGATGACCATCCTGTAGTAGCATCCAGTACAGACTTGATGCTTGCCTGTGAGCTGTGACTTAAAAACTGTTCAACATGTGCGTACTGAAATTGCTTGCCAGGAATTACTTTGACTTACTAGATGCTTAGCTTGGCAATAACGTGAATAACCTAAGGAACTTAAGTGTGTGGGAGACAAATTATGTGCTCATATCCAAATTTCATAAAGTTCTTTTCCATCAGTAGCGTGGTTTTAATGCAGCTTGTATCCCTAACAAAAATTACTCTTTATCCAACAGAAAAGTGATTCAAGAAGTCTTCAATAACATGCTTTTCAGTATTGCCAAATTTTTTTTACAGTTCATAGTCATGAAAGCTCAGTGTGGGAAGAAATGGCACAAAGAGTAGCTGTTAGTTTGAAGTGGAAAGATAATCACTCTCTTAGTTTAGAGCATTTGATGCCTTTGAATGGGAAACGGACCATCTGAAAGTAGGCTTTCTTTATCTGCTTTCTAATTTAATAATTATGTTCAGGGTTATTAAAAATTCAAAGACCCCTGAAGCTAATTCAGCACAGTTTTAAAAGAGTGCACCTTGAAAATACTTATTCAGACTAACTAGTCTCAACTTCTCAGTGATGAGTTGTGTTTTGAAGGTGCTGTGTACTTACTGATTCCTTTGCTTTTGGCTCGGTCATGGAACAGTCCCAGCTCCTGAAGCCAGACTGTAAGCAAATACTTTGCATGGTATTTTGGGACCTCACCCTTCTTCTTTTTCTTTTTTTTTTTTTTTTTTTTTTAAATCT
>VXBI01009435.1:21307-40102 GCA_013397375.1 Toxostoma redivivum
CCTTTTTTTTTTTCTTTTTTTTTTTTTTTTTTTTGAGAAGACGGACTTTGAATAATTTGAATCAGATTATTTTTTTTTAATATTTTGTATTTAGATAAAGAATTTCGAATTTCAAATTCTACTGCAGTACTTTGTAGAGCTGTAACCTTGGCAAGGAACCGTGTATCTCCTTTAGCAGTGTAAAGTTCAAATACTCATGCTGATCTTACATGGAAGGAATCTCTCTTTTGTCAGTGAGAGGTGTTTTTTTCTCTTTGGTTGTTTTGCTGTAAGTTCCCAGGTCTACAGTAGTAGATCTCTGGGGAAAGAAGCAAGAGGCAGTGGAGGAGTAGGGAAGAAGTTAATGATTATTTGCAGGAAAATTTTGGATAGGTGATTTTATGTGGAGCTTTTTGCCCTTGCTTTCCCACTTACATAAATTTTCATTCCTGCTTCCTTTGTTTCCTTAACAAAGTTTGCCTGCCAAATTCTCCCTCCTTGGATGAGGACATCCAGATGAAAGCAGGGTCCTCCAGGGCTGTTTCTACACAGCTCTTCGTTCCTGTTCCCCTTGGATGTGCTTTGCCATGCTCCTGTGCTCGCACGTTTTGGTGCTGACAGACCTCACCTGGCCCCAGTGTTGTCTTCTTGCACCAGGATGGCTCTGTGTGCTTGCGGCTTGCAGTGAGAGAAGAGCAAGTTCGGGGCATCCTGTTTCTGTAGATGCTGCTCAAATGTTCGTCATCTCTGAGGGCTTAAGTGCATGCTGGAAAATTGCCAGCTGTGCTGTGATAACATGGTTGCTTGTGCAGCAGCTGAGGCGTTTGTGTTATTGGAGCTGATACTGAGTTTCTGCAACAAGAATGCTTTGTCCTCTACTCCATGGTCAAAGAATTTAGCTTCTGCTGCTTTTAAAGGTACAAAATTAGCTGTTTTACTGTATCTTGGCAAATAACTAATAAGTGACTTAACAGCTATCAAAAATATCCAGCAAATTCTTAGCATGGTAAAGCATATAGGGTAGGCAGCCTTCTCAGCAGCTGATTGAAAAGAAACATTAGTCTTTTTTGTCTGTCAGTGAAGTCACATAAGCCTTGATAAATTGTTCGCAGCAGTAGACCATCCTTTCACAAAAACATATCCTTTTTATTACACCAGTCCTATTGTCCCCAGCATTGTGCTTGTGTGTTTTATCTGTTACAGTCTCCAGGAATTTGATTTTATTCTTGTTTTGTTCCTTAAGGACCATGGGTCTCCTAAAAGAGCATTCAATCCCATGGGACTGTTTCTGTGGGCATCAATTTTTACTGCATAGTGTAGTGGATACTACATGATGACTAAACTCTTGGTTGCTTATGTTGGCCGAACTGAGCTATTGTTCTTGTGAATCCATCTATTTACTCTCAGCCAGACTTGTAATGAAGCTAATACTTACAGGAGGAAAGAATGTATAGGTTCAAAAATCCCATCAAGATTTCTGTAGAAATCTATGCAATTAAAGAAGGTGCCTATTTATGGTTACTCAGAGATCTGTTTCTAGTTAGCTAGTCAGTTAATCAAGTTCTGTGATATTTTTGTTTTATTTTGTTTTGTTCTGAATGTCTTGTAAGTAAAATGAACAGATCTTGTAGAAATCTGTCTTCTTGGTGAGTACTATCATCTGTATCAAACAAATAAGTAATTTTCCCAGTATTTTTAGTTCAATATTTTGCTGTTTCCTATCCTCTCATGATTGATGGTTATTATAAACCAAGAACAGAAAAGTGTTAATTGATAGCCCAATTGCTTTCTCTGGCAATGTTGTGGCCCCTTGGCTTGCCCTGGCATGACTGTGGCATTGATAGTTCCCATAATTATTCCAGTCAATCCATTTGCTCATTTTGAATGCTGGCATGTTTGCCCAGTCTGACATTTCATTGCTTTCCAAGACATGGGAAAAGTGTTGCTGATGCTCCAGACAGTTTCTCAGGAGCTTTCCAAAAACTCTTGAATGCAATTTAGCCACAGCTACTTGTTTAATGTCCAGCTTCTTTATGCAGTGGTTACTAATCTCTGAGTTGTTGCTGAAAGAACAACCCGGAGTGGCCCAGGTTGAATCCATTCTTATAACACCACACAGCTGAGATCAGTTTTCATCTCCTTGGCTGATCCTACCCCACTGAGAATCAGCTCCATGTTGTAGTTAGGTTTGCTACCCTTAGCTCAGTGTTGCTGTGAGCTCCTCTTCTTGAGAAACTACTTAGAGGGTTGTTGAGCTCCTGACTGGTTTGGATTCCTGGAATATGCGTTGAAGTTGCATACCCTGGTGAAAGAGGTAGGCTTTTAGAGCCTGGTGGGTGGAAGCTGGCAATTTACTTGTTTATCACTTGTATCCTGCCTCTCAGAGGGTTTTCTAGAGCTGGGAATCCTGCCTGATGGCTAGCACCCAGGCCCTGTTATTCTTTCATTGTTATTCTTTCATTGTTATAGCTTTGTGTGCTGACCTGCTTGCTGAATGAAGGGGTTTCCTCTGCCATAGCTGTTGATCTGTGCATGTTGTGTCCTGCCATATGTTGAGTTCTCTATCATCCAGTCACCTGTAGGGATAGCAGCAGTCAGCTCCAGAGGGTTTAGTAATGTTGTTCAACTGGTCTTACCAGCCTTAGCTGAAGGCTGTAAGCATACAAGAGAGGCCCTTTTTTCTTTGAAATGGACTGTGGTTTACTAATAAAATTCCTGTGTTTCTGTGCAGTGAAATGGTTCTTTGGCTGTGAGAAGCAGATGTCTACACTGAGGTGCCCCACAGCAGCAGGCTGTGACTGCACAGATCTGTTTTTTTTAGCACCCAGCATCATGTTCATGTGGTGAAACTGAAGCCAAAATGTGCAGCTGTCTGTTTTTCCCCTTTGTGGGGAAAGACCTCAAAGGCAAATATTTAATGAGTCAAGAGAGGCAGGAATATTCCACCTTTCTGTTAATTTAAAACAAAATCAGGTCAGCTGGCATAACTGTTTCAGAAGCTGTGATGGAGAGCAGGGTGGTTGCTGCCCCTGTGACACTTGGGTGTGCTTCAGTCTGCATTTCCAGCCAGGGCAGCACAAGCCCTTGGTATGTCTCATGTAAGCTGGATTACTGGAACAAACAGAGTCTTTTGCTGTACAGCATGGGAAGAAGGGAGACGGTCCCCAGAGTGAGGGAATAGCAGTAATGGGTGGGAATGGCATGAACCAGGAGAGCTGATAGAAGGTGGGCTTGTACCCCAAGGGATCTGTAAAGAGTAGAGGGAAGGCTCTGGAAGACTTCAGTCATGTTTTAGATATTGTTATATCCTCTGAAACCTGAAATCCAGGCTGAAGAGGTGTCAAAAGGTATTATTAAATGAAGCTAGTGAAAAGTCAGTGGTGCATAAACATAGATGCGCTTGGCTATGTGCTTCATGTCCTTTCTAATAGCTTATATATAATGTGTTCTGCTTTTCAGATTCCCTTCTACAAGCAGATGTGCAAGGGTATTCAGGCGGGTGAGATGTGTGAGAAGTTGGTGGGATACTCTGCAGTGTACAAAGTCTGTTTTGGAATGGCCTGTTTCTTCTTTTTATTCTTCTTGTTCACCATCAAAATTAACAACAGCAAAAGCTGCCGAGCGTACATTCATAATGGGTGAGATTTTTATTTGATTACCTAATTTTCACATCTCTTTACAAGTTTATGCCACAAACTTTTCACTTGGGTGTAGTAATAGGCAGAAAAAAACCCCAAAACCAAAAAAACTTTGCTTTGCTCTTGTTGTCAGAAATAATGTGGTCAAGTGAAAACTAAGTAAAGTGGTAATCAGTCATCAAAGGATGGGTTTTTTTCTGGTTATGCTTTAAATAGAGATTTCCTGTGGTGCTAAAATTGAAAATCTATAATTCCTATTACAACCAGATGGTTTGGTTTTTTTTCCTCTCATACAGATTCTGGCTTATTAAACTTATAGTTCTGGCAGCAATGTGCTCAGGAGCCTTCTTCATTCCTGATCAAGACACTTTCCTCAATGGTATGTCCTCTTGCTTTGTTATGCTTCTTCTTTGTCTATTGTCTTTTAAGTGGTTAGAAATCCAGGAGGTCTGATCAGCATGAATATTGCCTGTTTCTTCAAGTAAAGCCTTTACAGGCCAGATGCAAAAATAGTATTTGGAGTTGTTTGAGGGGAACACTGTGTGCAAACTATGTGGTCTTCCTGTGAATGTACAGGAAACAGCATGTTTTTTTCTGACCAAGAGCAGGCCAAAGTGGTAGGTAATGATACCACTGCAGCAATTCTTAAAGACTTCCTGCCAGTTCATTAAGAAATATGGAACTATAATGGTGCAGAAGGAATTGTTCATTCAAGAACAGAGCTGCATATTAGTTTGGCTTGCGCAGGTAGCTCTGGCATAATGCAGCAGTCAGGCTGCACAGTGGAGAGGTACCAGTACTCCAGGAGGCACAGTAACCTGCTGGGCACTGGTGTTTGCTGCGTGGAAATTTGCAGTGCCCCAAAAGAATTTGGGATGTTAATTTTCAGGTTGGGGGTACACATGCAGTAAGGTAAAATTAGAGTTCTTGGGTCTTGATATATGTGCTCTGCTGAGGATGCCATGTCAGAAGCATTTCCTATTTTGGAAGGAATGCTGGCACAGCACAGACATGCTGGTACTAGCCCAGTACTTAAGTGCCAGCTAGGAGGGGAGTGTATGACAGGAGTCTTTTGGGCTAGGAGCAAAAATCCTGGTGATACCAAGATGAGTTTGTTCTCTCACATTTATAAGTACATCATACAGGTAACTGTAAGCCCTTAAGCTGTTGGATCCGGACAGGTGAAAAGGGATGGGATCAGTAAAGCAAAAGAGCAGTTGTGTGTGCTGCCTGCTTCCACTAAGACTTGCTTGGTTACCTTGTTCTCAACACCCACCTGCTCTAGCCAGGGTGTTTAAAAGGGCAGGTGGAAGAAGTAACATGGGGAAGAGAATAGAGTGGACAGACAGACCATGAGGACAGTACTCTGGGAAACTAAAGTAAAAACCACTACAAGTAAACCACTGACAGGTATAATTTATTGTCTTGCTCTTGCTGTCTGTTTGTTTGGTCCTGGCTCAGTTTGAGGCCCCTCTTTCATCTACTCTTTGAAGTTATGGGATGGCTGTATGTGTTTGTCCTTAGGACCCATTCTGTTTGGATTAGATGCAGTAGTACAATGCCTTGTACTTGTGAGCAGGTGAGACTGCCTGTTATCTTTGCAAGTGACCCTTTTCATGGTGAAACCTCTTGAAGAACTGATGTGTTTGCAGAAAAGGAGAAGCAGAATTTTTTGTGCTGATTCTCAACACGAGTCTAATGTAGTCTGGAGATACAGCGTAACAAGCCCAAACCAGCTCATGACTTTTCACTCTAAAGCTGTATTCTGCAACTCCCACTAAACTGACCTCTAGTCTGCCTCTGAAATTGAGATTTACAGATGGTTTGGATATAGTGTGTTTGTGGGTTTTCTCCCCTCCTTTCATGAAACTTACACTGTCCTTTGGTTGGTTGGTTGGTTGGTTTTGGTTTTTTTTTAGAGGGAGCGGTCATTCTCCCAACTGCTTTTTTTTTTTTTCTTGAAAAATAAAATCTCTTGCCATACTTCCCAAGTGATTTGTTAATCATGGAGAAGGAAGATTATGAGCAAGCAGTAGGTTTCTGTGGGTTGTAGTGTTAAATCCACACTGGCTTTGCTGACCTTATATGTGATTGATGCATAAATGTCCTGCAATATACTGTGGCAGAGGAAGATCATGAGAGTCTGTGTCTTTAATTATTCACTCCATTGGTGGTCTGACTTTTCCTGCTCCCCCTCTCCCAAATACACATGCCACTTTGTGCCCTGCCTATTTTTATGTACTTTTTTTACAGAATAACTTAATCCCATTTTTTTTGTATGTTTGAAGAACAGAATGCTTGTCAAGTGTATACAATATATTTAGAAAACCAGACAATTACATTTTTGCTTGCTTTTAAACAGTGAGCTTATGACAGAGTGAAGCAAAAAAATAACCTCTACATCAGCTGCTAATGGAAATGAGCCCTGACTGTTTTGTTCTTCCACTTAACTTACTCATGCTTTTTTTCAAAAGGAAAGCACAATGGAAGGATATGGCTGAATTTTGCTAATGCACTTCCTTGGTCTTTTCTTCACTGAAATCAGCTGCACACCTGGAGTAATTTGTAGGCTGTGTACTGCAGAGCAGCACAAACTGTATATACTGCTAAAAATTAAAATAGGTACCTGTATTTCCTCAGACACTTCTGATGTTACATTTAAGAAATCTTTTGTCCAAAACATCCAAGCAGCTACCCAAATACAGTATATGTATGTAGGTCAACATTTATGTACCCAAATAACCTATATTAAAACCAGTCAGTGAATACTAACTGTTCCTTGGGAATCTGTGGATAGATCAACCCCACCTTTGTTTTTCTGTGGTACTGGAATCTGGAGGAGAAGAAATTGCCCTTTTTAGTAATGATTGGGTTCCAGTACCTTGCAATTTCAGGGTTTAGATTCCTGTGGAATGCCTTCACGCCACCTCCCTCCTGCCAGTCTCAAATAAAGGTTTCAGTATTTTCTGTCTGAATATAGTAACTCATAGTCTCCACAAAAATTTTCTAGGTTAGGGAGACTCAGTAGCTGTCCTAACATGATTATATTGAAAGTGTAGCAGGTTACAAGCTGAATTCATCAGGGACCTAATATTGAGTTAACTGAGCTGGCCTGTCATCTGAAATCTCTCATCTCCTGCTACATTTGCGAGCTTCACTGCATAGACAATAAATCCATTTTATCTCAAGGGAAAGGCGTTTGACCTATTTTCTGCCTCTCTGCCTTGCAGCCTGGCGCTACGTGGGAGCAACAGGAGGGTTCCTTTTCATTGCCATTCAGCTCATCCTGCTGGTTGAGTTTGCACACAAGTGGAATAAAAATTGGTATGTGTTGGGGAAGTAGTTAAAATTCTGGTGGACTCCTGGCCAATACTTTTCTTGTAATAAAGAATGTAAAAGTATCTTGGATGTAATTTTTGAAAGAAGACATGTGAATGTCAGTATTCAGAGCTGTTCATATTTGCTTCATCTACTTTCTTCTTCCCCAACAGAAATGTTTCCTCATTGTTCTCTTTTACTCTGCTGATTTACTCTTAACCTGAACTGCTTGGCTTCTATTAAGTAGTAGTGCCTTGGGACACAAAAATTTCTTACTTTAGGTTGTATTTTATGAAAATACGTCTGCTAGGTAGAGTGGTGCAAGAGAATAAAACTAGATTTGCGAAATGTGTTAGTGAAACTGTTTGCAATGTTGTGAACTGATAAATCCTGCTTTTTCCATATCAGCTTAATGCATGTTCATTTTTTCTCTTAAATTAAGAACTGCTATTTTGTGTTCAGTTTCTTTCTTGTCATTGAAATATGCAAGATTCCATCTCAAACTGCATATACACTATTTGGGCATTGACTTGATTTTTGGTTTAAATATATTTTCTATTACTGTCCTAGCACTTCACCTCTTATCAAATTAAAATATTTAAGTTGTCCTCCCACATGTATTCTCCTGCCTCCACCTCCACCCTTTCTGTCTCACATTTCCTCCTCTACAAATTCTTGCAGTTCTCTCTTGTTCTGATTAAAGTACTACTTGCTAAAAAACAGTTTAGCAAACCTTCGGCTTTGTTAAATTCCTGTTTCAGGGAAGAAGAGGTGAGAATTCCTTACGCCACAGATATTTTTAGTGCTAGTTACTGTAGCTGTTTTTTTGTGGCTTTAAAGACTTCCAGTACCAGCATTTAACTTCAGCTCTCTTTACATTAGATATTCTTTTAAAATGAGTCCTGTTTCCACAAAACAATTAAAAAAAAACCTACTGAAAAGACTTTCCATCTACAAAACAGCCCATTGTTTCAAAACTGTTTTAGCTGCTCCTTTTGAACCCTGATGGGCTTTGCAAGGAATGTTTGGAAGGTGAAGAAAGGAAAATGAGATGGACCACTGTTTAGTTGAGGGCAACAGGTGGTTAGGCCCAAATGGAGCTTTTTGAGTGGAAGAGTAATAAAACTATCAAGGTAGTACAAGGAGCAGAGAGAGACCATGCCAAGCAATAAACTTCTGGTTTCATTGTGTGGAGAGCATCACTCACTAGCCCAGCCTGGGACACTTGGAGTTGTAGCTGAGGAAACCCCTGAAGTACAGAGCTGAGACATGCTAATGGGCTGATCCCGGAGAACTCCTGGGAGTTCTGAGAGTCAGCACTGGGCTATAATTACAGAAGGAGCTGATTGTGATAGTACAGAAGATAAACACAGGTGCTAAGGAATGTTTCCCTCTGTTTCATGGGTAGGAACCTTCCAAGAATCTGTGCTGGCATAGCGACGCACGCATGCTTTGGGAAAGTAAACACTGTCTTTTGTGTTTGAGGATATGAACTCTTCAGTTAGAATTTTATGTTCGGGGCAAGGGAAGACAAAGATAAGATGCTTGTCTCTCTCTCCACAGGACTGCAGGTGCAAACCACAAGCAGATGTGGAATGGCTTGCTTGCCTTGGTCACTCTCATCCTGTATTCTATTGCTGTGGCTGCTCTGGTCCTCATGGCTCTCTTCTACACGCGCTCAGAGGGCTGCATGTATAACAAGGTCCTGATTGGAGTGAATGGTAGCCTGTGCCTCTTTGTGTCCCTGGTGGCCATATCGCCCTGTGTCCAGAACCGTGAGTCCACTGACCTTTTCTCCTCCTGGATTTTTCGTGCTGCCACTATTACGTGCCTGAAGGCATAAGCAATGTCTGGGCAGAAAGTCTAAAGATGGTTCAGAATTGGTACTACTGTTGCAAATAAACTGAAAAATAAAAATAGTAGTAGTTTGGCTAAGGATTTGAATCAGGCCTAGTTGATGCTGTTGGAAACCGTGTGTTGAGTGTTTGTAGTTTAAGGCTGTAGCTAAGTAACTAACNCATATAATGACTTCGGTTGTTATGTGTCTTTAATTTCTTTTATCGGGCAACACTACTCTTGACTCTTTTCCTAAAGGCCCACCTGCTGATAGCTGTCACTGTGTTGTGAGATTTACTTAAGTCTGGCAGTGGTAGATCTCAAACTCACTACTGTTTTATGACTTACTTTTGACTTCTTGGGATTTATAATTTGTAAAGTTTGGGCCTGGTGGAGTTGCTGGCAGTATTTTATACCATGTGTGCTATTAGTATCTTGCATACATTGGGCCTGAAAATAGTAGAGTGACTCCAACACAGATTTTACAGGGAAATAAAATTATTGTGGCAGCTTGTCAATAGCTTTTGAAAAGCTGCTACTTTTGGCAAAAGCACAGAGGTGATTCTTTACTTACATGGGAATCTCTAATGTTTTTCTAAAACAGCTGACAGAACTAAAGGATAGACTTTTTTCTCTTTATTGGACAATGGAACTGTATCTAAACTGCCTCAAACATTTAGTAACTGCCTTAAATAAAAAAATAAAAGATAGTGGTGTGCTGTTCTTTAAAGGATATAAATTTATTTTTCAGTTTGCTAAAGTGTCTATAAAAATGACTAATTTTCCTCTTTCTTGTAAAGGCCAGCCCCATTCTGGCTTGCTGCAGTCAGGAGTTATCAGCTGCTATGTCATGTACCTCACTTTCTCAGCACTATCCAGCAAACCACCAGAAACTAGTAAGTTATCTAATGCTTTATGTAAATTATTTTAAACATGCTGTGTATTAAAAGCAAGAATTTAGCAAACCTGAATTAACAGACTCAGGGATATAGAAATGCTGGGTTTGGTCTTCACAGAAAAAAATTGCAAATGGTACAAATAAATCAGTGCAGCCAAGAGACTGTGCAATTTGCACTCTCTGTATGTGTTAAATGCTTTGGTCTATGGGTGCTTAATTTACCTTGGGTGAGTTGCATCTGTTGCACCAATTCCTGTTTCTTATTAACAAATTTCCCAAAGTCTTGTACTCTATTCCTCCCATGACAAGTACAAGTTCTCATAAAATAGGATATGACAAAATGCATAATGTGTTAGGTCACATGATAGGAAAGGATTGGAACAAATGGCTCCTGGATTCCTCTGGAAGAAGCTGGATGATCAGCTCTATCTAAAAGTTTACAAAGTCCAGTTAGTAGGTGCCGGCCATCAAAGTGGATACTAATATGACACTTTTTTTCTCCTAGAATTAGTCTGCTAGGTAGTCCTAGACTCCTAATGAAGCAAAAATTTGAGTGCCACTTGTATTTTGTTTCAAGAGGAAATATTCCAAGAAAGAACTTGGAGTTATGTCTCAGAGTTATGATGTAGCTGAGATGATGCTGTTCTTCAGCAGAGTTCTTGAACTCCACTTGCCTTTCAGCCACCAGTATTCCAATTCAGGAGTATGGAACTCACTAGAGTTTTAAGTTCTTTACACTACGAAACCAGAGCAAGACTTCAGAGCACAATTCAAACTTCCTTTACCCAAATAAATGTCAGATTCCTATGTTTGCATTGGACTCATTCTTTTCACTAGCAAAGTGAAAAGATAGTTTGAACTAGTAATAAAACACCCTTTCTTCAATATTGCCTAACTTTTAGTGTTCAATAGGTGAAACAATAATAACTAGAGGAAAATAAGTTCCATGACAGGAAGGAAAAGTTTATACAGACAACACCTCTCAAGAAGAAAGGGGAGAGATGAGGGAAAAAATATGTCATACTTGTGTAGGTACAGACATACACACAAGAGTATTCTAGAGTTAGGAAGCAAACCAGACTGTATTTAGGTGTAAAATTTACTTATGGAACTTTAGCAGTGTTTTGAATTAACAAAGAATTGAATTTAGAAATCCCAAGTTCATCTGAGTTACTCAAAAGTCTTGCCACAGTGTAAAAAGAAAAAGGGGAAGAAAGTGATAGGTGGAATTAAATAATTTGCCTTATGTTGCTTCATGATTGTCACAAAGTCTTCAGCAGTTAAGTGAATGTTCTAATTCTTCCTGCATATATTGCAGGTGTGGTTATTGCATTTGTTAGAGTATACATCAAGTACACTCTTAGACCTCCTTGTCTTCCCGTGCCTGAGAATTTTCATGGTTGTCATCTGCTCTCAGAGATGCTCCTTCCTCACTTCTGCTTGAAAAGGACTCCACATTTGCTTGTCAGCTTTCACAGTGCCATGTGCTAGAGAATGTGTGAGATGCTGGCATTTACTATGATGTCCCAGGCCCCATGACTGAGGTTTGCTATGAACTTACCTAATGTTGACTCATTTGTCAAGCAGGGATTTCCAAATGGCACATCTTGCATACAAGGCCTGAAAAAAATGCAAGTTACAAGTATTTGCAACACCCTAAAAGAGTTGCATATGTCTTTAGAAAGAATGGGTGAACAGAAGGTGATGTTCCTTGAATCTGTGCTAATTACACCCTACCTTAGCTTTTTGGTGCCAGAGTTGGCTAAAACACCTGCCAAACTGTGGACCTGCCTGGCTGCAGACGTGTAGGTAATGGACACAGGTGGGGGGAATCTGCACATCTCTGGCCAAGGTGCTCTGTAAAGTTGGTCATCCTTTTGTTTGCTCCCCCCTTGGTGCTGTCCCTGCTGTGTGCTGATAAAGCTGTTTTTTCAGGGCTGTACAAAGTCCTCTCCCACCAGGTCAGGGTTCATGACTTTGAGTAAATTTTTAACCTGGATGTAGTCTTTACTGCATTTTTCCCTCTGCCCCTACAAATAGTTGTGCTGCCTCAATACGGATGCATTGTGTTTGCTGGAGGGAAAAAGGAAATGTCTTTAGCAGCATTGACTCAAAAAGTTCTTGATTTGATATTAAGGTGCAGCTGTCATCTCTTACTTTGGGGTGATGCTGCAGGCTTCTCTATGCCTTGCCTTGACTCCAGGGAGATAACAAAAAGCCAAATGCAACTTGCAACATCAAGGACTGAATTGGTTTCATTTCAGGGACCTAGAAGTAGGATTTCTTACATGCCAAGATAAAAACTTGCCTGTAACTGGTGCATCTTCTTTTCCTTGGTCTTCTGTGAGTCAGTCTGAGAACAGGGCAACTACTGACCACTTTGTTTTACTGTATGGATTTCATAGTTGTCCTCAAGGCACCCTTGCTGTCAAAGAAATTTCTGGTATGAGGTCTGTAGTATCTTGGTCTTATGTGATTTTGGAGCCTTGGATGAAGTGCTGACAGGCTTCCAACTTCCTATTTCTTAGTTCACAAAACAATTTTGGTTTTTTTCTTTGTCTGTTGTGGTCAGACAGGAAATTTTAGTACCCTACTAAGTTGCATTTTTGTTTTGTGAAACACAGAATAGATCAGGTCAGATTTACCCTTTTTTGTCTCTGTGATCTTTCTAAAAGATAGACAGAAAGAACTGAAATTTACCTACCTACTGCCAGATAATAAAATTCAGTGAAAGCCTTCAGTCTGAAGATTGCTTTAAAATGCAGTGAAATGAGCTCTGCAAACTGTTCTTTTTGTTTGTTCTGTTTTGTGAAGTCCTGGATGAAAACAACCAGAATATCACAATCTGTGTACCTGAATTCAGCCAAGGCCTGCACAGAGATGAAAACCTGGTTACTGGCTTGGGTACTACGATTCTGTTTGGCTGCATTTTATATTCTTGGTAAGTCTGGGAGTTTGCAGTTACCTTTCTGTAAATGCAATGCTGTGGTTCAAAGAGTGAAGGCTTATAGCAGACCTCATGAAAAGTCACAGAGAGTTGTGGAATAAGGCTAAACTGGAAGGTTCTTATTGTCCTCAGCTTCAGAATTTTAGACATTCTAGCTAAAAATACAACTTTCAAAAAAAAAATCCCATTAAAACCAAATAAAGCAATTTAGATCTAGATGCAGAGGGAAAAAATTCTACCTGTCCACGATCCTAAGTAATCTCTGCATTAAACTCTAAAACTCTATACAGCTACATTCACCAGAAAAATCTATCTGAAATTTTTGTAACCTCCTGACAGAGGCTATGACTGACCTTAAAGGTCTTTAAAACAAGCAAACTGTTTGGGAGGGTTTAGGGCTTCCTTTGAACAAATGATGAGCACAGTATTGCCATCAGGATTTGGCATTGATATGCTTTAAGAAAAACCCTTCTTGTCCCCATGATGCTCACCTTTGATGCTCATCTTGTATTATTGCACCTCCCTTCAATAAATTAAGTTATGCTTTGGGACAGGAAGTTACTGGTGATTGAAAGGTAATGTGTAATTTATTTTGGCTATGCAGCTTGCCTGCCGACAGCACTGCCTGTCTGCTGCAGGTTTTTGAGCAGGTTCTGCTTCTGAATCGGTCCACTTCAAAAATCACATACAGAAACCCCTTCATATTTTTGTGAAGTGAAAACAAGAAACTTCTGTTTATCAAATATGCATATGTGTTCAATTTTGTTCTGATTTTTAAATACATAAATATGGATATCATGGATCTAGTTCACATTAGAAGGGCACTTTCAGTGCCTCAGGAAGGTGTTTCGGGTGTCACACATACAATATTCATGTAGCCTGCCACTGAACTGTACCATGTAACTGGGAAGATAAAAATACCTTCACGGGGAGTATTTTGAAGCATTGCTTGCAAGGCTCAGTGTGTACACCAAAGCCTTCCTGTGGGTAATGGGAAGTTGGCATTTCACATCTTAAAAGGCAAGACTGGGCAAGAAGTGTTTCCTGTCAGAAGAAAGTAGAAAGGATTCCCCTCCAGATAAGTAAAGTCATGCAAGAAAGTAATTTCTAGGAACTGGTCACTGACAACAGTTGCTGGTAATTTACTTTTGAAAACTGACTGCTGCCAGAGACCTGTGAGTTTGCTGGCAAAACCTTTACACAAATGCTGAGCCAAAGTGATGGCTATGAACTGAGTATAAAAGCACTGGTTGTGCACAGCAGGGGAGATCTCTTCTTGCTTGCAAATTGGAGCACTTAAATTTTGCTGCTGTCAGATGGTGGTGAATTCATCACCTTTCAGGAGTGACCTGTTTTTAAGCTTATGATTCAGTCTGAGCTGGCCAATGGCAATCTGCCAGGCTGGTTTATACCTAGTGCAGGACAAACTTTTCACATACTTAGTCCATGGTGATAGTATCCAGGCAAATGATTAGCTGAGACATTGGAGCAGACTATTTATGTTTGCTGTGATGCTGAAGTTATCCTGTCGGAGCTATAGTTATGCCCAGGGGTTTGACACTGTCATCTTTTCCTCCTAGTTTGACCTCAACAACACGTGCAAGCTCAGAGGCACTGCGAGGAATATATGCAACAGCTGAAACTGAAGTGAGTTCTTACCTCTTCACACAGAATTTTTGTGCAAACTTTTTCTCATGCTTTTATTGCTGTCATTTTTGTGACCAGTAATCTGAAAACGGAAACTGTTCTTGGTAGTATGTATGCTATGTGCCTCTGGGTATGGACTCATCAGAATATTTGTCCACATTGGCCTTTCTGTAGGTCTTGCTATTCCTGTGGAGATGCCTTTAAGTACTGAAACTATTTGCTGCTCTTGAAGTTTATTCAGCATCCTGCAGACTTCCTGTAAATCTTACGTTTTACATGAGCTCATGTCCTCTGATTTAAGGGAAAAGTGTGCTGGAAAGCTGCCAGAATAAAAAGTGGAGGCATTCTTAAACATTTTCAGTCCTGGTTGCCTTTGTTCTCAAAGAAACTAAGATCCTAAGCTCTTATCTCTTATTTCCATACATAAGTAGTTCCTTTCATTTTGCCTATAGTTTAAGCTCTGATCATATTTCTTGTCCCTGTTTCAGCTGTACAAGTTTCTTTGTTCCATCTGCATGTTTCATTGGCTTTCTTGTCTTAGAGCACCCAGAAAACTCTGGTAAATGGGTGAGGTTTTGCTAAGTAAGTTTCCCCTTGCTTAGGCTTGCTAGTGATGCTCTTCAGGTAGGTTTGTGTGTTTGGAAGGTAAGTCTCCATGCATAGCTGTCTCTGCGTTGGTGTTACATGCACCTGCAGTTTTAGCTTGTATTTTGTAAGTCTTTAATCAGAGTCTGAGAGTTCAAAACCACAGAAGTATCTGCTAAGGCCTTTAGTGTGTGCACTAGCTGGGCATGGGGAAGCAAAACACGTTCCAGTGTGGGAGTGCCAGACTGCTGGGGTGCTTCCATGTGGCAGGATGCTGTGGCTGGATAGGGCACAAGCCTGGCCCTTGCTGCCAGCTGGGCATGGAGCGCCGAGGCCGGGCATGGAGCGCCGAGGCCGGGCATGGAGCGTGAGACCTGGCGTGGGGCACTGAGGCCAGGCATGGAGCACTGAGCCTGGGAATGGAGTGCTGAGACCGGGCATGACCTGGCTCAGGCAGGTCCTGATGGGGCCTGTGTCTTCCTGCTGTGTGCTGAGGGACAGGACATGGAGCACTGGGGAGGAAACAGCCACTTTTCGTGCTCTGCACCTCCTCTGCCATCCGTGCAGAACCTGTGGAGGCTTCTTCCAGAGATGTGGGTCTGTGCCCTGTGGAGGAGCAGCAGGAAGGCTGGGACCTATGGCCTGGCATGGATTTGGGATATGGCACCACGTCCATCCTGTCAGCCAGTGTACTTGCCCACTGGATTAGTTCTGGACCGTTGGGTTTTAAAGAGTGTACAAGAGCCACTAAATGTAAAGATAAAGAAAGGAGTGGTGAAAAGCAACTAGTTGCACTCTGCTTGTGGTCTGTGTAGCAGAGGGCCTTTGTCTCCCAGCCCAGAGAGGGTCTGCCCACTCTGCTGGAGGCAACTGAGTGTTAGGGATCAGGGGTGGGTGTGCCAGCTGTGCTATTTTCATCACTCTGTGTGTGCCAAGACTTAAATACAGCTGGTCAAAATATTGAAAGGAGCCCAGTGCTTTCTTCAGAATGTGATGCAGCCCCAGCATAACTCAGGCTGGCGCTTCAGATGAGGTTTGGCACAGGAGTAGAAAGAGGTAGAGAATAAGGGTTTTACTGAAAGTGTCAAACAGTCTTTTGAAAAAGAATGAGTTTTTTGGCTTTTCCTGAGCTTATGAACCCAGTGTCTACAGATAATCAAGGATATGTGGGGTAAACCTGCCACTTGATGTTTCTGCTGGACATTTTACTTTAAAGACCTTCTGTGTGGGAAAACTTGCAACCAGCCCCTGTAAGAGGAGATAAGCTAAAACATAAAATCTAGAAGTGCAAAACATTAATATTTATGCATGTCTATGT
Source organism: Toxostoma redivivum (assembly GCA_013397375.1). NCBI lineage: Eukaryota > Metazoa > Chordata > Aves > Passeriformes > Mimidae > Toxostoma > Toxostoma redivivum. The sequence continues at coordinate 37,474 of VXBI01009435.1, forward strand.
GTGCCCCAACCAAACTGGGGCACCCCAAATATGGTTTTACACAAGGGTCTTCTACTCTTCAGGCATTCAGATGCAGCATGATTTGACTAATCACTGGCACCCACACCATCATTACTTATCATAATAAAACTATATTTCTGCAGCAGTCTTGCTGCTTATCTGTTGATCCAGACATCCTTTAAGTCAGTCTTGAGACAGCTACTTATCTATGATGCTAGTATGGTTTCAAAGGTGTTTTAAAGGCCCTTGGATGCTGGCCTTACCTTGGCTGTCCAGGGCCATGTTTTATCCTTCATGGACAGCTCTAAGTTTCCAAGAAGCAATGTCCTTATTTCCAGGACTGAGCTGTCCTTTAGTTTGTTTTACTTAAGTGTGAACAATACCAAAGTTTCCAGTAAAATTCCAGTTCCTTGTGACATTGCACAGTATACTGTGAACTAATAGAAGTAAACAAAGTTAATACACTTTTATACTATAGACTGATTGATGTAATAGGGAAGGAAATTTTCCTAACAGGGTTCATTATTTTAATCAGACCACAAGCAAAAGAAATCCCAGAGAAGGATATTACCAGTACAAGTAATATTTGTGAAGCAGTACAGAAAGTGCTGACTTTTACTATTGTCTGGTGTAGGAAATAGACTTATATTTGTTTATTGGATGATCAACATCTTTTCTCCATTTACATTACCATTCAACATAGAAAGTGTCAATTACAGCTTTTCTTCTTGACCAAATTAAAAAAAAGGGAAATTTTCATTTAAATAAAATAGTAAAACCAGGTTTCTGCTTTTACTCATTCTTCTTGTGCTCATTCTGGCTCCATTTCAGCAAAATCTTGCAAAGAGAAGTACATTTCAGACTTACACTGGTACAGCTGTGATTTCCAACCCATGCATCAGAGCTTAAAAGTTCTTTATATTTTAGTCTTATACAGGAATGTCCTAAAAAGCACCTGTATGCACATCCAAGTAGATAAGTCCTCTAAATATGTACGTGCTTTATTGTTGCTTTTCCGCCATCTTGTCTTAATTATTTGGATCTGTGTTGGACCTGGAGTCATGTAAAATTGGTAGAGTAATTTTTAAAGACTGGCTCATTTCTTCAGATTTACTAAGCAAGTTTTTCCAGTTTCCAAGTTTTGGAAACTGCTGTTCTGGGCAAGTCTTAATTTGGGTTTTGTGCCGGTTGGAAATACAAACCAGACTTTTCTAAATTAGTGTCTGTAGTTTAGACCTTCCTTCCCCAACGGTTCTGTTTTGCTGTAGCACACGTTCTTATCCCCTTCCTGTCTTCTGTTCCACAGGTAGCTCGTTGCTGCTTTTGCTGTGTACCTGACGGAGACGGTAATTATGTTTTCACTGCACCATTTACCTTATTTGTGACTTTTGGACCAAAGCTGAGAGAGTTAGTATACAGCTGTGGAGGGAGAGTTGCTTGTACCCTCATTCAGTAGAGTACTAAATGCAAACTGAAGTAGATGAACTGTTCCAGGTTAGGCTACAGAGGGAAGCAAGAGATGTCACAACACTGTTTCAGAAATACTAGGCTAATTAATAATTCTTTAAAGTACATTTCATCCTACAATATACAACAAGTAATCTCTGGTTTTTGCATGCCTGTGGGTGGACACAGGCTGGACATCTGGCTCAGCAGCTCTGTAGGGACTGCAGTTCAGAAGTGAGATAAAAAGGGAGTGTCATGTTTGCAGACGTGGTACAATCAGGATTATCAGCTTAGACTTGCCAGAAAAATATTGCACAGGTAGAGCAGTTTAAATGCTCTCAACTCTCAAAATCTACTCAGTACAACAGGAAGCTGTTGCAAGGCAGGATTTCAGTTTTTGGCTCAGTGTTTAGGACTGTGCCCTGAGGAAGAAGAAATGTGCAAGTGTTACTCTGTTTCAATCGCACTTTCCCAAATCACACTGTAAGTGTTTTCCTGTGTTCTCTGTGAAGCCAGCTGCTGTTTTCAGTTCTCATTACATTTGCAAAACTTTGTTATTTCTTGTCTCTTACAGCTGATGCTGAAGAGCATGTTGAAAAAAGGGGAGGCCAGACTGTGGTTTATGATGAGAAGAAGGGCACGGTGTACAGTTATGCCTACTTCCACTTCATTTTCTTCCTGGCTTCTCTCTATGTCATGATGACAGTAACCCATTGGTTCCAGTGAGTGTATTTCTTTCATGTATTTCTTCAATGCTGAGAAATTAATGTCTCTCTGTGTTGAGAGGGAAGATGTGAACAGGAAGTTCTACTGTTTGGGTGTTTCCTATCCTTATGGTAGAAGTTTGAAGAGACATTATGAATCTTTCTTGGGCATTCTTGAGCAAGATCTTGCTCCATAAAGGGCTGCTCTCCCTTGCTTTCTCTATGGGTTAACCTAGTTAAGACTTTTATGTCTTTTTTTTTTTTCTTTTTTTTTCCCCTTAACAGTTACGAAAGTGCTCAGATTGAAAAATTCTTCACTGGAACCTGGTCTATCTTCTGGATTAAGATGGTTTCCTGTTGGGTTTGTGTCTGTCTATACTTATGGACTCTTATTGCTCCACTCTGTTGCCCAACCAGAGAGTTCTCAGTGTGAACAGTTAAAAGGTCATTTTAAGTTTCTCTTTCTTTTTTTTTTTTTT
>VXBI01009435.1:40146-95991 GCA_013397375.1 Toxostoma redivivum
GGAATGAGGAAACACCTATTACCCATTTATCATAATGTACCAATTATTATCTTTTTAGTCAGACTAAACAAATGATTGAAGACTTTTTTTACCATTTTTATTATCATGAACAAAAATTGCCTAGGGGAACAAATCTGTTTCAAAACTTTATGATGCTTATGTGTGGTGTGTAGAAAACACAGTTCTTACATAATGCATAAACTGGAATAAGTGAAATACTCTTCAAATAACTGACAAGCCTTCTCTGGCTTCATTGACAAGAAAAGAAAAACTCATGGTGAAGATGATATCTTCTTACTTCCCATGAATGTTTGGTATCTTCCAGCAAATATGCATTCATTCTTTTTTATACTCTTTCATTAACTGTTTCTTTTATAGTTTGCAGTGATGATTTGGACTGCTGTTTTGTACAGCATATAATTCTTGTAAGTAGTATCCAGATAATTTTTTTTCCAAAAACGTATCGAAGTACTTCTGTAGAAATAAGAGAATATATAAAATTTGACTACCAAAGCATCTACTAAAAATTGTTTATCTAAGTATTAAATATATTAAGTTATTTTATACCTAGATTGAGAAAGGAATGTACCAATGATAGTAAAGTATTTATTCTTTTATTACTTTAAAAGCACCTGGATATTTTATGCAATTCAGATTTAGCCCAGTTAAAAACTGAAGGGGAATTCTACACACAAATTCTTAAATTTAATTTTGTCCAGTTTTGCTTTGCCAGGTCACTCAGATGTTGAGTGTACTGCATGGGGATGTAAGGTACATTTATTCATATTGTTAGCTGTTGAGAAAATAATAGTTATGGGAGTACTGCCAGTTGCTGTAAAATTTAAAAGAGGGTGCTCATTTACTTTTCTGCCCTGCTGTTTCAGCTTGTATCTAAAGGTCTCCCAGGTCTTCAGTTCTGTTTCCATGACTAGTTTTATAATATTTTAGTTGCATTGATGCTCAGAAAAGGACTGTAGTGTGTCATATATCCTTTTCTGCTTGTGTTTTGGTTGGAAAGTATTTTTTCTAACTGCTGTATTTTACACTCCTCTGTTGGTATTAGTTTTGCTGTTGGGATGGGACTTAGCCAACCAATATATTAATGGAGACAGGGATTCTTTTGTAGAGCTCCTATTCCAAGCACTGGAACAAGCAGTCAGAAAAGCAAAACCAGGAGACACAAATATAACAAGCAGCTGCCTTAGTACATATGACTTGATGATATGAAACACTACCTTGTCACCTTTTTTATATTAATTTAAGCAGATTATTTGGTGGTAAAAGAACAGCTCAAATGCCCTGAATGCTGAAAAAGATTGAACCCCCACAGTTCATATCTGCATTCTGGTGGGATGAATTTATGACTTGAGCTAGTCCTGGTAATTTCTGTCTTCTCTCGACATGTATATTCACACGCATGTACAGTACAAAGTATCAACCAATTTAGCAGCTCTCTTTTTTTTTTTTTTAATATGATTGAGCCTTAAAACTTCATCCACTACTTTCTGCAAATCAAAGAAAAGCACAACATGGAGGCCAATGGGTTGACCAAAAGATTTGCATGCCTTAGTTGTTCTGTTGTAATAGTTAATGGCTAATGCCCACCTGATGAGTAATCTTAACATATTGGATCTTGATTCTGGTCTTGTTTTCATTACTGTTTTTAGCTGCTTGTTGTTATGGTATCCCAGGGCTTCTGTCCTGTTTGGAGCTTTCTAGGGGTGTCATCTTCCCCACCCTGTGCACTCTTACCTGAAACAAAATCTTCAGGTCTGCAGTCCTGTCTACTTATGCCATCTATCTCAGTGATTAGAGCCTCAAAATATGTGTCCTGAGATCTGAGAGAAGGAAAAGTCTGTCCTACAGTGACTGCCTTGGTGTTCTTGTTTGCACCAAGAGTTAAAAATAGCAGTTGAAGCTGGGCTTTGGCACTGAGTTAGAAAAGCAACAAATAGCTCTGGACAAGGAGGCAGGTTTTTCTTTTTCCCTTTGCTTCTGTGGGAGGTTCTGATCCTGCCAAGAGCTCTGCTAGTATGGGAACCTGTCAGAACATTTCTGCCTGCATTTAGAGTCTTGCTATGCAGATACTTCTGCAGCTGAAAAAGGCTTTTATTAATGCTTTTTCAATCCAGAAGCATTTATCTGTCCAATCTCTAAGATAAGGGCTGTGCAATGATGACTAACAGTTGTTCCACCTAACTCACAGCTGCAGTATGACAAACAGTTTTGATCCAGTGCTGTAGTTGTGTGCTGCAACTGAAATAGTCCAGGCTCATGCCTTACGTGATCCTAAGAAGCATGCAAGATTTGCCTTCTAGTGCCATATATATGTTGTACTATGAGAAACCAAGTTTGTTTTGGTTTGGTTTTTTTGTTTGTTTTTTTTCCCCTAAATTAACCATGTTTTTTGGAACAGAACAATTGGGGAAAGGAGCTTTACAGAGGAAGGCACGCACTATGTCAAGTTACAAGGCAGGGACTGCTTCTGATAGCAGGCATCCCAGACACAAATGTGGATGATCTTAATGCCGATCTTGGTCCCTGGATGTTCTTGTTTACAGAAACACTTATTCTATGTAGTGTTTTCATCAGGGCTTTCTGCACTTCCTTATGCTCTTTTTTTTACCGTTTGTGTTTAGGGAAATAGGTTTTGCACAGAAAAAACAAGGCTGTAAAAAGAAAGTCCACAGTGAGGTATGAACCCATTCTTCTTACACAGCACACACCTCATGAGCTGCTCCTTCATCCTTCCCTACTACCAACTATTGACCTTAAGCATCTAGGTCTGCAGGTATACATGGAGTGGGAATAGGGCAGTGCCTGTTTACACAGTTTTGTCTACTTTGAGCACATGTTTGGGGAAAAATCCCCAAAAATAAATAACTTTGAGGACCTGTGGGTCCATGATGGCTCAGATCCAGCTGTGGACTTCCAGGCCTTTCTACGGAATCAGTAACTGGTAGCACTTGGGTGTGAAAAGACTAGTTCCTCACCAAGACAAGGCGTCCTGCTGGCCAGGTAAACATTACAGCCTTAGTGTTTGCTGTAAAATATGTACTGTGAACTTCCACGTGCAACTACATAATAAAATTCTCGGCTCGGGTCAAGGAATCAAATTCCCAGTCCACAGATTACAAACAGTTCATGCAAATGGGCTTTGAAAAAAAACTTTTTAAGAAGTGCCTTGATACCTACTGCTGTGATAACTATTAATTTGGTTGGCACTAGAACTGGAAAACCTGGACTGAGCCTGAGACTGGGTGATGCTGCCTTGTACCTTACACCAGTGTGTACAAGGCACAATCAGACCCGAGGTGCATGTGGAAGACCAAACAATCTGTGCTTGACAAACCTTTGGGGATAAGACTGCTTCAGGTATTACTGTGCAGTGGCAAATTAAGTGGGGAAAACTCACAAGTAGCCTGATGCTTTTGTAAATAAATGATTAGTTTTACATTTAAGCTGTAAACAGTTAACTTTCTCTCCCTGTACCTGAAAGTGCAGGTGACTGTCTGCTGAGGCAGTTCACTGCACGGTGTCTATCCTGCCTTGTACCATGATTATTCATTGAATTTGTTCCCAGGGATAAATAGTGCAGCACTTCTGGCTCCTAGTGGTTTTGGGGTGTGTGAAGTGAGGAAGCTTACAAAGACAGCAAGACCAGAGAACATGTTCTATACTAAATTTCCTCTATTTAAATTTGTACTAATGCTATCTTTAATAGACTCTTGGAGGAACAGACAGTGTTCACAGAAGTCCTGCTGGGAAGGTGAAACAATTTTATTGTTTTTTTTCTACTTTTACAAATTTGCCATCATAAAGATTATTTGGGGCTTCGCTGCTGCACTGTCATCTGAGACTGGAACAATTTTACTTTCCTCGTGAAGGCAACCAAGAGCCACAGTCGTGACTGTTTTGTGTTTGGGGTAAAATAAGTGGGACAGACTCAGAGACCAAGTGTCTGAATCCAAGTGACTGGACTAACGAATGAGACGATGAAACTTTACTGGGGATGTGTGGAAAGCAGATGGGTATGTTTGTTTACTGTTTGCTGCATAGGTCCTCAGAGTGTGCAGGCAGCCCTTGCAGCTGGATGCCAAATAAGGAGCTCCACTGCAATCACACGTTGAAGGTATTGCATGTTTGTCTTACTCTCAGCTTTCTCCTTCGAGCATTTCCATGAGGTTAAAACAGCTTGTACATGCCCACCTAATGGGGTAAATCCTGGCTGGGTTGGGCTGCTTTCCTCTGAAATACAGAATTGTGTTGCTAATGTATGCATAGTCCAGAGAGGTTTGTCCCCTCGCAGAATCATAAACACTGCATGTCTATTTATTTATTTATTTCGTGGTTTAGCACCTTTTTACAAGTCTTTAAGCGCTTTGAGATTATAAATTATGCATGTGTAATTGCTTTGTCAGCTACTGCTGCAGCCATTTCTGGGCTAGAACATTGCTATTAATGAAGTAACTATTGCACTTGTCAAAAAGCTGGTTTTTAACGGTTCTTTGGCTTTGAATGATGGCATCAGGAAAATTTGGGTACTTAAGATAGTGCTGCTTGAACTTTGGCTAGAAGCCAACATTATGTGGGCATCTCTGAATAAATCAGCAACAAAGTAATCCATTGCCTGTTTTTAAACTGCGCTGCAAAGATTTTATAAACTGCTAGGTTTTTCTCCTAACCTGATGAAACAAAATACCACAAGACCCTAATCTCTGCTCTCATGTTCCTTCTGGGCTTTAGAAGCAATGTCTTTTGCTTGGAGACTGTATCTCCTTATTTTACTTGCCTTTTTCTCCTTGGATTTGTTCTTTAAAGGCAGGGTAAACCTCCTTCATTCCCTGACAACCTGCGGCCTGTCAAATGGGAGGTATTTGGTGCTAGAAACTAGCAAAGACTTCTTTGCCAAGTCTTACTGATCCTTTCCTTTTCACAGCAGGACAACCTGCAGCATTGAAGCAGAGTCAAAGAACATAGTTTATTACCTGGATCAGTTTTCCTCTGTGAAAACTGCTTCTTTGTTTTCTGAAGTGGCCTATGAGTTGTTGTGGGAGGGAAACGATAATGAATACCATGACATTTTACTTGTGTTTTCAGTTTTGTAAACAGCAGTTAGAATTCAGTGTCTCACATGACTGTACAAGTAAATGCCGGGGGTCAAGTGCTTAGAAAACTTCAGGTTTTTTTACTCAGAACGGGATATGTAGCTTGGGAACTGGTGTGTCTCTGCATTTTCTACATCCTCATGGCAGATTGCCCAAGTGCCCCAGGATGGGAATGTAGACACACTGTACAGAGTTTGAAGCAGCAGCTTTGAGAGATTGGCCTAATGACTGCTTTCCAATGCCCGAGGAAATTCTGTAGGTTTCAAGAAGGCCTTAAATCCCATTTATTCAGGAGTTTTTATCAAATCTGGATTTGATTCTTTTCACACCTGTTCAATAATGTCTTAAAAAAGTTAGAGTTTATTTCAGATATAAGCCATGTTGACTTCCCCGCTGCCTGTCAGTCTGTGATAGTTCCCAATGCGTAGTGTACAGACGTTTTCACGGGCTTGTTCAGAGCCACATTTATCAGCTTTGAAATCACTCCAGCAGCCTAAAGCTTCCAGGGCTTTTGCTCACCAGAGCTGTAGAGTGCAGCACTGCAGCCATGCTTTTGCCAAAGAAGCCTCAGCGTGAAGCCAAGAAGAAAGTGCAAAGCCAAGAATTTTGGAAAACCATGGGGAAATAATGGATCATTGGACGTACCATAGCTTTAGATTTCTTCTTACCAATACAAGTCCAGGTGCTTAGGTGTCCTTTGGACATTCATGCAGACTTAAAGTGCGGAGAATTAACTTCCAGATAAAATCATTCTACTTGTAATATACAAGCTGAGAAAATATTTACTAGGAACATAGTAATAAATAAAAAATAAAAATAAGGGTTCAGTGTCTGCTTTTTGTTCACCACTGATGCGTGGTGTTCAGTCTCATATATGCCATGTTCAAAAACTGGATGCAAAATAGTCAAAATATAAACACATTTTCTTAATGGTGAGGGGATTTTAATTAGTCTTTTTCAAGGTTCTTAATATCTCAAGGGAACTTTTTGATGTGTATGTGTGGTTTTATTTTATTATGCTGTAGCCAGTGAAGTGGAAGTTTGCTAGTCTGTTTAACTTTTTTTGCAAGTGTTGTGGTCTTTAGTAAATGTAACAGTTTGACTTTTAAGAATTGGTAAAGATTCCAGAATTGTAAGGTCTTACTTGTAAAATAGTCAACAGCTTTGCCTTTTTAGCATGTTAATGGTTTTTATGAACACTTCCTTTTGTATACTGAGTGAATGTATTGTTATAGATTTAATGTTTAATGGACCAATAAAATTTTTCTTACATTTGAAACTGTTGTGATACATTAAAGTTGCAAAGTCAGTTCATTCTAGAATAAACTTAAAAAATAATCTAAATATATGAGCTATACAGTTACTGAGCCAGTAAAAGTAAATTGGTTGATCTTTTTTTTTCACTAAATTTCAGTGTTGTTTAACAAAAAATGCTGATCTGTTTAATATTAGTCCCTCAATGTCCATGTTGTTTTTGTATTTCTCTAGTGTGTGATACTGGATGATGGCAGATTGCACAGATTTGTCTGTGGCATCTGTTCTGTACAGTCCAGCTTCTGAGATGTGTAAGGTATCCTGGCAGTGCAAACAAAACAACTTCAAGGCTGATGTAGCACTGTGCAGCTGTTTGAGACGCAGATCTCTGATTTTTTCTTTTTTTTCCCCTCATTTGCCCAGATGGTGGGGTGGGCAGCTGCTCAATTTGACATGCTGAGATCCACACCAGGGAAAGTGCTTTGTCTTCGCGGGTGGTGGTTCCTCCCCTCTCACCATCCATGTCCTGTTTCAGCATGTGCCAGCTCCAGGCTGCCTGCTGGTACTGTTGGCACCTGTGCTGGAGAGCTGACTAGACCTACAGCAGACACAGTTCCCTGTGGTTTTGAGACACTGCTGACCAAGCTTCCAGTTGTGGCTACTATTCCCTGTGCAGCTTCTGGTGCATGAGAGAGCTGGTGCATGGAGCTGGGAGGGTGTTTGGACCTAGGAGCAAGGCAGAGACTGGCTTCGGAGTGGTGCCCTGGAACTGAAACAGTCAAGTGCCTGTGCTCCACCTCCCACCAGTCTGCCCACACTGCCCTCACCCAACACTGCAGCATCCTGGCAGGATGTTTCCTCCTTGCAATTTGCCATAGTGTTAGCAGCACACAGGAAAGAGTTAACCTTTGTTGAGAGGGTGGATCCTGGTGGAGAAGCTGCAGGACCCTGAACTCCAAAGTAGTTCCAGCTGCTGCTCCAGCTGAGTGCAGCCCTGCTGTGCAGGCAGTGGGGTCAAGAGCGAGTTATATGCTCAGATTTAAAGATGTGGGATTGCAGCGTCTTCACTTGCCAAAGGCCACACATGGAGCTATGTCTGTGTTGCACAATAGTCCAGAAAGGGGTTGTAGTGCTACAGAAGCTTGTTTAAACACTTTGTGTAGTCCCTGTTTAAATCTCTGATGAGAATGTGAGAGGCAGAAGGTTTCCCAAGCCCAGACTGTGATCTTCTTGGGACAAATGTTTACTACAGCTGGCTTCACTCTTGAGCTTATAGGCTGCCCAGCAGTTGGTATATCAATGTAACAGACACAGTAAGCTCCGGCATCCCATCATAAGGTCCCAACAGCACCTTCTGAAATGAAAATTCTGGCTGACTTGTAACTTTTATCTGTGGATGTCAGCACTGCATTTTCTGTCAGGGGTGGTTAGAGACTCACAGCTTCACATAGTTACCTTTGGCAACAGCATGAGAGCTAGAACCTGTATCTCACCTTCCAGTCTCCAGTGGCCATGGACAGGAGAAAGCCTGGAAACAAGCAAGCTCCATGGTGGTAAGCCAGCTGATAAGGCAAAGGGCCAGGCTCCTCTTGCCCAGCAGCTGTAGCAGAAGGAGAGGCTCTGGCTGCAGACAGGGGGGCTGAGCAGACCTTTGGAATCTGGCAAGGATTTGAAGGCCAAGTGCAATCGTGTTCTGATGGAGCTGGTGTGTGCTGCCCATGCTGCAGACAGGTCAGGGTTGGCCAAGCCTGCTGCATCCGCTGCGAGGAGACCACTTGTGCAAAATGTGAGCACTTCAGGCCCACGTGTTCTGCAGCAGTGGTGTGGGTGAGCGTACTGACTGCCTTCTGCCTAGGTTGTGCCCAGACCATGCAGAAAGGGTTTCTGCCTGGAGAAGGGGCTTCTTCTGGTGAAATGCAAATGTATCATGGGAAGATATAAATTTGTTTTACAGTGTGTGTGCTCCTTCATAAACGAACAATACTGCAGCCCATGCTCAGCTGGTAAAATACATTTTTTGTCATCTATTAAGCATAATTTGACAGTGCCCTCTGTGTTGCTCCGAAGTAAATAGCCTTTCAGTCCCCAGACATCTGGTGAGTGGTTTGATTTAGTGATGCCAAGGGGAAAGGAGGACTGAACCAAAGGAATTGTGCATTGTGCCTTTTGTAGTGGGACTCTGGGATCCTCGTGGGACAGCTTGTAAGGCCACCCTGTGTCCAGAAACTTTGGCAATTATGGAGGAGCATGTGGGAGAATTCTGCCAATAGTTAAAGCTTCTGATAACTTGTGAGCCTCTGATATATTGTAAAATATTTTAAAGGGTATTTTTATTGTACTGAGAACAAGAAATCTTTTTTTGTTGTTTGATGCTCTCACCTGATAATTTAACTCAGCATTCTCTCTGTATTCTTGTGCTGGGAAAGAGCTAGGACTGTTCATTTTCCCAGGGTTACTTCTGATTTTAAAACTCTCACTGTACTCCCTCACTTTGTATTTCTTTCTTCCCCCTCCCTCCAGGCTGAAGTACCATTTCTGACTGTCCTTTTAAAAGTCATTATCCTACAGTTATTTTAAAAGTATATAGTTATCTTTAAAGTAACTATCCTGTCTATTCACCAGTCCTTGGAACTTGTCCTCCCTCCCTTCCTAGCACCATTTGGAAAGAGAATGTAGTAAAAGTGCACACAAGGTATTAATACCTTTCTGCACTTCAACTTAGATTGTGATACAGTTTCTTCTGGCTGTTTTCAGTCCTTTCCTAATGGTTTCTAAGGCTTAATGCAATGCTTTGGGGTTTTAGTTTGGTGACTTCTTTGCCTTATATTGCAGTACCTGCCTAGAGAGCTCAGCTCTGGCAACAGATCAAAGCTTGGCTTTGTGTATGTGAAAATTAAGATTGTTTTATCTAGGTGATTCTGCATTTATTATCTCTGTAGTCTTTTTGTTTGTCTGTTTTAGTCACATGCAAGTCATAAGATGTGACTACAATGGTCAGCTGTAAGCTTCTTTGCTTTCCCAGTATGTGATGTTCATAGTTTTTGGGAGTGGGAGGTCTAATACATTCCTTAAGAGGAGGTATGCCACAGGTAACAGTCTTCAAAGGCCTTAAAATGTCCTAAAGGAGATAAAACCTATTCCTAGGAGGACTGGAAAGGTACTACTTGGTTCAGCCAAATAGCTCTGAACCACTTCATTACCAGATGCAACCTGTTGTTTATAACAGATTCAAGGTAGAGAAAATTTCACTCTTTTCGCCACCTCGTTTAATACTGAATCCAAGAAGGTGATAGATTCAAACTTTTCTTGAGAGTGTTTTAAGCAACTTGTCACTCCATTCACATGCTGCTCTCTAGATTTTAGGGCAAGTTTGAAAAGAAGTGAGGCCCAAGCCTATTTTGTCTCCTTTTTATTTTCACTTTTATACAAAAAAAAGTCTGACATAGTCACATCAATGAGAACAAAGCTGCGGTGTGCACTCTGACAACAAAAATAATATAAGGATTTAAAATACATTGTTTTACTGTTTGCAATAGCAATGTTAGTTTGCTTTTACTTTTTAAATATCCCCAACACCAAATTGCTGCGCTTGAAACTCTTGAAAGTCCTCTGGGATGGTGTCTGAAAACAGAAAAATATGCAAAAATTTAATCTCTTCTGACAAAATTAAAGAGCACTTAAATTACCCACTACTCTCTTTTTTGGTAACATGCTTCTCTTTTGTTTACACATTAAGAATGAACAGGGAATGTTTTCAGTTTTAGCTGTATACCACTGAAAAACACAAAGAGGCTAACAAGATAGTGAGTGCTACGGTGCCAGCCCACAAAGGAGTACTATCAATCTTCAAATTACATATCTCTGAAAACTTTGTGGCTAGTGCTCTTAAATTTTTATCAATAAACACTGACTAGAAAGGCAAGTGCTTGTCTTGCTCTGCATGCCAGACACATTCATAGCTTCAGCATCTCTATTTCTCATGTATCCTAGTTCAACTTCCTGTGATGGTTTCCCAGGCCACAAGAAGGGACAAAAAGCATTAACCCCCAGGACCAATAGCAACTGGCATAAAGACTTGAGACTTGGACAAAGGAGCTGGAGATGGATCAATGTCGTAAGAGCAGCTAGAGTTCTGTTTGAAGTGTTATTTACAGACTGCCTTTGCAGACTGCCTTTTATCTGGACAGCCACAGAGCAGCCATAGAGTCAAAGCTGTAGCCAGCAATGGAGCCACAGCAACAAAGCTCAACTGCACGACCTCAACTTCACTCTGATTATTTTCATCCTGATGTAGGAGAGGTAGCTCTAAACTGAAAAAAAAGGACATGTCTATAAACACACAGTATGTAGAAAAAGGGGGTAAGTCCTTTGCTTTTTGTTGAGCATTTTTAAAAGGCTTGACAGGAATTTTTCTGCATAATGTAGGAACTTCTCTGATATGAAAATAGAGATACTGTGGGATTTCAGAGTCTTTTTGAATGGATTTCATTGACTTCGTGTAGCTCCTGCTGCAATGCTGCTTGCCTGCTCACTGCCATGTAAGTGTGACTCAGTGGCAGCTTTGATACATGCTTTCTGAAAACTACAATAATGTGGAAAATATTTACCAAGTAATTTTTATTTGTAAGCACTACTATCTAGAAGTTCCCTATTTAACTGTGACCTCCAAGAGCCAGCCTAAGTGTCGTAAGTGTCCAAATACTAGAGTCCATCAGCATAATAGGCCACAGAGTGGCCATGTCCCCTGCAGTCCTGGAGTGGGCTTCTCAGATCCACAGAAAGCAGACAAGGAAACTATTCCAACTTGGCTGGTAGATTATTTTCCAAAGGCTGCGTATGGATGCTGAGAGGAGGAGGGGCAGTCACCTGAACTGCTGCTGGGACAGAAATACCCTGAAATGATCAGCTTCTATGTGAGTGACAGAAGTTTGAGTTATTTTATATAGTGGATGATTAGGGCTAAGGTAAAAGGCTGTTGCCCCAAGGGAAGTGAGCCAGCACACTCCCACAGAATCAGGAGCATTCCTACCTGGGAGGAAAGGCATCTTATGTTCTTATCCCCCTGCACACAGGACCACTCAGCAAGTACACAAGGGACAGTGATGCCTGAGTTCACTGTCTCTCCAGGTGTATTTCACCCTGTATTCAAAGCTCAAGGCATCTACATACATGATAGTGTCAGTGTACTGATTGTATTTATTTTGTGTGTACAGCTCTCACAGTCAGCTGGTTTTATATAACATTCCTAATTATCTGATGACAGCTATCCCCCTCAGATGGCACATTCTCTGTAGCACAGTGACTGCTCTTGGAGGAGCAGCTGTGAGGTGTTAGTTCCTGTCAGGCTGGGCTGCAGTGTGCTGCTGGTGTCAGGGGAGACATTTCACAGCTGTGAATAACTTGAAGGGCAAAGGAAAAAATGCTAAATGGCTTAATCCAACAGCCTTACTACTGGTTCTTCACTGTCACTTGCTAGTTGTTAGCTAAAATGGTGTAAGAGGAACATTACCATTGCAGCGATATTTCAGGTTGGACCAAATTATATTTTCCTGAGAGAAGCAGAAAACTCCAAGCCGTCCGCCACGCATTGTGGTGTCTATAGTTACACCAGAGTCTGCCACTAGGTCAGAGCCTTCATAAAATCTTGCCCTTAATGAAAGCAAACAGAAGCTCTATTAGGTCTTTTCTAAGGCTGCAACATTCCTGAAAGTAATGTTGTTATCCATGGAGGCTCTATTCTTGGACATGTTATCCCTCCCATCTAGCCCAGGAGAGAAAAAGCAGTTAAGATAGCTCCTGTGTAGCTGGGAACTGGAGCAATGCTGCATGCTGGCAAGAGCCAGGCAAGGGAGGACCTTGTGAGGGGTTTCTACATATGCTAAAAAAAGCTTTGGAATGTTTTTTTTTCCTGTAGTCAGTCCAGCTAAGCGCTTTAGCTCTTGAAATTTTCCACAGTCAATAGTGATAGGAAAACCAGACTATATCAGTTGAAGAGGGCTAGATGGATATTGTCTTGCATAGTTGAAATTTGAAGCTTAACCTTTTTTTTTTTTTGTAATAGGAAAAGTTTCAAACAAACCATTGTGATCTTAAACTTGTCTGTAAGATTTCTTTAAAAATGTGAATATGATTAACTCCAGGATCTGTTTTGCTGATCTTCTTGTTATAAAACCCATCAGCAAATTCCCAAATAGCCCTGTGAAAGCTGTGCCCTACCAGCTTCCCAGTGTGTGCTCTGTATTGAGGGCTTGATCAGGACCACAGTGGAGCCAGCTGAGCTATTTGTTACAGCACTGCCTACATCAAGTCCTCAGTCTATGGGATACTGGGTAAATGACCTAGAGGACAATAAGCCTGGAGGGCCCTGTTGTGGATGAGGATGCTGCTGGTACATTTCTGCATACAAGTAAAAAGCAAATGTTGTTCAGAAGTATCTGTACAATGAATAAACTTGTCTAGCAAATTACCATGGGGTAGGCTGGCTTGAGTGACTTTTTCCTAGGCTGCCCTGAAGCCTTGGAAAACCTTTGCTAGACACACAGTGGTCTGTGGCATCTGGCCCAGCCAGACCGCAGTGAGAGTGGACAGAGAGCTGACAGATGCTACCTTTCCCAGTTACAGGAAGCATTACTTAGGCTGGTTGGAGAGACTGCAGCCATAGGAGATGTTTGCTCATGCAGCAGCTTCACTAACTTCTTGGTCTAAATGTAAGTTGCCACCAAAGATCTATTCACTACTGCCCTGTGGCTAGGGCACAATAATTGACAGTATAAACGTTCTTAATCCGTTTAAGTGTAAAAGTCAGTCATGCTCACTCCAATTACCACTGAAGCTGATGCTTGCACTAGAGAAGTGGAATAATTACACCATCAAACTACTACATCTCAACTACAAAGTGGTGATTTTCTTGAAGAAAAGCTGATTTACCCATATATATGTTCTATTATAAGATTGAAAGACCTGACATGATCATGCCAGGGCAGTTAATTTTTCGCATTTTGACATCAGCCTTGATCTACAAGTGTAAGTCCTGCTGATGTCTCTGCTGGATGTTGCAGGATAAAATGTTTCATCCTGAATGGTGATTTTTTTAATATTATTAATATTAAAAAAAAAACAACCCAAAAAAGAATATATAACATGCTTTACAAATCTTTGACAAACTTTCTGACTATATGCTGAGTAATCTGGAATCTATCACATGAGGATAATTGTTAGTTAGAATCACAACTTTTAAGTGGTCAACTTTTATTCTTTTATCCTAGAATACATAAATGAACTATCCCAATTCCAACAAAAATATTCTAAAATATGAAAATTAAGAAAATTTGGAATATATTGCTTTTCAGATCAGTGGTCTGCAGTAGCTTGGAAAACAAGGTATTAAAGCCAGAGAAGAGCTCATCAGGGTAAGGCACAGTTAAAAGAGATAGATGGTTCGTACAAAGAGGTTTAACATGGAATTGTCTAGGAAAAGAGCTGCAGGCTGAATTCTGAAAGTCTAATTTGTTATAAGGCTTCATCAGTAAAATCCCAGACATAATACAAATTCTCAGGTTATCATCTGAGTCAGGTGTTGAGAAACTACAGTTTAGGCAGACATGTATCTGTTCTCACCTTATCTATCCTTTCCTCTCTTACCTGATATAACCAATCTGAGGTCTGTGCTGCAAGAACCAGCGATAGGAGACTTTGTCTTTCCACCCTACATTTCGGGGGTCCTTCCACAGCAGCCTGACCTGATCATTGGTGTCCCCTGTGTGCCAGAGGGAATTTCGGAGGTGCTCGCCAGGACCTGTCTTGGATTTCACAGCCTGCAAAAATATAATTTTCCAACAGTGACTACTGAGAAAAGTGACTCACAGGAGCTAAGTTTTTTTTTTTTTTTTTGCAAGAAGCAGGTCTGCAGAAGCATCCTCTCTGCTGCTAACAGGCCCCTAACTTCTGTTCTAGAGCCACAGCCACTGCCTACATGGACAAAGCAACCAGCTGGGTACCTGGACAGGAGGAAAAGGAGGCAATCTGACAGTAAGGGTCAGAGCACAATCACTGCAGAGACTAAATGCTCCAGCTGATCAGAAAGGCAAGATGAAGTTCCCTAAAAAAAAGTGCTATTAAAAGGGCTGTGGTAGCTGCCTGACTTAACCATTTTGACAGCAGTTGCCAATAGAGAAAAGCAGTCGGGCAGCACAGCTGACATGCAGTGCTGTGGCTTGGCTTACGCATGGCATGATGACCTAGCCCACGGCTAGCACATGGCAAGATGGCATAGCCAGGCTGAAGAGAGCACTGTGTCCTTAGCTAGGAGCCACCACTGGTACCTTCAGCTGAATGCCGGGCTCTGCAACAGCCCGGAAGGGAGTTGCTTGCCAATACGTCTGTTCCGTCTGTTTCCACATTACTACATAAAAGCTGGAACTGTCTTGATAACCAAAAATAAAGCCAGCATAGTCGTCATCTGTCACTGTGTTCACATGAAAAGTGCCCTCAAAGTCAACGCCGTTAAAAGCCGTGTAACCTAAGGGTAAACACAAGTTAAAAACAGTTCTGCAGAACACATGTTCAGATTCTGTGCATTTTCTGCTGCAAAACTTGAATCTCAGAAGAGGCTACATACCAACAGCAAGGCCAGGATCACTGTTCATAGTCTGCACAATTTCCATCCCCTGAAAGGGTAAATACAGGGTGGTTAGTATGTGTGGCAAGCTGGATTGGCTGAGCCTGACAGCCTTTTCTGGTCTCCCTCTAGCACCTCCTTCATCCTTCTCTTCTGTTTGCTCACAACATATCTGTGACACTTGTAGTTCTGAACTAAAATCAGTGAGAGCTATAATCAAATAGTAATGTTTCAGCTACTTGCATAGCCTGAATTGGGAACGATTTGTCGGTTTTCCTAGGGCAGAATTAGTCATACCAGTATTTTGATACTTTCTTTCTCTACCACAGTCTTCTGAAAATCTGAATCTTGCCAAAACTGGGGTGCAGAGGAAAAGGGAAGAGGGCTGTGGGAGGAAGAGACCTTTTCCTAGGCTTATCTCATACAGCTGGATCACAGAGTTCAGGATTAAACTGACTGCCAGGACTGGGTTAAGGAAGATGTATATATCCCAGCTGGCTTGGCAGAGACTTTTGCAATGGGGAAAAACTACATGTGACCTATGACTCACAACACATTAGCCTCTTGAAGGCTAAAATTTCTTAGTGTAAATAAATTACAGGACTCCATCTAGGAGTACTGAAGTGCTGCATCCAGCTCTGGGACATGCATCCAGCACAGGAAGGACATGGACCTGTTGGAACAAGTCCAGAGGAGGTCACCAAGATGATCAGAGGGATGGAGCACCTCTGCTATAAAGATGGGCTGAGAGAATCTGATTTTTTCAGCCTGGAAAAGAGAAGGCTTTAGAGTGACCTTATTGTGGCCTTTCAGTACCTGAAGGGAGCCTACCAGAAAGATGAAGAAGGGTATTTTACCAAGAGCATGCAGTTTCAGGACAAGGGGCAATGGATTCAAAGTAAAAGCAAGTAGGTTTAGATTAGGTATGAGGAAAAAAATTTTTACTATGAGGGTTGTGAGGCACTGGAACAGGTTGCCCAGAGATGCCCCAAACCTGGAAGTGTTCAAGGCTGGCTGGAGCTCTCAGAAACCTGGTTAGTGATGTGTGTCCCTGCTTATGGAAGGCTGGGATTGAAATGAGATGAACTTTGAGGTGTCTTCCAACCCAAACCATTCTATGATTCTGTGAAATGCTCTGTTATTTAGCATGTCAGACTTTTAACTAACGTGAAGGATTAATGAAACTTGTTTGCTACAGAAATATTTCAACAGGGTAACACGTCTGCCTTCTGGCCGCAGTGAAATCCACCCAGAATAAGCCACCATGTAGCTGTTTTAGATTTAGCTATTTTAGAACATCAATTTTGATAGCTTGGAGGCTATCAAAAGTAAAATTCCTTCATTATTACTCTTGGAAATAGTCTACTAACCAACAGCTTCCACTTTTAATGTCTGCCAGAGGTCCAGCAATTACAGAGCCAATTTTATTGTGGTTTTCAAATTATCTTTCTCAGACAGATAAGAAAGACCAAATGTATTTTTACCTGGTTCAGAACCACCCAGTTGGGATCAATCTGCGCATCCCCCTCTGGGTCCAGCACCACTGTCTGATAGGCCCTGAAGTCTGTCAAGGTGATCTCTGCATTCTCAGGGCACACATCAATCCGATCAATCACTGTATCCTGGTCAAAATCAGACTCACAGACATCACCAACTCCATCACCTGAATGCATCAGAAAAATGAGAGGAGATTTATGGTGCAGCAAGTAGGCCCAATCATGGAATTAGGGTGTCCAAGAAGCAGGCAGAGCATCAGCCCTGCTGGCTGTAGTGCCTGAGAAAGTGCCTTGGTTTTGGCTAAAGGGCCATGAGAGTTGCTGTTGTTCCTGGGATGTGTTTATGCATTGGTAATGACTGTGTTGCATCCTGGTGCACACAGTCTGGAGATGAATATAGTGCCTGAGAATCAAAATGGCTCCTGAAGGCCCATCTTACCATTATCATCTTCCTGCCCTGGGTTGGGGACCAGCCTGCAGTTGTCAGGGCCCGGGGGCAAGAGGTCAGGAATGCCATCATTATCATCATCATCATCACACTCATCACCCAGCCCGTCCTTATCTGTGTCCAGCTGGGAGCTGTTAATCACTGTAGGGCAGTTGTCTGTGCTGTCCTGGTGCCCATCACCATCACTGCAAGTACAGAAACAAAAAAGAAATGCTATGCCAGCATCAGCTCCTGCCTCTGCACAGGGAACAGCATGGACACCTGAGCAGGAAACACACCAGTGGCAGCTCTAGAGCTGGAAGCAGATCAGTGGGCAACACAACCTGTTTTTGCTCATGAGGCTGAACTGCAAAGGAGAGCAGGAACAAAGAGACTCAGATAAGATAAGGTGTCAGGAAAGCAAAGACCATTCCAGGAGCTATAAAGATACTCACAGAAAAGAAAAATAAGCCTTATATGGTGCGGGAAACATACTGGAGCCCAAGACCCATTCCTAAAGGGTGTGTAAGGCACATCCAACAAGTGCAGCTTCACTATCAAGAGGCACTCAAGAGACAGCAAGAGCTAGACACTTGGTCCCTTGTCTTATGTACACATGTGCGTATGTGTCTTAGTGCTCATGAACATGGAGGTGTGAGTGTGAATGAAACATTATGAGGGACTCTACATGAGCACCTGAAATCAGATTTGTTTAAAAACAAGCACTGTTCTCACCCTCCTGCATAGCAACTTTTTCGTGGTGGACTTGACACTGCTACATTAGTACTTGGACACTTGAAGGTGTTTTCCAAGCTGAATGATTGCCATCTTGCAGGGGGGACAATGCAGTTATAAATAGAAGAGAAAGTCTGTAGCTCCCTCCCGGCCATAGCTGCATCAGCTAATCACAGTGAAGAGCCATCAGGGTCTTGTGTCCACAGGGACACAGACTACAGAAGAAGGTTCAAGAAGTTATGGGGTGGCTACATAACTTCTCCATCCCAACTGTTAAGTGCATCCCTGAAGAAAAACTGCCTGAAGTGTTGTGTGTTTTGTATGCATGCCAAAACCAAATTGTTTTCTAGCAATTAGCAGGCGCTCAGTAGCTTCTTATTAGCACAGGTGGAGCAGAAGTGACCTGCAGCCAAATTAAGGTCATGCTATGGCCTATAGGTAGGGATATTCCCACATACCTCTCCCTGCTTAAGAAATGTGCTTTAATTTTAGGTCAGAGTAATCAATGTTTGCACAATATTGAGATAAAATGCAATAAGCACCATACATATGTCTCTACTGCAGAGTTAAGCATGCTTCACACAGGAAATGCTTCACACACATTAGTGAAGTTTACGGGAAAAAAAGTCCTTTTTTAAAAATACAAAAAAGAACAAAGACATATCAACTTAAGAGTAAAATGCCGATGGCCTTGGCAGCTAATAGCCCAAGACTGGGAACGATCCCTGCAGAGACATGGAAGTGGGCTCCCTGCAGGTCCCTTCACAGAGAGCAGCACCCACCAATGGCCCTGGGGTGAAACCCTGCAGCTGTCTGTGGCTGATGAAATGCTGTGACAGCACAGGATTTATCATTTCCTTATCCTCTTGCTGTGAGGTGCACATGGGAGGTGCACATAACCTTAAACTGGTTATGCAGAAGCTGCTTCCAGACAAGTGATGCCATTGTCATGAGATGGGCTCCTGTGAATCCCCAAGGCATATGAAAGCCATAGATGGAGGATCCTTGTCAGTCTTGCTGTGATAAAAGCAAAGAGGTTGGTCTATAAGCATCTTACACTTTATAATAAAATTTTGTTTCTGCAATACTAGGTTCTTAAGGAAAAACACAGAGCCCTTAACTGTGAGATTTCTGCTAAGGAAACAGAGAAATAAGAGAAATGAAAAATAAAGGAGTAAAGGAAAGACATTTTCTCACTAAGAATCTCTGAGCAGTGCTCTGAGTTTTACAGCCAGAGAACTGCTTGAATGTCACTTCCACAGGAACTCAGAGGAAGCCTGTGTAAATTGCTATAAGGGTGAAGGCTTCACCAGAGTACTACCACAAGGAAGTGAACAAGGCTAATAAATCCTTACACTGTTTTTGAAATAACATTTGTCTGGAATTAAATCCAGGCTAGCCTGAGGGATTACAGCTCTCAGGAATCAGCAGCATGCTTCACCTCAGGACTAGGCTCTTTCACAGCATACCTGTCCTGATTGGTATCACAGGAATCTCCAACCAGGTCATTGTCGACATCAGACTGCAAAAGGGAACAGAGAAAGTTCCAATATTGGCTGTCAAGAGCATCTATTTAAATTGCAGGATTAAACCAAAACACAAGCAAATAAAATACAACTAAAATAAGAGCATGAAAAAACACTTGTTTTACATAATGTATTTTCTCTCTTGCATCATCCATCTAACCAAAAATTCAGTTTTATATGAAAAAAAAAAGACAGTGAATAAACATGGTTAAACTTAATTGAAGAGTTCAAGATTCCTCTACTACTGAAAATAAGTATTTCTCATTTCTAGCCAAGGTTTATTTCCTAAGCATCTTTTAAAATCTACTATGTTTTTGGTTTTTTTTCCATCATGTTTTATTAGTCACAGGGGGTGAATCAGAATTCCAACCTATGAAAACTTACAATGACTTCTCTCCTAGGAGCACTGAAAGTTTTGATAAATAAGGACACCAGGATTTTCGTCCTAATTAAAGAAACATCAATTGTAACTAAATCACACCCCTGTGTGGATTCTGGCATTAAACTCCATGGGACTGGGACCCATTTCAGAGCATGAGAGTAGAACATACAGGCTGAGCAGAGGTCCTAACAGCAACCCAAATTGTGAGAGTACAACTGGTGGTTCCCCTTTCTCACATCAGGAGAGTCAGCAGGTCTGTAAAACTCTTCTGAATACCTAGATATATACTATATTATATTATCCAGGAAATATACTTTTATTATTAAAATATAAACACAATGACTGGATGGATTGCTTCATTCTCTTGCACACTTTTAGGCCTCAGTAATCCCTCTGCCTAAACAAGAGTAATTTTTCCTTCTGCCTGCTAACCTGGTTTGGGTTGCTGATAGTAGGGCAGCTGTCACAGGCATCACCAACACCATCATTATCTGTGTCTTCTTGGTCTTCGTTAGGGATCCTCTGACAATTATCCAAAAGGTTCTTAACACCTAGAGTAAAGTGGATTGTGTGTTAAAGACAATTCCCGTATTTGTCCATACTGGACAATATAAACATTAAAACAGTAAAGACACTGTAGTAGTAGTTCCTTTTCAGCAATTACTTAATCCTGTAATGAAATCTTTCTTAATGTGTGCATCACTCATTTAATAGTAGTTAGGAACCTCTTGCTAAAGCACAGTTGTCCATCCCCTCACATCCTTTAATTACACACAATTTCATTCTATCCTGTTCCTGTACCACAGTGTACAGGATTGGACGTTTTATTTTTTTAATTACATTTGAAGGGGTGTGATTTTTTCACTTCTTTCAAGCCTCCTACAGCAATGAAAATAATATGTTATGTAGCTCTTGGGTTCCAGTGACCAGCAGCAACTGGATGCTCTGGAACATTTGAACCTTTAAGGAAATGCTGGATGATCAACAGCCTTAACTTCTACATGAAACATGGCTTGGTTTCTCTGTTACAGTGTACAGTGCTTCCAATGCAGGCTGAGAGATGTATTAACTAAATTAAAATTATTAAAAACAAAGGTTTCTTGAAGAAAGACTATGTGTTATACATGGTGACATGAAATCTCCTAATGTAGAGCACACTCTGGGCAAATTTGAATGACATCAGAGAAGCTGAAAGTGAAAAATCACCAACCATCTCCATCCATGTCATCATCACAAGCATCCCCTTTCCCATCACCATCTGTGTCCCTCTGGTCATTATTCAGGACATTACGGCAGTTGTCACAAGCATCTCCGAAGATATCTTGGTCACTGTTTCTCTGATTAACATTGGGAACCAACACACAGTTATCCTGCAAGAGACATGGAATCAGACATCAGTCAGGCCATGAATCTTTAATTTCTACTTTAGTTGATTTATAAAACTCTTACATTTATTTCTAGTTAAAAACAAAAACAAAACCAAAAAACAAACAAAACCAAAAACATAACCAAACCAGCCCAAAACAACAAAATAGTGTGAGCAGTTTTGACATTTTATGTCAATATTAGCTCTGGATCAGATTTCACTTGCTCCCTCAAAGCTCTGCTTTGAACCACACTGTGGGAACCCTAATCACAAACACCCAGTACCATAAGGCTTTACTTATAACCTTGATTTCTGATTCTCATTTTGCAAGGGTGCATGGTTTTAGTACCCACACTTTCTCACATGGTCCTTCTCAAAAGCTGCAGTTCAGAGACTCTGACAACGTTTGCAGACACTCTCAGTGAAAGGCCATTGCCCCCTTCTGGTACAGACTAGCTGGAAACTGAGGGAATAACTTGATGTAAAATGGTACCTGTTTTTGTTTGCTTTTGGTGGATTTGTTTGTTTCAAGCAAGCTGCTTTTGACTTTTAAAGTCCACCAGGAGGTATATGGAGAAAATTTTATTTTGAAGTGATATAAAATTTCTACAACTATCCAGCACACCCATGACCTCATCCTATTGCCCGTAGAGAAGAACAGAGCCTAGAAACAATATACAAATTACTTGATTATGAAGGTGCTGAACTTGCAAACAAATTTACAGTTGTAGGAGGATTCAATTTTTTCATTTTAGAACATTAATAAAACCAGTTGATTTAAGCTAGCAGAATTTAGTGTGGAACTGTGTGGCAAAACAACCTGAGACAGAACTTCTGTGACTGCTAGTCTGCCCTAGCTCCAGGTGGATGTTTGGACTCTGGATAATGTTCTTGTTGGCTTGGAAGCACATTAAGCAGTATCAGTCAACAATCTTAATACAGAACAAGTCAGCTTGTAGGAATACAGGGTGAAAATAAAACAAAAGAGATTTTCCAGTCTGAATGTATCTTCTAATATATTTTGTTGTGTGTACCCACACGGAAACCTCTTCTGCTTTCATGACACAATCCAAAGTTTTTTCAAGTTATTGGCAAGACATACCCACCCTGCTCTTTAAATAGAAGATGTTAACGCAAGTAATGTTGCTGAAGGTCATGCCATGGGAGGATGTGACAGAAGGACACAAGCTCTATACACAGAAAGCTTTAGAATTAGGTTGTAAAAGGTAGTAACAGAGGATACACATGTGGGATTTAAGGCTGTATGGTTTAAGTCTTTTAAGAATGAGCATTATATAAAAGAAAGAGACAGGATTTAGGGGGCCACTGACAGTGATGGGTATGTAACAATCTCTGCTGAACAGCAGTGAGTCAGATTTAGTCAGATTTCAGAATCACTTCCCACTGCAGCAATGGGAAATCCTTCTGTTTGCACAGACCCTTGCATCGTGATGTATACACAGCACCTGCTCATTGGGAATGCCATCTCCATCTGCATCGTCATCACAGGCATCTCCAATCCCATCACCATCAGCATCTTCTTGTCCAGAGTTTGGGACAAATCTGCAATTGTCCTAGACAAAAAAGGAGACAAGTCAGGTGTTCTATAGGTAACCTGTATGCCTTCATAACTTGAATGACTTTTTCCTATTATTAATTAATTGGAAATTAAACATCAAATTAAATAGAATTCAGTAATCTGAATAAAAGACAAATACATTGAACCATGTTTCTTACAGTCTTCCTCTTTATCACTTCATGCTCTGAATCTTTATAGAATTAAGAAAGCATTTCTTACCTTTCTGCAGTTTTCAGCAGAGCATGAGAGTTCTTCATTAGGGTAGCCATCAATGTCAACATCTTTTCCACAAATATAACCATCACCAGCCCAGCCAATGCCACACTATCAATAAAACATCATGGTAGTATTATCAAATGATTAATGAGCCACTGTAGAAACATTCAAGAAGGAAAACTCACACCAGTCTTGAAAACAGCAGCTTATGGAAGACATGGCCACATACTGAAGTACAACGAGATACTAAGAGCTTGAAACAAAGTTTTTCTTCCCATATCAAGAGATGTTGCAGTGTATCCAGACATAGCTAGAAAGAGCTACAACTTGATGTCAACTGGAATGTGTGCCTGCCACACCTAATAATTTCAGTCATAGCTATAGGAGCTATAGATTTCTTATAGACACTGGCCAGGAACTAATTTTGGCTCCTCACTGGCAGATTGAGTAATAGAAAAGAGGCCTAGGTAGACTATGCACCTAGCATCCTGGCAACAGGCACATAGTTAGATGGGATGACTGCATTTTTTTCAGTATCTGAAGAACACATCTGCAATTAGAGGAAGTCTTAAGAGAAAACTCTGTTGGCAGTTACAAAGTTTGCATTTGCAAAACAAATGCATCTGCACACAAGTTTCTCCTAGCCAATTAAATTACTACTGTTTCAAATCAACGTATCATTTGTGTTGAAGTCATATGCCAAGAATTTCATGTCAGAATCGCCTTCCCTTATAACCAGGACTTGCCTACTACAAGTATCTAGGCATCTTCCCATTACAGCATGGACCTAAAATATCCTAGATAATTTATCTTTGAAACAGATGTACTTAAAAATGAGACCAAAGCAAGTGCCAGCAAAAGCATGCACTGCATCCAAAATTAGGACACAGGATTAGTCTCTTGCTTTCTGTTGCAAGATGGAAAAACTAAATAATATACTCCAGTATACTCTTACAGTGGAAGTTCATATCCTCTGCTCCCTTAGCTGATAAGCACAGTACAGCCTCCCTGTGTCTGGAATCTGTCGTCTCACTTTAAAAAACATCATCTCTACCAGCCAGCAAATACAGGCATGTTGGCTATGCAGAGAGGATTCTTACTTACAGCTATGCAGCTGAGCACCAGAAGAGGAATTTGTCCTTGTGTGATGCACTTCTGTAGAGTGACACTTGACAGTCTTTTCTGAGGAGACTACAAAAAGTCTACAAAAGTGATTCCTAAAGATCTAATTACATAGACACAGTGAATATGATACATGAATATGGCTGCTTTACAGACATATGACAAGAATAAAACAATTGCAAGACAGTTTTCACAGCTGGTCTTGGCCAGTGTGTCACAATTGGTAAAACATCCAACTGTAAAAATTACCACAAAGCCTTTCTCATTTCCAGCCTAAAATAGGCTAGATTTCACTGTAAAAATGCATGAATTAATGAACTCACAACACATGTCACCTCTCCTCTCCTCTCGTCAATACAACGGGCATGGATGCTGCATGGATTGAGGGCTCGATTCCTACAGCTCCGTTCAGCCTGGCATCCTCTGGTTTGGTCTCCTGTATATCCTGGTTTGCATTGGCCACAATGGTAAGACCCCTGTAAGAACAAAAAGCCACCCGCCAGCCTTTTAATGGTACTTTTTTCCTTTTTAAAGCAAGCACTAGAGCAAGATTCAAGTCATACTGTTTATGCTGTGCAAGTGTAGTTTTTCATCCATTGAGGCTTCTTGTACTGTGAAAAAACTTATTTTCTACAGGTATTTGGCTGCCAGAGTGCATGCTGGAAAACATACTCAATTCTTGCTTGTTTAGACCACCATTTTGTTAAGCCACAGAAAAGGTCATGTAGCAGCAAAAGCTTCTTCATGATGCCTTGTCCTTGCCAGCATCACCCTGCACTGCTTCCAGTGGCTGAAACTTTGTGCAAAACTCTAAGCAGCAGTTGATTAATCAGGCTGGATGATCTTATTTCACTGTAAAGCACACTTATCAGTTTATCTAAAGGCAACTGGGCACAAATTTTAATCAAAGAGAGATAAAAAAAGTTCATAATATCTTTGTCCCATTTTATTTTTTAAGCTAAAATGTTTTTAAGTCAATTTGATCCAAATGTTCTTCAGAAAAGAATTCTGTATCTGAAGACACAGCTATCCTCATTTACACTGCAATAAGAACATCCATGTAAGTTTTTGCTATGGTTTACCATGACACATGCATATGTATTTCGTATTTTTGTAAACAAACACAACGGAGCTAAGCCAAGGAATCTCATTATGTGCTGGGCCAATCACCATATGATATAAACAGATAAATGCTGATAAGATGAGTCTTCTTTAGGCATCCAATATGGCTTTTGTCTCTGTCTCACATTCTTGTAGACCTGTAACTTAAGATATAATAGTTAACTGAGAAAATCTTTTTATCTTATAGAGAATATTTTTTGATGTGTCAAACGTGCGTTTTGATCTGACAAACGTGCATCTAACCATTGGTACAAGTGAGGTGCTTCATACAACTTCACTCTTTATGTACAAAGTCTGCTGGAAGAACTGTCGGGACTATTGTAGTCCACCATCACAGAGAAATCTACTTACTGCTCAGATGGACTTTTTTCCCGTACTCTTAACTTCATTACAAATTTTAACTGTTCTGTCTGCATACTTTCAGGATGAAGACAAAAATAAACAGATGACTGAAGAGTAAAATAATCCCTGGGCCATTCAAATGGTATGGCTTATTTAAAACACACCAGCCTGCAATTTATCCTAATAGACGCCAGGGTAGTATCTTCTGGAGCCTGCTGAATTTGCTTGGTATATTCTGTCCTATATCAAGCTCTGGTATGCATTAAAATAGCCTCTAAGGCAGCATTTCCAGACCAGACTGTTTCTGAAGGGATACAGGATTAGAAACCCCACAGTGCTCTGTTCTGACAGATGGCAGGACACTTGGTGCCCGCCCTCTGTAGACAGTGTCCGATGGCTTCCCAAAGAGGCATGTCTAGTTATGCAGCAAGATACAAAAAATGCAAGAGTACATGTTCTAGATATTAAAAAAAAAAGGATACAAACAGTGAAAGCAGCCCTAAGAAAACAGGCTTACTCTCAAGGAAAGCTAACACTGAACACAAATGGTCAACTCAACAATAACTTGCTGCAGAAAGGACCACCTTTACATCTGAAGGATACTTTTAACCTTTCTCCTGCTATGAATAAAGCCTGTGGCATGTACCAGCCAGCATGGATTTATGAAAGGCAGGTCCTGCTTGTTTTGTAATAGAGTGACCTGCTCAGTGGATGAGCTTCTGACACCATTTCCCACAGCAATCCCCTAGAGAAACTGGCAGCTGATGTCTTGGAGAGGTGCACTGTTCACAGGGTAAAGAACTGTCAGGATGGCTGGGCCCAGACAGTGGTGGTGAGTAGAGTTACATCCAGCAGATGGCTACAGATGCTGTTCCCCAAGGCAGCTCCACAGGCTGGGACAGAGTGGCTGGAAAGGACCTGGGGGTGCTGGTGACAGCAGCTGAACATGAGCCAGGCTGTGCCCAGGTGGCCAAGAAGGCCAATGGCATCCTGGCCTGGATCAGCAATGGTGTGGCCAGCAGGAGCAGGGCAGGGATTGTCCCCTTGTACTGGGCACTGCTGAGGCCACACCTCAAGTGCTGTGTCCAGTTCTGGGCTCTTCACTACAAGAAGGACATTGAGGTACTGGAGTGAATCCAGAGCATGGCAGCAAAATTAGTGAAGGGTCTGGAGCACCAGTCCTGTGAGGAGTGACTGAGGGAGCTGGGGGTGTTTAGCCTGGAGAAAAGAAGGCTCAGGGGGAGCCTTATTACTCTTAAAGTACCAGAGAGGATGCTATAGGTGGGTAGTGTGCTGTTTTTTCTCCCAAGCAAGAAATGATAGGAGAAGAAATGGCCTCAGATCATCAGGCCCTCTAAGGTCAGGGGAGATTAAGATTGAATATTAGCAAGAATTTGTTTACACAAAGATTGTCAAGCATTGAAACAGGCTGCTCAGGGAAGTAGTGGACTTACTACTCTTCAAAGTGTTCAAAATAGGTGTGGATGTAGCACTTGGGAAAATGTGTAGTGGTGGGATTGTCAATGCTGTGTTCGCCTTAAGGGTCTTTTCTATCATAAATTATTCTATGATTATGTTATTCTATGTCCAACTTGCTTCATAGCATTAAAGTGGTTGTGTGCCCTATTTATTGGATCCTAACATCTTTCAAACCATTTTTACTTCTCCTGTGCTTGCTCTCCTGGGTTTAATATCTATGGGCATTAACAGTCTTGTACCAATTGCAGCTCTCTGTGTTTCCATTTATTTAGAGGGATAGCAGTTACTCTAAGCATAACTCCTATAAAGACAGCACCCAGGGGAACAGCTTGTTGCAGCAGTTCTCAGGAGGCAGGAGATAAGGGAAGCAAAAGTCTAATCTTTCAAACGAGGTTTCTTGCAATAATATACCCATAAACACACATCCCTGGATGATACGGAGAGAAGAGCTCCTGCTCTTCAGGGAGTTATAAGGATACAATTCAGATGGATGTGCTCATTACATTAATCAAGTTGATTTTTTTATTATTAGTTAGGAAAAGAGGAAGGACTTCTTTTATTTATAAGAAGACAAAAAAAATTGTATTATTAATTGCTCTTCCATCAGACCCATAAATCCAATCCTAGCTCACAGAATTTTAAAACAATCAATTTTTTAAAAGCATAAATGAAAAGATGCTTACCAAAGTGTTTATACAAAGGGAATTTGGAACACAGAATCCAAGTCCTCCATTCTGACATTCATCAATATCTAAGCAGACCTAGCAATAAACCAAATCCACAAATAACAAAAATGTCAATTTATTGAGATTATTGTTGAGATCAAAGACTGAAGAAACAACACCAAAGTTTAAGACTAGAAAAGAGATGTAGTCTCTTCTGAAACTTCTCTCAGAATGTCACAGACATATCCATAGGCTAACTTTCCAAACCCTGAAGAAACAGAAAATTTCAACTTTAGGATGTACTCTGGTTCACCCAGAAGAGTTTACACAAAAACTCTGTTCCCATTCTAGGGTGCTTACAGAAATATGCAAAAAAAAATTACAGTAAAATAGCCTTTTAAATATTTTTCTTCCTAGTTCAAAGCCAGTTTACAGAAATCAACACAGCCCCCTGAAGCTGATCAGAGATACTTACAAAGATAATGACATTTTTTCTTGTCTCTATCCAGTCAAAAGTATTAGATTTTTAAAACTCCCATTAAAGCTATGCAAACACAATTCAGGTCGCTAGCTGAAATATTCTAAACTCTGCCTAACAGCATAAGGCAATTATGGAATGACTGAAAACTAAATACAATTCAATAAAAATGCACCGCTAATATAAAACCAGCACCTTGCAATGGAAGTTGTCATGGAGGTGCTACCACTCACCTGCTTATTGCTCTTGGCATAGCTGAGTCCTATCCCTTGCACTGTTTGTCCCGTATATCCTGGAGGACAGGTCTCACACCGGAAACCTGGAGCAGTGTTCACACATCGCACCCCAGGGAAGCAAGGGTTGTAACGACACTGCAAAGAAAAAGACCAACCAAGCACAAGTACATGCTTCAGTAACATCAAGATTCTGACTGTGTGTACAGACCTCTCACCAAAGGCAATGCTGCACGCAACACCTGTATGTCCTCTGTTCAGAGAGGGCTTAGAGAGGAAAACATCTCTACAGGTATTTCTGACCTCAGTAAGTCTTCAGCTATCTCTGTAATTTAAATAACATTTACAATCTTCCATTAAAGCCTGTAGTTGATGTCCTAAACTCTCATCCTGAATCCTTCCTTTGGCTGGGCAGATTCAGACCCCTTGGAGGCTGAAAGGCTCCTGGAAGGGTCCAGACCATAATATTAGGGAAGCCACATAACTCCAAGCCTCCAAACACCCCTTCTAATGAGTTTTATACACACAGAAGTGGCAGCAGCATTTTCCTCCATTTATATTTAGACCAATCTCATAGCCAGAAGGAATCCAAACATAAGCTAGATAAGCAGGGATGTGTCAGTGGCATCCACACATTTCTGGACGGGAGACCCACAGACAACCCTTGGAACTTCTTGCAAAATATCACATCCACAAAATTACCCTTGGCCTGAAGACACCATTCACTTCATTGCCTTATGCCGTTTTACAGAACAGCTATGACCGATTTCACTGGTCTTGCGGGTGCCAGTTTGGGAAACTGCCCCACTGCTGCCTTTTCAATATCAACACTACCCACCAAAAACATCAACATGCCATCCTGCAGCACAGGGCTCAAAGAAAACAAAAAATGAGAAACATAACAAATAAATACTAAGAGTTTTTTAAAAATGCCTCTTTTTTTTCCTTCCATCACTAGTGAAGAAAAGCATCTGCAAGATGGAGGGAGAACAAACCTGCCAATATCTACCTACAAAAGACATACAACTTGTAACCAAACACACACACACGGAAGCAAGAAAACATATGTTTAATATCAAAGTGTGTTTGACAGAAAGATTTAATAGTTCGTCAATCAGTAATACAAGGAAAAGTCAAACCCAGGACAGACATTTTGTGCCTCCTTATTTTGCTGTGGCTTCTTCACTGTAAGCAGCAGAGGGCACCCAAATTACACAGCACACAGAGCAGAGCTGCAGCTCCCAAGATAATGGGCACCAGCATACCTAAGTAATGTCTTCAAACTGAAAATGAATTAAGGACCATACTGCAGAGATGCTAACAACCCCAGGAAAGATTATGGCAGCCCTTAGTGAGGAATCTTCCAGCTTTGTCTTTATCAGAATTTGTACAATAACTTCTTTTAAAATGCCTATTATTATGAAGTGCACAAGTAGTTCATTCATAAAAGGCCTTAAAAAATTTTAAAAAACAAAACCAAACCAACCAACCACCAACAAATCTTTCCTGCATATCAGCTAACTCAGGACCATGAGTAATATGACACATCCCCTCTCATTAGACAATTCAAAATTATTGCCATTTATTGCTTCTTTATTTCTCCCTGTGCAAAGCTACTGATTTAAGTAGGTATTTGCTGGTGAACAAAACTGCTTCTGACAAGGTGGCATTTTAATGGCAGTGTCCAGATAAAGACTTCATAATAAGCAAGACTGTATTTCTATGATACAATTTTGGAAAAAATTCCTTGCTGTTTCTAACATGAAAGCAGATCTGTCATGTGGAGTGGTGTCAGGAAGATGAAGGTACATGAATCTCCTGTGATTAGAGCTTGACTGCTAACAGACAACCACTTTAATATCAAGCCATCATAAACCAGTGTTTCTTTTTCCACCACTGCTGTAATGGGTAGAGTTGCTCCCATCCTGAAAATGGTAGGGAGGAGATTATTGCCATGCTTTGCCTCAGTCTGAAAATAGCTCAGGAGGTGAAACCCATCCGTACTGGCAGGCTCCACCTAGGCTGGCTTGAGCCTCACACCATGCCTCTCCGTAGTATGAAACATGTACCACAGCTGTCTTGGATCCACCAGTTGCATTCACGTTTCAGAGCTTCACTTCCATTTTTTTGCCTTCTGTTGCAGCAGACACAGTTCATGCCACGTAAGGCAAAACAAGAGACATTGCCACACTCAACTTGCTTTCTCTCCCCAGTGCTTTTTGCAGACAGGTGTAAGGCACATCAAGTCCTCTCCTGATGGTCTACAGGAGGGAGTAAATCAAAAGAGCAGTCAAAGCACATTTCCTGTTGGCTAGGAAAGGAAATATAGAATGGCTTTTGCTGTTTTACATTATTAAACAGGTACATTGGTAGTACTGTGTTATCCACAGGCGTAATTTATGACCTAATTCTGCTGGTTCCTTGGTCTACCACGTCCAGGTGCTTTTCCACAAAAAAGACTAAAGAGTAATGGTAAAAATCATCCCACAGAAAAAAAGGCAGTGAACCTGTAAGTGCTTTTGTTATTTCTGTTCTGAGTAAGCGTCACATTCCAATTAACAGAGGTTTTCTTTCATCATTTTAAGATACTGGAAATTTATTAATTCAGTCCTCAATACAAGCAAGCTCTGAATTTCTAACATATAGCACAAGAAAAGAACTAGATTTAAGTCAACATTATCGGATTCCAACACAAACACAAAGAAGCAAAAGGAACAATGACAATGATTGTTTATTTTCTTTCACAGACTTCTAAGGTAAGGATGCAAACATGACTCCAGTTTGGGTAGAAGAGAAGACTTTGGTCTCCAAGGCTGGTTCCAGAGCACAACGATTTAAAGAAACAAAGCCTGTATTTAAAAAAAAGTGCTTCTGCAGCCTATAACAGAAGCTACAGCATCTTCTTGTGGAATAGAAATGACAATGTCAAAAGTGTGGTTTGGTTTGGTTTAGGTTCTGGGTTCCTTTTCCAAACAGCTCCTTTAAGTGACTTTTCAACTCACCAGGGTATTTTCACACACATAACCTTAAGAGTTGAAAAAACAGCAAAACAGGGACATCAAATCAAATAAGAATGAATTAATACTCACTGTGCAAGCAGTCAGTAAATGCTGAAGACAGCAAGTATTAGTGAGCCATTGATATGTATGAAACAGCTGGTTTTTAGCTTTGTTTTTTAATTGAGTGAAAGTAACTATTTTACCTCATCAATATCTGAGCATGTAACTCCATTTCCCGTGAGTCCTTCAGGGCAGGGCCCACACTGAAATCCCTCTGCTGTCTCCATGCACCTCACTCCCCTGAAGCAGGAATTAACTTCACATTTCGGTTTAGTGCGCCTAGGAAGCTGAGTTGGAAAACTCACAGTGCCTAAACCTTTAATGCAGAAAGAACAACAGTTTCAGTGGTTGAAACAAACGTTCATCAGGGCTCTCAGCTGACAAGCACTCTGAAGAAATTCCCAGGACACTTCATGTCCTTGTATTGTGGATTCTTTTCAGCTGCCAGCTGTGCTCTGGCTGAAAAGCCTCCATGCTGGGAATGGCCCAGGAACTTACTGTGTCCCTAGAAAGGGGACATTGAGGATGTACAGGAGTATTTCTCCTAGGTTAGTCCTAAAACATATCTGCTGCTGGCCAGGACAGGAACCTCTGAAAGCCTTTGACCTCAGACCAAGGGACTCAAGCATAAGGGTAGAAATACAGGGCATTTCTCTGGCTAAACTGGCAACACTACCACTTCATAAGGAAAACAATGTTCCTGTTTCATAACAGCATCTCTGATAGTCTAAAAATAAGAAGACTAAAGAAGGAGTAGCTGGCAGCCCACAAACACAGAGGACCATGCAAGTACAGAGGCTTAGATGCACAGAGACCAGCCAAAGATGGGTCTTTCTGAGACTCTGGCAAATATGGAACCTTGGTACAAATGCACATAGGAATTTGACTTTTCCTTTGGCACTTACATATAAAGGTTACCCTCCCTAGAGCTCAGCTTGAGTTCTGATGAGACTAACAGACTGGGAGAAGAAATGAATTAAAAGGCCTGATGAGTTTAAGACCTTTCATCACACACAGTAAGGGAATATACTGGTTTTTATACTGACAGTTGTCAGCTGTCAGCAATCAGATGGATTGTCAGTTTTATGTGATGCAGGAGAGCCATGCAGTGGCATTTGTAAAAGTATGCATTTTTTTAATTTAGAGAAAAGATGAACACCACCTTTTGAGTCTTACTGCTGTTAACTAGTGACTGCCTACTCAGAATCAGACAAACTTCAGGTGGACTTCATAGGATCTTCCTCAGACTGATAATACCAGCCAGAGCACAACATGATTCCTCCCTTGTCCTTCTACTAAGATTATGTATGAGATACCTGGAAGACAGTGTCTCCCTTCACAGCAACAAGTGGCAAGCTTTGTGGCAGAGTGAGAACTGAAAGTACAGCCTGAGAGGTACTGCTTGGTTTGGTGGCATTTTATCCCCAATAGATGATTGTTGGGCATGTGGAAGCTTTTTCTCTAATGAAAATCTATTCTAAATTTGTGTCCAAATACAAATACATCTACAGCTTTGGACACAGTATTTTTACAAAAGCACTTTTTAGAAACCACATAAAGCTAATGTGATCAATACTAGTTTTAAAATAACTCTCTATCGCTTCTAGATTACCAGGAATAATAGAAATACTCACCACATGCTTGGCACTCGGCTATGGTGTTTCTCAGAAAAGTTGTTTCTTTGACCTTGAGAATATAGAAACTAAGTATTATTTAGGAACAGATAGTTCCAGTTTGCACCGTGCTGACAGAAGAACCATTGGTCCCCAAGATGCCACTAAAACCATGCAACACAGGTAATTGATCTTAAATTAGATGTTCTTTGTAATCCATAAAATTAAGGATATGGATAATGGATGTACTTAGGTTCAGCCTTCATCAACAGGACCTTTAAAGGTCCAAAGATCCTTGTTTGACCAAAGGAATGTGCCACCAGCAATTCCACTTCTGACACCCACCAGGAAGTGAAACAAACGCAATTTCAATTCCATGCAACAGATCTACAACTACCTAATAGTGGGCTAGGATGGCTACTCTACTTCCTCACAAGACACTAAATTTTCTAGATCTAAATAAGCAAGCCCAATATACTCCCACTTTAAATGATCCTCCCTTGCAAGCACAGCATACCATGACCTATATGGTAATTTCTGCTCAATTGTGTCATGCCTCCAAGGCCATAACTACACAGAAGTTTACTGCTTACAGGAAGTCTGCACTGACTCTGTCAAAGGGGCAAAATTGGAATATTTCACACCAAAGCCCTAAACAGTACCTGTTGTCTAAGAAGGTCTTTCACCTCTCCCAGTATTTGGTTCATCTGCATCATTTGACCCATCAGCTGCCTATTAAAATCACCTGCAGGTAAACAGTAATGAAAAAGGCAACATAACTCTTACGTCATGCACAACGTAACTTGTTCATTTGTTACGGTAATTTCTGAGATACAAGATGGAAACCTCATGAAGAGCAGAGGGCAGACACTACTGTGATGCAAGCTCTGTAAAAATCATCAGAGCAAACACAATATTTATCTCAAATTTTATAGTGTGATTTTCATGAACTCAAGGCTTTTCTGGACTGAACTCCTCATACACCACATTAATGGGAAAAGCAGAAAGCTGTCCACAGAGAGAAATGTAAGATCATGATTCTCCTACCATTACCAGTGTTAAAGCTCTCCTAGGCAACTAATGCCACCAGTGCTATTGGTTGCTCCCAGGCTTGAGACTGGCAGCCCTAAGTGAAACCTTAGGATTTCAGAACCGGGTATTTTTGATAACGTATTTGGGGCAGGAAGGCAAGGTGAGGCCATATGTGCATGCAATGGGAAGACACCCTGTGTAAGTACATTCCATGTCATAGAATCAGAGTCATAGAATCATTAATGTTCAAAAAAACCTTTAAGATCATGCAGTCTAACCATCCACTCCACACTACCTCTGTGACCCCTAAACCACTAAACCATCACCTTAGCACCAGATCCAGATACCACCTGAACACCTGTGAGTAATTCCACCACTTCCCTGGGCAACCTATTCCAATGTCTGACCACCCTAACAATGAAAAAGTATTTCTAATATCTAATATTAATCTCCCCGTCTCAGTTTAAGGCCATTTCCTGTTGCACTTCAGCTGCAGGCATGGCAGAAGAGACTGGAACCCGCCTGGCTATACCCAACTTTCATGTAGAAGGTAATGAAATCCCCCTGAGCCTCCTCTTCTTGAGAGTGAACAAATCCAGCTCCCTCGGCTGTCCCTCATATGACATATTTTCTAGTCCTTTCACCAGCCTTGTTGCCCTTCACTGGACATACTCCAGCATCTCAATCTCATTTTTAAAGTGAGGGGTCCAAAACCAAACAAAGGATTTGAGGTGCAGCCTCACCAATCCCGAGTACAGGGTGTTGATTAGTTCCCTGGTTCTGCTGGCACAGCACAGTTGTAACAACTGAATCATACATATCTTTCAAAGTGAATATACCCAGCTTTCTGAACAAGCTCACTGTGAGGCTCTGAGAACACATTAACAGTTCCTGCTCTGACAAAACAGTGTTTTTAATAACTGCAACAGTCACTTGGCTTTTCTTCTCAAAGGCAGCTCATCACACTGTACACAAGTTTCATAGCTGCATTTGCTTCTGACGGGTGCAGACTTTGTATGGACTCACAAAACATCTACTCAACACACTAAGTCACACCAAAAATCTGTTCTCAATACCAAATAACAAATTAAAGACCTCTAAGAGAAGACCAAAAGTTGTATCTGTAATGAGCCACAGGGAAGGACCAGATCAAACCCAAGATCTTCACAGGAGATTTTAATCTCTTAAATTAAACACTGGTTTTGAGCTAGTGACAGAGAAGAAGCAGAGAGCATGTTTTAGCACAGTAGCTTGTAGTTGCTTCTGTTTGCAGCTTACTTCTGAATATGTACCTCTCAGGAAGAAGATATCTGTTTACTTCTCTTAGTCTGTATCTAAAAACAAACTTCACAAATACATGCACTTTCACAATCTAGGCAGGCAGGATATTTTGATATTATGCCTGATAGCTTCAGGGAGGTTTATTCACATGTTATTTTTGTGAGTACTGAAAGCTTATATGAAAAATGCTTCTCTTAATGGTTACCTCATTGTTTTGTACTTCAAAGCATGTCTAACTGTTTCCAAACATTCTAGTGGGAACCATCCAACTCCTCATATACTATGTTTTCTTGACTTCATATTTTCTCATCAAAACACTGAACAAGTTTAAAGAGTCAGGAATCACCTGTTCTAGAGCCTGTCTATGTTCTAGACACAACCTTGCCATATTTTCATTTGGGTTACAACAGAAGGACAAAATATCATAGGCATTTTAGAATCCCATAGTGGAACCTGGCACACAGGCTGTCAGTCCAGATGCTGGGGTCTGTTCTTGTTTTATTTTTAAAACAAAGATTCATTTATGCATTATTGATTGAAATCTGCAAAAAATTTCCAAGACGTCAGATGATGTTTGCTGGCTAGCATCTAAATCAAAACCAGATCTATTCTGTAGCTAAGTTTTACAAACTGCTGAACATTAAGGTGGACTAAACAGGTTAAACTGCCATGAACTACATGTCCTGTGTGCAAATTTAGACAGCAGAGCAGAAGCAGCTGAATACACTTGGTTTTGTTTTTTTTACTTTTCTATTAAAAGCAATTCCAACAGCAGGCCCCACTTGCAGCAGAATAACCAGTCTTCAGGGATAAGTACTCAGATCTTTAAGGAAGCTGTCAGTCCATAATATAGTGGATCCAGGAGAAAGCGGGGTGGCAAAAGGCACCAGCCTGAAGTTGTAAGTTATCCATACCCCTAATATCTAATATCTCCTCAGTTCAGCTACTACATAGCTGTATATTCTTGAGTTATTAAAAATATGATTAACAGAATGGCTTTCACAATAATAACTAAGTTCAGAGACTGCTCTGAAGTATTACTGACCAACAGGGAACTGAAGTCCCCATCTTTCTCTTGCCAGGACACTGCAGTATAGAATCACAGAATTTTGGATTGAAAAAAACTTTGAAGACCATCTAGTCCTACGTCCTTGCCATGGCAGGGACACATTTCACTAGACCAGAATGATCAAAGTTTCACCTAGCTGGCCTTCAGCACTTCCTGATGAGGCATCCATAGCTTCTCTAGGCAACCTGCTCAAATGCAGGACCCTGGATTTAGAGCAGGCAGCCAGCTTCATTGCACAGCCAACTGGCCCAGACACACACAAACATTAGCCACCATGAAACACCTCATAGCTATTGCTTCTACCTGCCTTGGCAACAACAGCTCACTGGCTCAAGCAACACACTTGCTCCTGTCCGTGTCAATCAAATCCTGAATTGTCATTCAAAGAGAATGATACCCATAGAATCACAGAAAAGCCTGAGTTGGAAGGGACTCATAAGTATTATTGTGTCAAATCCTGGCCCCACATGGGACAATCCCAAGAATCACAGCATGGGCATGAGAACATTGTCCAACTTCTTGAACTCTGGAAGACTGTAGTTTCTTGTCCAGAGAGCAAACCATGATTACAGTACAGATGATGGCTGACAAGAAAAAACATTTCTGAACAGCCTATAATCTTTCACCAAAGAAGCTGTACATACAAGTTGTATGTGGAATTAGGAAGGGACAGGTTCCAAGTAAACATAAGGAAGTATTTCTCAGATATGTGAAAAATTTCTTGCCAGGAGACATTCTTGACCATACATTCAAAACTGACTGGATAGATTAATGGACAAAACATATATTGAGTACAAACCATAAAGACATCACGTCTGTGTCAAGAGCTCTGAATACCATGAACTGGAGAACAGTGAAGCATTCAGAGAAAGCCACACTAAGACTCCATTCCATTATGCTCTTCCCTGTGGGTCTATATTGACATACTGTCCCTAACAGCAACTTGGTCAAAAGAACCGTTAGTTTGGTGAAACATAGCTATTTTTTTAAATACTTTGTCAGGTTCAGTGCCCTCCATGAACTACACAACCTGCAAAGATGCCTTGTGACCAGAATAATCTTGTGATGATGATCACATGCAGCATATTAATCTCATCTACCAAACCCAGTGCACCTTGCATTCTATTTTCCTACCCAAACACAAAAATTCAAATATACATCTTCAGCCTGTGTCTGATCATCATAATCTCATCCCACTGCTTAGGTGTCTTAGGGTCACAGACTGAACATGGAGGGAACGCTGCTGCCAAAGCAATAAGCAGCAACAAGGCACACAGTCAAAGCCATGTACAATTATTCAGGTCCAAAGCACTCTCAAGGATTTTCCAGTTAATATGAAAGCACATGTTTAGACCAAGATATTAGTTCTCACCCCCATATACAGCTGAGCATTTGCATTCCAGCTTTTCCTGGCAGTAGGCAAAATTGTCATTATCTGATATATTATTACCATAGAAGGGCATCATGAAGCATACACAAAGTTCAAGGCACACAAGTTAAAATTGCTGTTGGAACATCCACCTTTTCTTCTGGTGGATTTAACTATGTAGACTTTCAATGTATTTATGTGAGTAGTTGTTTGTTACTATTATTATTATTACTATTATTAATGATACTAATTCCACTTGAAAATTAAAAGCAATTGAATTCGAGAGTCTAAGACAGGTGGAGGCAGCCACAGAGAAAGTATCTGTATATTACCATTTGCATTATTGGTTAGTGAGCAAAAAGTTACAAATGAGAAGGATGCAAGTTTGTAATTTGGAAACTCATAGAGCTGCCAGTTTTTGCAGAAGCAAACACTGAATTACGCTTCTGTTCCATGTTCAAATGCCTGCTGATTTAGTGAAAAAGAGAGAGCTTTGAGGATAAAATTAATTTTTAAATCTAAGTGTATATATGTTAAGAACCAAGGAAATAAAAGTATTTGGAACTAAGGATTTATGTAGCTAAAAAATAGACCAGATTTTGTTACCACTGCACACCATTGATGCTTACATTCATGTGACATACCCATGATGCTCTCATAAAATTTCTGCATCGTGTCTCTGTTCTTATCAAAACTAGCAATGCTGCAGGGTTGCGTTTTGCAGGGGGGACAGGAAAGGGTACAAGAGAGAGAGCATATCATGGATCCTACTTCAAACCTTGAACTGAGTTTCCTTCATATATAGTTGCCATATTAACAAACTACATGCATAGTATGAACCCACTCTTCTCCCTCACACCTGCAGCAGAAAGGCAGATGGACAGGGACTAAAATTACTACAGATGGGACAGTCTAGCATAGGTTTTCTGTGTCCAGAGGTCAGGAAGCACCCTCACTTAACATAGGGGACTGAATTAAGCCCCTGAGGCCTTGCAGCCTCAGCTCCTTCCCTTTCTCCCTCTTCCCAGCTCATCCTCCACAATGCTCAGCACAGGCAGAAAAGGAAGTTTTTTAAACCAATGTTCTCTTCAGCAGGTGACAAAAGCCTTGGATAAATTGTGGCAGGACTAGTGGCTACTCTGTGATGGCTTTTCCCACATAGACATACAAGCTCTGTAGCCATGGCACAAACATTTTCTTCAGTCTCTTGTGAGCTTCTTCACACCTTGCTCTTCCCCTCTGGGTAACAGTCCAGTGCTCAACAAAAAATAAATATTGTCAGTGTGGATAAGTACATGGGTAGATCTTGCTACTCCATTCATTTGCCTTTCATACAGCCTGTAGCAATATACCCCATTTAGCACTACTTTCCATCTGCAATTGTTTGCAATTTGAATACTTAAAATATTAAGCTGACACAAGAAGATCATAATCACAAAAATTTGCCTTCCAAATTAGGCTAAGAAACTTCTTTGAATCACTACAGACTTGTCTTTCACTAAAACAACAATTCATTGCTTTATCACCACCAACAGTTTTCTCTCCAAACGGAGTTATTTCTAAAATATTTACAGGAAATTGTCATCACTATAATTTAGTCAAATAATTGTTATTACTTGACTATAGGCTTCTTTACATTTTAAATATTCATCACATTAGTTTCCTTGCTAATCATTAGGATTAATTTCAACTCACAGTCGCAGGCCTTACCAGTGTACTGAGGTACAGGTTCAATTTGTTGAAGAAAACAATCCTGCAGGTTTCCCACTTCGGCAAGGGTTCCTCCAGTTACCAGCTTTAGCTCATCTAGTGTATCCTGGGCTCACAAGAAAAATAAAGCTCGCAATTCTGGTACAACATTGGGAAAAGTATGAAACATCAGACAAAGTAAATTAATTTTTTTAAGAGAGGGAGTCCATTTCCTATGCATGCAGGAGTTCTACATCATTCCCTTCAAGACCATTTGAACTGCATAAAATCTCTAATCTTTGTCTTGCAGATTTTCACATTGCTGTGGTTTCATTATAAACTTTTTTTTTTTTTGCTGTTCCAATTCATATGATCTCACATAATAGGAAGTTCACGTATTTCTGTGGCATGTGATTTTTTTTAAGTGCATCCAAAGCAGTCTTTTTCCCTCTTCTCTCAAACAGGTACATATATACATGTCAGGAATATGGACACCTCAGTCATTCTCCAGAAAAACAGGCTCACTTTCAAGCCTGTAATGAAATGAAGTAAGTGGGCAACCCTGGGGGTACAGAATGCCTTTGCACCTTCGAATAAGTATTTTTGATTAATGATGATGGAAGATGCTGTGGATGATGCTGCTTATCTCAGACTGCTGATAGGGAGATGACAGGAAGCTTTATCAACTTCTTGTTGGCAGACAGAGGAAGAAAAGCTATTGCAGTCAAACAGATGAGAGTTCCACTCTGACACCACAAGAGTCCCCTCTTGCTTTTGTCTCTTTTAGTCTCTTAGCATATCATGAAGAGGAAAACCACATAGACAAACAAGCACTACTTATAAAGAACAACTCTAAGAAGCTAGTGAAAATCTGCCCTTACTGCACTAGCTAAGTCCTATAAAAAGTCCTCTCCCCAAAAAACAACTAGACTGACATACATGAAGGAGGCAGTAGTTTTTTGGATTTTATTAAAAAAGCTAAAAATTGTGTTTAAAACAAATGGCATAATTATTATAGGGTTCATGTGAGCTAAGATTTCACCTGCTTCATAGGGAGCTTCTATTTACATTTATTTCAGTATTAAGTAATATATAATATTAAAGTATTATTGTGCAGAGGTTGGCTGCTGTGAGGACTGAGGTTTGAACTCAGTGATCCAGAGGTTCACTGGTAATCTGTTGTGGAGGGAGCAGAAAGTGCTCCCAAAACAGAATCTCTCCTGGAATCCCTAGAAAGGCCCCCATGGAGAATAATTTCATAGAGATAAGAAACTGCTAGCTAGGTGACGATTTAGAAATGGAATGTAGACCCCTCTGTTATCTTTCTGCAATATTAGTGGTCCATTTTCTTTTAGCATCAATAGGCTGGCTTTGAATGTAAAATCCCTTAGGGATTGGTTAAGTTTAGAATCCCTTTAGTAATTGGTGCAAATTGTAAAACCCCTAAAAGATATACAAACCTCTGGAAACTTTTGAATAGTGAATATGCTAGTAGGATGCCTTTGCAGCTAATAAACTGCAGATTTGTGCCTCCTACATATTCCGGTCCCTTCACTCTGCTGG
Source organism: Toxostoma redivivum (assembly GCA_013397375.1). Classification (NCBI taxonomy): domain Eukaryota; kingdom Metazoa; phylum Chordata; class Aves; order Passeriformes; family Mimidae; genus Toxostoma; species Toxostoma redivivum. Next base: position 80,969 of record VXBI01009435.1, read on the forward strand.
TTTATGGTGCTTGGCAGGCCAACAAACAATCCAGGCATGGCTGGCTAAGTCCGTGCTGCTGAGGGCTGCGAAGGCAGCCTGGGGACCCCTGGCACCCCCAAATCACTGCGACAGTCCCTCTAAGTCCTCAGCCTGTTCCCAGTTTCCATGCTCACCTGTGGCTTCTCCTGCAGAGTGCGCAACTCAGCTGCCACCACCTTCTGAGACAGTGTTGAAAATGGTTTTGGCAAGTCCTCAATGGCACCTACTTGCAAGCAGTCCAGATATAACTCTATCGTGCTCAATCCCTGCTGCAGGCCACTCAGCCACAAGATGACAGCATGGGGTTTCCCATCAGCCAGCTGGATGTTGCTAAAGATCACGGAATTCAGCCTTCCATCATTCTTCAGATAGCGCAACACCGCTAAGACAAAATACACAGAAGGACTATCAGAGGATAGCAGATAACCCAAGGCTGATCAAGGAGCATCCTGTGGAAATCTCTGGTATTTTTCCACATGTCTGCTTTTGTAAATGCATCCCATATGCAGACACAATGGTAATAATAAATGGGACATTGACTCTCAAAGCAGCATTAGCAGGATGCTTGTGTGACCCTCTGTTTGTAAAGCTCTGCTGCCTGTGCTGAGTTTTCCTCTGCTTTGTCCAGGCCTCTCTAAATGCCTTAACCAAAGTCACTTTACAGGCCATAATGTGCTAAAAGGCAAGTGATAAAGTTACAGGGTATAGCAGGCAGCCTGCAGTCAGCACTTTGGCACATACACATCTGATAGCAGAAATACTCTGTAGCAGAAGTGTACAACTAGAAAATAAATTTCAGTGATGCACACCACACACGAAGAGTATATCCAAATGCATAATTAAAAATCAAAGGAAGCATGTTTCCAAACCAATAACCTGCACTTCTCTGTAACAAACACTCAGTAAAATCAAAGTATAATGCAGAAAGACATAGTTCACTCCTAGAGATGACTAAACCTTCTCTCAGTTCTTTTTAAAAGCATTAGTGATTGACCTACCTGATAAAAATTCTCATTTCATTAAGTAAAAGGCACCATTAAAAAAACAAAACAGCAGACAAATACTCTTACAATAAATATCTGCTGAGTAATACTGAAAAAAAGTCTCTTTCCTAAGGAAATTGGATCAGTAAGCTAGAATCTGTGAGCCAGATCTCTAAGATCAGCTAACCAGTTCTCCCCACAAAATCTCTCCAACTGCTGTTGGCTCTCCAACAGCATATCTGTAGAAGCAAAGAGCTGAATGCATCTGGATACGGTGTGTATAACTACTCAGGTATCAGACAGATCTTGTTTCAAAGATCCCACTGATCACCAGCTGACAGTCTCTTATTTCCTGATTGTAACAGTCATGTGCAGGAGGAATCAAGCTGCACAGACACCAGGCATCTAAATATTTATGTGCTGGCTCTTACTAAAGTCTGAAATTCACAGATGGCTGCTACAGTTGCATCAAGTGAGAGCTCACAAATTGTCTGACACTAAGTCAACCAAAAACTGTGGATATAGTGGAGGTAAAAGCTCTTACTAGATTTGGATCTAGTAACAGCTACTTACTGAAACCATCCATTTTCTATTTATTTAACAAATCATCTTCCCATCATTCCACTACTAATATAATTGCTTTGATGCTATGGTATCTGTTTTGTTGGTGACCTCTCAACTTACTGCACATGTGCTCCCTAAAATTTTTCTAATTCCTCAATCTAATGACTTAAAAAAACCCAGATTTATACCAGCATAAATGGGGCAGGGTATGTCTCCATCTTTGAAGTCTACACTAGTGCTAGAGCCTCAGCAGCTGTGATCAATATCAGGAATGTTTTCACTACTGTCTATGTCAAAACACTGCCAGAGCTGAGATTTCCGCAAAGGTGCATGAGGTCACCAGTAACTCACTAAAAGGTACCATTTCTTGGCAAACTCAAAGATACAGCAAGACAGAGTACATTGCAGAATTTCATTTATGTGAATATTATGCACGCCTGGTCATATAAAAGGTCTTTGAATCTGGGCCCTGCATTCAGAGTAACCAAACACAACAGTAGCCTAGAGAAAGAAAGAAGAGATGGAGGCAGAGCCCAGAACAGACTCTGCCAGAATAGTTCCAGGAGAAGAAGCAATCAGGCTTGGAAGGAGGATCAAGTATTCTCTCCTCAGCCAAAGCCAAATATTCATCTGGTAAACTAGAGTAGGCTTTTGAAGAGAGATTTTCTTGGATCACAGCCTCTACCTCTAAGATTTAACTCATCCAAGCCCCTGCAATATGTTTGCTGCTTGAATATTTTACAGATACTCATGAGAGTAAACTGCTTAAGAAACAAATTTTCAATTAAAATAGGAGCTGCTTCACAGAATTGTTTAACAGCAACACTTCTATGCACTAACTGCTGTTTGCTCCATAAAGTAATAATTAAAAAAGGATTTCTACCCATGGACTCTATCGGTCTCTGAAAGGCACAATTGTCTGCCATAAGTTTAGCTATTAAGTCAGTAATTCAGACCTATGCTTTTAAAAATATTTAGGTGTTATAAACATGTTACTATCAGTTAAACCACAATAAAACCAGAATATGAGGCAACCATTGGGAACAAAACTCTTAAATGTGACATTTTAAAGTGTAGTTAAAGTCTGATTTGAGCTTCTTAGATCAGATTTGGGTGCATAGCTAGAAATACCAGGCAGAGGAAGTACTATTCATTCTTTCAAAATCACAGATATTAAGACCCTGCATTTTGCTGAGATGCCAACACTGGTTCACCACTTAAGTGATGATGTTCAATCTTGAGAGGATTATACACAACTCACACACTCCATACTTGCAGCTAACATGACAATCTCTTGGATGCAGTTTAACTTACTGCATGAAGTACCCATATGGGATCCCTAACGCTTCCAGAGAAATCACATGTGGAAAGACTGCCTACCACTTGCTCACTGCTATATGCCTTGAACAGGGTGCTCTAAAGTGCATGCTCTAAGTAAAGTAAGGAGGCAAAGAAAGCCAATGAACAATCTTGCTGCAAAAAGCCTCCCTCTCTTTGGCCGATCTTTCACATCAATCTGATGGTCAATCCTTTACAGCAGACAGGTTACAGACATCCCTCATCTTCTCAACACTGGTTACCAACAGGACAAGTTGCTTCATGCTGCCTATACATACAGCACTGTCCTGTCACACAGATGCTTCACAAACAGCAACCTACTGAGGACAAAAATCAAAAGAAACCATGTAACATTCCATCAGAAACACTTCAACAGACTTAAGACTGTCAGCAAACATCAGACATGCAGATACCCTTGAAAATCCGAGTTTGGTATGTTCAAACTTGTATTTATATAGATGCATTTGTGTGTATACATATGTGTTCCCATATGTATGAAAAACATTTACACACATAATTGTGCAAGTGTGAGAGGGGGAGAAAGTATGTGTAATATATCATTTATTCAGCAATTAAGTAACTCAGCATTAGGAATTATATGGCACTTTTGATGAGGCTGTGTTACCATATATTACCCATTCCTAACATACACACAGCTCTTACTCCCTTGCCTCAGAAGGATTTTGGCAGACCTGATAAAACTATCAATGTTTTATTTAACTCATTCCCCAACAATGTTTAATGAAAAGGTATACTTTTTTTCTTTTGCAGCATATTGAATAATTCCCCTATGTATAAACTGAAATTTCTCAGTAGAATTTCACAGTACATTCGATTTGGCTAATTACTCAGTAGCAAATTACTATAGCAGTGGTGAAGTCAATGCAGCAACAATAATGTACATAAATCAACAAACTTTACCTGAACCTTAAAATTGTAGTGTATCTTAGATCTGGTTTACAGATCAATTAAATTCTCTATTTCTAAAACTGCTGCAATTCCTACTCTGACTCCTGATCAACTAATTTCAGTAAATAAAGAACAAACAGTTTATTTCACCTAACCGATCATGTAAGTGCCGGGAATATTTCTCTTGCATAGTCACATCTGACCTCCAGGGTCAGCGGAACAAGAGCCTGCCTTTCATATGCATGAGGCAGCATGTGCGTGTGTCCCTTGAATTCCTGAGTAATAAGAACCAGTGATTGCTCCTAGAGGAAAAAGAAAAGGAAAAAAAAAATAAAGAAATAAAAAGAAAAAAAAAAAGACCAAACCAAATTGACTCCTTACTCCATATTTTTTTTCTCCTTTCTCAAGCATTCCTCAGAGTAAGCTGAGTCAAGATACCAGCTGACTGTCAGGTCAGCTTCCCCTGGCCAGGAGAAAGCAGCATCAAGGAGATGAAGGAATCAAGGAGATGAAGGAAAGATATGAAGGAGTGAGAGGGGATATGAAAACTGACAGCATGCAACAGGAATGACTCAAGCACAAAGGTTAATCACACAGTTGTCAGCATTCATCTGTCACACATGAGTAACTATGGATCCAACACCAGTTCTACCATACACATTCCAAACAACTTACCTTTACTCATCCTTCCCATTACCGTAAATTCAAAATACTTGCTGTTGTCAGCTGATGAATATAGGCCAAAAACAGTGGCTGTGCTCTTTGGCTGTAATTTGAATGTTGAGAGCAAGTACACTTCATTCAGCACAGGATCCCCAAATGCTTGTTGCAAGAAGTTCAGTACCACTCGCTTGTTGGAATAAGGAAGAAGATCAAAAACTGGGGGGGAAAAAAGCAAATTTCGACAGTAAATTAAATATAATCATGACCGACGAAGAATGTGATTTGAAGCCACATATTGGAGATTGTACACTCTTCCCACGCAAAACAAAAAAAAATTATCAATATGATGCTCATCTGTAAAGATCATGAAGTTCAAATCCCTGGCACTGGAAGGCATATCTTAAGCAATCTGGTCTAGTGAAACATGTCCCCACACATGCAGGGCATTTGGACTAGATCGTGCCTGCCAGATACAGCTATTCCATGACTCTATCAAAATATCTATAATTTGTTGTGACTGATACTATTTTAACAACTTGTATTTTTCAAAGGAATTATTGATAATTTACTAACATAGAAATATCTAGTCTTCAAATTGAGGTACTCAAATATTTTTAAGTAGATCTCAAAAGTTCTTATTTTCTGAGGATTCACCTCAACAGAAAGCTTTTTTACCTATTTCTGCTTTCATAAATTCAGATGTTTGTGTTCACATATCAGTAAGATAAGGATTCAGCATAAAAATTTTCAGACAGATTTCCAGAGTGCTTATCCTTTGATAGCATTTCTGGGAACCAATTAAAATGCCAAAAAGCCAGGTAAGCAATACAGTGTTCACAATCTTCTTCTCACTTCACTGATTTTTTGGAATATATTATACAAATAAGACTAATCTTTCCCTTTTGGCACAGAAAACAAAGAAACACAGGCAAAAAAAAATACTGACAAAAACACCCCAAAACAAAACAAATAAAACCCACAAACCCTGAAGGCATAGTGAAAGCTGTTTAAAATTTTTATTTTAGTTTTTCCACAACGCATCAGCAATGAGTCTATGATTTTACACACATGTATGTCTGCTATGTCCCTTATGGCGCTGAAACAACAAACTGGGGTTTTCCTCAATGTTCCTAAATCCATGATATCTCTGAATACAATAGGAGTTTCCATTAGGTTTCTTGATTGTCTCCTATTCCAACCTGCTGCAATTAAAGCAGTATATGTATTATTCCCTGGCAGTAAAGTCTGATAAACTTCTAAGCACAAGTGTTATATTTAAATATAAGAGCACACTGAGCCATTGTATACCACTGATACTCCATAAGCCTACCATAGCTGGGCCATACTTTTCTCCCACACCCAAAGCTGTTGTTGCCTATAAGGTGATGAGGTCATCCTACCATTCCAGTGTTTCCATATGCTACACACAGAAAAAGACTGAAGAGTAGTCAAAGAACAGTCACATGGGCACACAGACTTTCCCACAGATATGTGGGAAACCTTGTTCCTTTATACTAGAGTATGGGTTCATGCTGCTCCCATCACTCATTCTGAAGCATCCATTCATTTAGACACTAATATTACATCCAAAAGAGAGGAAAAAATGAAGACCTTTTCCCCTTCATTTCATGAAGTTATCAAAATAATCTCTGATGGGGTCTAAGGATCTCATGACTCTACAGAGAACTTTCAGGACACACTACAAAAAATATCAGGACCTTGATTTGCATGCACTAGTAATCTAATGCTGTCAAAACAACTAAGAAATATGTATGTAAGGTGGACCTGGTCAAAAGACTTCTCTTTCATTCAGTTCAGATTTACAGCATCCCAGAACAACCACTGCTCCCACTGAAAGCAGTGACATGGAAAGTAGAAGTGAAAGGCTGGGTACTTCAAAACGTTTAGTGCAGAGAGAGCAAAGCAGCTGCCCATACAAGAGATTTAAATGCAACTCACTACTCTGTACAACAGCATTTTACAAGGAATAGCCATTCATAAATTGGCTATTCATAAGATATAGCTGTGTTTTGTTAGCTGGAGCAATGCAATACAACACCAAAGACTTTGAGAGCATGAAATACAGCTATACATTCTGTTCAGTTCTAGGTCTATTGGCCGAATTTCTATCAATTCCTATGACACTCATTAATCTATGCTAGAGTCACTTAAAAGTATTACAAAAGTAATGACTAAACACCGTGAAACATCTAACATTATTGAAAACATTTACTGAAATTTTTGTAATTTGCATATTTAAATTAATACTCAAATTGGTTTGGTAGCTGTGTTCCACAAAGCGCAGTGCCTCAGCCAGATCCTTCACCACCGTGTTATCAAACTCTTTCCTGGGACATCTTCACTGACCAGCATGTGGATGCACTACATGATCAGATCCATCCTTAAGCACAACTTACACATATGCTAGCAAGTGCAGCTAGCCTAATAATAAGGAGGCTATGAAAATTCATTTCACATCCTTAGCAGAGTTGGCAGAGAGAGGTAGCTCTGGCCATTATAGAGAAAATTATTTGTTTGGGAGGAACGGGGAAAAAAAGATCCACAAAGATTTCACATTTCATTTTTTGAAGAACCTTTTCTCTTCGCTCCTCTCCCTGGAAAGGCAGACTTGAAAGCAAATGTGCAGAATAGGACTGCCAAAGCTGAAAGGCACAAGCAGATGGTTTTAAGCCATGCAATGGATTGAAAACTACGACATGCTTTCATGCCTTCAAGCAGGAGTGTGCATGCTATCTGGGCTAAACTGACCCTGCTATTGAGACAGACCAGGAATTCTCTCCTCCACCTTCCTTCCGTGGTTTTTAGAATAAAGTTGCTCACTCTCCTAGCCAAATGGTAACAATAGATGAGTTACGTGGTGAAACAGTGGCAAACCATGCTCTGAAAATCTGTCCAAACCCATCAAGGCTAGCTTTTCAGAGGAGAGCTAGAAGACATGACAGGAAGTGCTAGGATGAGGAGGCACGGAGGAGTGAAATTAGTGACACAGGAGAGCATGGAACTTAAAACACCCCTTCTTTCCTCTAACTCTGTTGTCATATCACACCAGCTTTTTGAGACCATCCAAGGCTGTTTTCTGGTCCCACCTAATCATAACTGTAGGTGTAAACACTGTTCCACTACTGTTCAGCACTTTTCAAGGTAATTGTTAATGGCTTAGACACTTGGAGGGAAATCCTACCACAACAATTTCCCACTGACCCCAAGAAGCTGAAAGCCTCCCTCGTTGAGAGTGGCCACTGCCCCTGACAAGTTTAGAAATCTGTCTGTTTTTTTAAAATTCGGTAATACGCAATTTGTCATTACAATTCTCTGAAATGTTTTCACATCGTAAAGGTCTTCAACAAAGGCTTTTGGAAAGCTGTATTGTTATGATTGGCTGTCTTTTAGATCTGCTTAAGTAATAACCGAATGAAGTATCAAAAATCATTCTGTAAAGCAGTGGAGGAGTTAAAAATGCAGCAAAAACCACAAGCAGCTTTAAGGCTCTTGGAGTAGCACGAAGTTGCACCAACTGCTGCACTCGGCAAACGAGTTGGTTCCAGTCACAAGCCGCTACCGCAGAGCGATACCACCCACTTTGCTCAAGCTCTAAAATACAGCAGCTCCTGACTTACTGTGTACATAATATTGCCACGACAATGCTGGGTTTAGAAGTATGAGTTTTCCTATTAACTTTACTATGCAGCAGAGTTTTCCCAAAGAGTTTTCACGGCTTAGAAATTAATTTCTCACTTAGGAGAACTTGCAGCCGAAAAAGGGCTATTCAGACGCTCCACGCACCTACCAGCATACCTACAAAACCACTTTTTGCAGGCTGCAGGGGCGGCTGACAGCGGCTACACCGCCGTCTCCTCCGGCCCGCACCACTAGTCCGGCGGCGCAGCGCGGCGGGGCGGCTCCGCGGGCGGGCTCTGCGCCCGACGAGCAGCACGGCTCCCCCCCCAGCGCGCCACGGCTCCCCTAGCACCTGCACAAGTGTTCCCTTTCGCTGCCAGGCAGGGCTCCCGGCGGAGGACAGGGGACGGGACACTGCAAGCCCAGAGCCTTTCCAATGGAAGAGGGAAAAGGAGAGCGCGCTCCATGGGGTGCGGGGGGCCCTTACCTCGGGGGGCGGGCGCGGCGGCGCGGCCCGGGCACAGCTGCAGGGCGAGCGGCAGCAGCAGCAGCGCGGCGNGCCGCCGGGACCCGATCCGGGAACTGGCACCGGTGGAGGCACCGGAGATCCTGGCGACGCTACCTAAAATAAACACCTGTGGGGACTCTGTCTGGAGTCTGCCCTTTGAGGAGCCCTCGAAATTGAAATGTGTTTAATGGCTTTAAATTTATAGTATCACAGAAGTGGTTAGGTAGGAAAAACACCTTTAAGTTCATGGAGCCCAATGGTTAATAAGCTGCTATGCTTACTACCAGTCACAGGAAGATGGCTCCAAAAGTGAATTTGGTGTGCTTTAGGAGCCAAATAAGAGTTCTATAGGTTCAGGAGGGACAGCAAGTCCACTGCTGCTGCAAGCAGCCCTTCAGAGCATCACCAGCCTGGTGAGGGATGTAGAAGACTGTCAGAAGCATGAAGATAATGCAGCCTTGTTCACCCCGTCCTGCTGACTGCAGGATGCTTAACTTTTGAGGTTGGGACAATTTTACTTTAAAACCTCTCTTGCCTCCCTTTCTATGCTCAGCAAATGGCGACCACGCATTTCTTTGTGTTTTCTGACAATACAGCTGTCATCTCTGCAAAGCTGCCTCACAAGTTTCTCTACCTGCTCTTCAGTCAGGTGTTTAGTGTTGACTTGTTAAGATTTAACATATATTAGAACAGATTCTCTCTCATGCATGCCTGAAGTCAAAACAAATGGGGACGCTCTGGTGTATAGACTTGGTTTTGGTAGGAATTTAAATACTCCACTTTTCCTAACTGAACAGTATCCCTAAAATGGGTCATGCAGATTGCAGACTGGGGCAAATTGGGTTTCCAGAACACTCTGACTGGCATACTGAGGAACGTGTAATCTTCTCCTTTGTTTCATTTAAAGAGGTCAGAAGCATTGGGAGTGCTCAAACTGACCAGATGGAGACTATGGAAAAAGGCTGTTTGTCTTAGCAGTCTCCCAAACTCAACACCTTTGCCAAAGTCAATTTTAAAAAAACCTTCTTCTTTCAACTATAACAATTTTCAGCACTGTGTGTTCCCTTAGGAGATCATTATCCCATTGTTTCTCCTCCACTTCAGAAAATTCTAGCCTCTGCACAGCTGATGCACAGGAGAAAGGGAGCAAGTGAGAAACCCAAACACATCGTGGGCTTCTCATCCTGCTGCACAGCTCTCTTTGTACTGTACATCTCTGTATATATCAGCTCTGCTGATGAACCTCTGTCACGTCAGAAATCCAAGAAGCCCTGTATGGCCCCATCGCAGCTTGCTATCCACATTCAGTTGGAAAAGTTGGAGCTGTCTGATACTATTTACATCATAAAAAGTAGGGCAACAATAGAAAGAAAAGTTTATGTTAAAGTGAGCAAAGTAGTGTTGATTAATGTTCAGTCTCATCAGGCTTGGTGCAGGCATCTAAGGAGCACCACAGAGACCAGCCCTTGGGGGGCTCGTTGTGTGCAAGTCAAGACACAGCATGCTGCAGGGCAGGGGCTGTGAGCACTGCAAAGGGGCTGGCCGAGCAGCTCTACACCACATGGAGAATGGCTGTGGGCTGCTCTCCAACAGAGGCCCAGTGAGCTTTTCAGATACCTTCAGCTGGCCTTAATCCTCTAATTGCCCTCCCCACATGGCATATACCCTACAACACACCCTTACGTCTTAGCTTATTCTTGTTAGCAGTATTGACCTGCTCCTTAAGTTGCCCATTTCTTCCTCCACCCATTGTCAGGCAAAAGGGTGCTCTGCCATATCCACTGTGTCACAGCATGGTGCTATTCCTCCTCCTCCTCACCCTACTGCTCTTCTGTATACGTCTCCACACAAGAAGAAACACCTCAGCTTCACTCCCATATCCTTGCCCCTGCTGTGGAAGTGACAGTATGATGCAGCAGTGCCAATGGGCTGGCCAAGAGCTACACAGGGCAGTGAGAAAAACAGATCATCAGGTGCAGAGTGCTGTGGACCAGGGAAAAAAGGGAGGCTAAAACGAGTAAGCAAGAGGAAAGAAGATGGAAAAAGAGTAGGAAGAACTTTGAGTGTCATAAGCTCCTTGAAAAGAAATGTTAGTTCAGAATTTGTCCCTAACCTAAAGCATGGGGAGACAGCACAGATACTGCAAGGCTAATATGTGGATCTAAAGCAGCACTGATGATGTTCAACTGCTTTCTAAGGAAAAGTCTTGACTCAACAAAGAGCATTTTTTGCAAACATGTACTTAAGTGCATGACAGAAAAACACTATGAACGTCTGCAAAATCACTACAATTCTGGACAAAAAAAAAAAAAAAAAAGGTATATACAGAGAGAGAGGATAGTAAGAGTTTGCTTTCATCTAAGGGGAACATCCTCAGTAATTTGCAGCCATTTATTATATACTTTGAGTTTATTGAGTACATAATAATTTAATAATTGAGTTTATCAAAGCATATTAAATGTTTTCTTGAAATATTTCCTTATCTGACAAAAAATTTATTAAGTAATTATACCTTACCATTCCTCACTTCTGATTTAAATACAGAAGAGTCTCTTGCACTGGTGCTGATCAGCCCTACAGGAGGAGGATTTTGTTTGTAGTATATATTCATTAGTGTTAGATTTGTGAGGACCATATTCTGTTCTTGCTCTGTATCTACTTATTCTTTGTGCTTACTCACAAAGAATGCACATGGAAGCAATGTTTGGCAAACAGCCAATGCGGCACAGTACGATAGAAGGAAACAATGTATATAAACAGATGCTTAAGTCCCTGTTTAGATGAACTTAGTACATGTAAAAGTCATTGTAATTTTTCCAGTTTTCATTTCTGTTCTGAGTTTTATGTTGGAATATGTTACATACTAAAGGGCATTTTGAGCTCAAGTGCAACCTTCTTTAAGGGATTTCAAAAAGTAGAAAGTTTATCTACTGTCTGGAAGGGACTATTTGACCTTTTAATCAACATTTTCAATAAAAACAACGGAATGCTCGCAATTGCCTTTTCACTCTTATGCATTCTCTGAAGTACAAACTCCAGCTTAAATTATTGGAGGTTAAATAAGAAGCAAAAATAAAAACATGATTAATCAATTGCGTTTCCAAGAAACTTTGATAATGTCAGTAACATTCTGTAAGGAAGTCATAAGTCTGTGACTGTAATTTTTTATATAGAATCTGCAAGAAAACCTCAATCACTATAATGTTCAACCTTTGTATGTAATTTTATAAAAATTTAAGCATGCAGAATACAGAGAAGCTGCAAACATTACAGATTTTGCTTTAAGAAATGTCTATAACTTGTTCAAATTCCAAATAATGGCGTAAGTGAAACAGAAAAGAGCCCTGCTGCTTAATTCACCTTACATGTTTTGCTCCTAATATGCATCAGGACACTCATTGTTTTCATGGAATTATATGGATGATTAAAAATTAGGATTCATGGGCAATTAAGATATAGAAATCTTAAGGCAAGTGAACTATCAGCTCTAAAAGACATCCTTTCATATTTATGTCAACAGTCCTGGTTTTGATCCTGCTTCATTTTCAAAAAAAAAGAATTGTTGGCTTCAAGGCTTCAAAAACAGGTTTCAAAAGAATTTTTGCTTTTCCAGAACACAAATTGAAGTTCCACTTTTTCAAGTCAAGTCATATATCCATCTTCCATGAACCTACCTAACTTTTCATTTACACTGATAGAAATTCCAGGTAGGCAATCAAGAGGAAGAAGTTCCTCACATGAGGGAGGGAAGGTAGAGATTGCCTCTTTTTTTATCTTTGCTCCAGACTCCACAACAACACAGAGATAAACTGGGGCTGAAGGCAATGCAAAGCTTACTACCCTATTTACCTCCTAAGCCTTCTTGTAGCCTGTCTTAAGAAAAGCCAGATGACAGAAAAGCTTATAGAATGGTTATGTTTTTCTTAAAATAAGACCCCTAAGTTCATCAAGTCTAACCATCAACCCAGCACCACCACCGTAATCAACACTAAAATATGTTCTTAACATTTCCAGGAATGGTGACTCCAAACCACTTTCCTGGGCAGCTTGTTCCAATGCTTGACAACTCTTTCAGTGAAGAAATTTTTCATAATGTCTAATACAAACCTTCTCTAGTACAACTTGAGGCAATTTTCTTTTGTTCTAACACTTCTTACTCTGGAGAAAAAACTGAACCCCATCCATCTAGGGTGTCATTTCAGGTACTTGTAGGTCCCCCCCGAGCCTCCTTTTCTCCAGGCTAAACAGCCCCAGCGCCCTTCACCACTCCTCATAGGACTTGTGCTCCAGACCCTCCACCAGCTCCATTGCCCTTCTCTGGACCCACTACAACACCAGAATGGCCTTCCTGTAGTGAAGAGCCCAAAACTGGACACAAGATTTGAGGTGCAGCCTCACCAATGCCCAGGACAGGGGGACAATCCCTGCCCTGCTCCTGCTGGCCACACCATTGCTGATCCAGGCCAGGATGCCTTTGGCCTTCTTGGCCACCTGGGCACAGCCTGGCTCATGTTCAGCTGCTGTCACCAGCACCCCCAGGTCCTTCCCAGCCACTCTGTCCCAGCCTGTGGCACTGCCTGGGGTTGTTGTGACCCAAGGGCAGGACATGGCACTGGGCCTTGTTGAACCTCACACCATTGTTGAACCTCAGCCCATGATCCAGCCTGCCCAGATCCCTCTGCTGAGCCTTCCTGCCCTCCAGCAGATCAACACTTCCACCTAGCTTGGTGTTATCTGCAAACTCACTGAGGCTGCATTCAATTCCCTTGTCCAGATCATCAACAAAGATACTAAACAGGACTGATGTAAGCACTAAGCCTTTTGTAAAATACTCCTTATAGAAACAGATCTTTGGGATCACAGCTGCTAGCATGCACAACAGCTTTTAGAGCTTTGCATCTCAGTGCATCTCAGTTCACATGGTGAAAGGATCAAACAAAGTACCTCGACAGACTGGGAAGTTAGTTGGTGCCTTTAGGGAGAAAAAGACATAAAAAGTATTATTAGAATATATATCTTAAGTAAGTCTTTAGAAGGCAAAATGTAACGTAGCAATTTAAAAAAATTGCTTCTGTTAACATTGCCAGTGGTATGTTTTTCTTGGAAAAACGTGGGCATGTATTTCTTCTCCCATGCTTCTCACAAAATTGAGCAGAATGATCTAGTAGATCTGTGGCAGAAATTTTTATCTTGACACTTTCTTCTACAAATTCCATGTGAATCTGTAGTTGTCGATCCGGGAAGGAGAAAGGAAAAATGAAGCTTTACCCTTACTCTCCTCTTTATGCACAGAAGACCTGAATAAGGGTGATCTGTGCAGGGTGTGTTTTTTTAGTCAGTGTGTGGTATTTTTTCCTTTTGTGGGAAGGATGGAGACTTGACTTAGCATTTAGATGTGCCGTGGCACGTCTGCACAAGGTCTGAAACAAACAGTTGACAACTTGATGCCTCTAAAGGTCTTCAGTTAAAACCACACTGAATGGGTTATCATTATAACCTGGTCAAGACTGGTAACATGATCAGAGCTCCTTGTTTTTAGAGCCAAATTGCTGATGGTTGCTCTTCACAGTTGATTGAGACCCACAATTTTTTTTTTGCTCTTATGAAAAGTCACAGCTGTGTGCAGTGTCAAGACCGGAGGGTAAGGGCTCAGCCAGACAGTACCAAAAGCATTTCAAGAGGACTACAGCTGCTGGACTATGGCTTTCAAGAGGACTACGGCTGCAGCACTTCCCCACAGGATCACGGGTACTAGCCCTTCATTTCCCTTCCCAAGAGGCTGACCCCCACCTGGATACAACCTGAAAGGACCTTGTACCCAGGTAGGGGTTGGCCTCATCTCCTAGGCAAGTAGTGACAGGACAAGAGGACTCAATAGTTCTCAATTCAAGGACATAGAAGTGCTGGAGCAAGTCCAGAGAAGGGCAACAGACCTGTGAAAGGCTCTGGAGCACAAGTCCTGTGGGGAGGGGCTCAGAGAGCTGAGTTTGTTTAGCCTGGTAGAAAGGTAGCACCTCAGGAGAGATTCTACAACTACCTGAAAGGAAGCTGTAGCTGGGCAGGGGCTGTCCTTTTGGGAAGGAATGTGGGTGGTATGAGGACATAGTCTTAAGCTGTGCCAGGGGAGCTTTGGGCTGGGTATTTTGGAAGAATTTCCTGACAGAAAGGGTGATTAGACACTGGAATGGGCTGCCCAGGGCGCGGTGGAGTCAGCCTGCCTAGAGTTGTTCAAGGAAAAGCCTCTTGGTACCGTGGTCTGGTTGATATGGTGCTCGTCCACAAGTTGGTCGCGATGATATTAGAGGCCTTATTCGACCCAAAGTATTCGGTGCCTCCGTGACTTCCCGGGCGCGGGTTCCCGGGAGCAGGAGGCCCTGCGGCCGCCTCCCTCCTGGCAG
>VXBI01009435.1:96239-126384 GCA_013397375.1 Toxostoma redivivum
ACAACTACCTGAAAGGAAGCTGTAGCTGGGCAGGGGCTGTCCTTTTGGGAAGGAATGTGGGTGGTATGAGGACATAGTCTTAAGCTGTGCCAGGGGAGCTTTGGGCTGGGTATTTTGGAAGAATTTCCTGACAGAAAGGGTGATTAGACACTGGAATGGGCTGCCCAGGGCGCGGTGGAGTCAGCCTGCCTAGAGTTGTTCAAGGAAAAGCCTCTTGGTACCGTGGTCTGGTTGATATGGTGCTCGTCCACAAGTTGGTCGCGATGATATTAGAGGCCTTATTCGACCCAAAGTATTCGGTGCCTCCGTGACTTCCCGGGCGCGGGTCCCCGGGAGCAGGCGGCCCTGCGGCCGCCTCCCTCCTGGCAGCGCTCCCGGCCGTCCCCTCCGCGCCCCGCCGAGCCCCGGGCCCCGACCTCCGCAGGCGGTCGCGGGCGCTCGGGCGCCGCCACGCGGGAGAGCAGCGCCGCGCTGCGCGGCCGGTGCGGCGGACAACATGGCGGCTCCCATGGAGCTGAGGTGCTGGGGAGGAGACTGGGGTCTGCCGTCCCTGCACCCGGAGTCTCTCACCGTCATGGTAACGGGCGGCGGCCAGCGCCAGGCCTGCGAGGGAGGGAGGGAGCGGCGGCGCCCCGGGACTTGCCTGCCGCCCGCACGGNTGAAAGGACCTTGTACCCAGGTAGGGGTTGGCCTCATCTCCTAGGCAAGTAGTGACAGGACAAGAGGACTCAATAGTTCTCAATTCAAGGACATAGAAGTGCTGGAGCAAGTCCAGAGAAGGGCAACAGACCTGTGAAAGGCTCTGGAGCACAAGTCCTGTGGGGAGGGGCTCAGAGAGCTGAGTTTGTTTAGCCTGGTAGAAAGGTAGCACCTCAGGAGAGATTCTACAACTACCTGAAAGGAAGCTGTAGCTGGGCAGGGGCTGTCCTTTTGGGAAGGAATGTGGGTGGTATGAGGACATAGTCTTAAGCTGTGCCAGGGGAGCTTTGGGCTGGGTATTTTGGAAGAATTTCCTGACAGAAAGGGTGATTAGACACTGGAATGGGCTGCCCAGGGCGCGGTGGAGTCAGCCTGCCTAGAGTTGTTCAAGGAAAAGCCTCTTGGTACCGTGGNCCGCCCGCACGGATGTCCGCGGGGCTCCTTCTTGCCTCGGGAGAGGCCGGGGGTGGGAGGCGGGGTGTTGGGCCCGTGGCGCGGGCCTGCTCGTTCCCCAGGGGAGACGCGGGCAACGCTGCTGGCTTTCCCGGGGACGCCGAGCCCTTCCCGGCGGCGATGCCGCCCTGTCCGGGGGCTGCGGTGGCTCTGCCCAGCGTTACCTGGAGCTGCATTAGGGCAATGAAGCCCGACCGAAACCTGTCGCGCACCTGCTGGCCGTTGGTCCTCAGTGCACGAAGGTGTTTAACGAAGGTGTTTCTGAAGCTCTCTTTTCGCCTTTCTTATACATTGTGACAGGTTTTCTCCCCTGCCATCCAATCTTTATTGCAGGCTTACGCCAAATTTTCTGGTGCTCCTCTGATAGTGAATACTATAAATAACTCCTGGAGAGCTCTGAAAGGTACCATCTTTGCAGCCTTTATTACTCTAATCACAGCGGTGTTGTAAATGTAGGTTCCAGTTTCTGTGTTTGCATAGGGTTTGTGTTCATGAGTGCAGTCAGCCCCAATTAAATGACTTCACAGGATCAAGTGTGATGAATTTGTGAGACTGAAGTAATGGAAGTCATAAATAAAGTGCTCCAGAGGACAGTTTATTAAAACGTGTATGGGTGAAGCAACAGACAGTTAACAAAGCAATAATGACAAGTACATAACTGTTTCAGTCAAGCAGTCTGAATTGATGGTAAACTGAAAGCAAATTTATAAGCTTTTTGTACTTTGCGTATTTGTAAAGGTAGTAACTAGACATGTGTAGGGAAGAGCTTTTGCTTTACCTGTGGCTGAATGGGTTGGTACAGTTGGAAGTGGAATGTGAACCTCAGCAAGTACAGCCTACACTAGCTGGGTTGTTTGGTATTGTGTTGAATTAGAGAGTTTGACTGAGAAAAGGTGAAGGTAAGCTGTCAGAGGAGACTATTTTGGATGCTTCTATTTATTGCTTACTTGTTTGCTCAGCAGTTATTGTCATGGTGTATTTAAGAGAGGTAAAATCACGGCAGGGTTAATATCCTATGTCACATACACTTAACCACATTATCAGTTCAGGCAGTACTGTATTCGTGCAGAAGTTGAGCCTTTGGTTCTTCCTTTTCAGTGTCTTGTTTTCTGCTTGGGGAAAATACTAAGAAGTAGCTGGGGGACTTGCTAGAAATATGGTGGCTATCTTCATAATGAAAATACATAAAATCAGTTAAGAAAGCAGTTTAATTAGTAAGTGTTGGTGATAATTGATATTTTAATATTATTTAGCACTGTCCTGTTGGGCTCATTCTGACAATTCTGTTGTGAATGTGCTGTAAGGTAGCCCCTGTTACAGAGACTTTGCACTCCACAAGCTTTGATCCTACAATCTTACAACTGAAGGCTGTCCTATCAATTTCTGGCAGAGGGGAAGTACTTAGTTCTTTGAGTAATTCATGGTAATGCAGTGGGAGCTTGGGTGTTGTTTGTAGCAAGGTTAGAGAAAAAAGATGGTTAAATTGGATTTGGAGGGGAAGGACAGAAGTAAAATTGAAAAGAAGCTCTGATGTAGATGAATTGAGAGAGCAGTTGGACTGAGTTGAAATTTTTTTCTTAAGATGAGTGTCTGAAATCTGGACAAGTAACCTGGTTTTTAAAGTTTTTTGCAAAAAACATTGGCATCAGTCTGATTTGATGTTGCCCTTTTTTATGTTTATTATTAGTAAAGGCCACAATAGACTAAGAGTATTTGTAATCTCAGTGGAACTCACCTGCTATGTAAAATTATATGTTTATGTTTACATGTTAGGAAAATCAAAGCATGCTATTGAGGAAAGGAAAGTACATACAGTGACTGATTGCTTTCTGGTTAGAACTCATCCCTACAAATTGTTGACTGTACTTTTTCTGCCTTCTAGGAGATCTGCCGGTCCTGGTATCAGAAGACATTGTTATTTCTCAGCCAGCAAAAATACTAAACTTCTTAAGAAGGCAGGTAGGTCTCTTTCAAAAAACGTTTTCTTTGACTTGCAGTGACTTTCATGTCTCCTTTGTACACTGATACAGGCCTCCAAAAACCTGGAGTTTAAGTCAGACCCAATGCTTTTCTGTTTCTTGCATGGCCATTGCAAAATGGTGGATAAGAAATTGCTCTATAAAAGTTTTATCATTAGTTGTGTGAAAGATTTAAAAATAAGCATGAAAGAAATTTAATTGAAAAGGATAACAAACAGTCCCTAATTGAGCAGTTTCTTACTGATCACCCTGCTTATAATTGTAACACTTTTAATTTGCAGACCTAGGATATCACAGTTCAGGTTAACAGTTTAAACGAGTAATTTCCCAGTGCTCTTTTTTTGAAAGATAATACATGCAGCATAGTTCTTAATCTCTGTAGTTTTTCTATAGCTTGTAACATGAAAATGTCTGCAGGTGTTTCTTGATGCACAACAAGTTAATTACCTCTTGCTTGCCTTTTGTAGGACACTTAATGTTTTGTACACAAGGAATAAACCTGTACAATTTCTTCTTTTCAAAAGTATAAACATACCTAGTAAACCATGGCATCATCTTTTTATTCCTAAGATGGTCCTCTAGCCCACTATTCTGCATTTACATTGCGGAAATGCAGTTCCTGCCTGGTCAGATGATCTGATGAATGCCATGTTAGTGAAACCAGATCTTCATAGGGAGAAAAACAGAATCTGAAAAACTACATTTGAGATGGAGTTTTAGAATTTTTAGTTGTTAAATTCTGAAGTTTCAGATTAATTTGGCTTGAATTTGAACTTGGTATTCATGTGAATAACAAAGGTTCCATAATGTTAAGGGAAAAAAACCTCTTTATGTTAAAGTATAACAATTGTATGCTTGCTTTTCAGATGTTTAAGTGTCAGCACTGGCCCTTTGTAAATTAATGAAGCAAATCTACTCACTCCTCCCCACAATTTTTTTCAATCCTTATAATGTAAATTAGAAGAATTAAAAGTCTAGTCAGTAACTGCATTAATTTAGTTGTATATTTGTTCCCTTGCGTTGCTACCATCCAATTTCTTAACTTTTAGAGTGTTCATTAAAAGCAAAATATAGGAATGCATGGTTTTGGTTTTTTTTATGCTTACACCTGCTGAAGTGTCAGATGCTTAATGAAAAATAACAATGGAGACTTACCAGAGGTTTGCTACATCCCTGAGTATTGAACAATTGCCTCAGTATTGCTGGGCATTTGCTTGGAAATAAATAGGTAGAGACAAAATAATGATTTTGGAAATAGGAGGGCCAAAGCTCTAGGAATGGGAAAGAAGAAAAGTGAGATGCAACAAGATTTGGCAGAGTTGGCCTGAAGAAGGAAAATTCTAGTGAGTGCATGCTTTCTGTTCCAAAAATCGTTTATATATTTACTGCCTTGATAGGTGTTAAGTTTGAAGTAATTTTCCATTGATACTGTTTTTTGAAAGTTTTGAGTAAGACTATTTTTTTTAATGCCTAGAAATACAATGCTGATTATGATTTGTCTGCAAAACAAGGAGCTGATACACTGGCATATGTTGCACTACTTGAAGAGAAACTGCTTCCTGCTCTGGTAAATATTAATAAATACTTTGTAATGGTCATAATACTTGGAATTGAATGCTGTAAGAGATGCCCAGTGTGAAAGACATTACAGTCTCTCAGCCACAGCCCTGGCTGGAACATAGTTGTTTTTTTAGTCTGTTTTTTGGAAATACTGCCTAGCAAATTTTGAAAAGGAAGTAAGTGTGTGTTTGTGGAGTATCAAAGTAATAAAAGTAGATTTATGAAAGACATTTTGAAAGGACACTTACGGTTTTTTTCTGTTGGTCTTTGGGAAACAATATCCTGAAAACACCTTATTGTGGCCATTTTTTTATTTCATTTGATTTCCTGAAAAATCTCTGATTAAGATGTGTCTGATATGAGACACACAACTGAAAGCCTTTTGAGCTGTTGAGTTAAAACTTCTAATAAATTAAAATGCCATCACTAGCTTAATTTTTCAGTTCTAAGTAAGACATGGCCATTTCAGTATTACAGTGTATTACAGTATATTACAGAATTACTATTTCAGTGTAATTACTTTAGAACTATAAGATACACAGACACTGAGTTTCTTGAATCACTTTGGCTTCAGTTTGTACAGGGAAAAATACTCTGACCAGATGATATCATAAGCTAGCCTTTTCAGCTGACCCTGGTTTCAAATTTATGATTTTGTAATATCTTACATTTCAAGATTTATATAAATTTTCAAAACAAAATTCCAGAAAGTTCAAACCTGTTGCTGTATATCTGCAACTTTGTAATATATTTTCTATATACAGTGTGTGTGTGTGTGTGTATGTACATACATAGTAAATACATAATTTTATGCAGATGCATATAGATCTCTGCAATATCTTTGGTGTTTTTTTCTTCATTTGGAAGGTAACTATCACCTTATTTGTGTACTCCTACACTCAGAGGATTAGTATATTCCTCTACAAAGCCTGATAGCCTTAAATTACCATAGTTCTTCTGCTTTTCTGAGAGAGGTCTTGCATATCAAATATCATGAGGTGTCTACTCATGTCATTCAGATTTCAGTTACATTTTTCCTCATGTTGATACAGCTACACACTTTCTGGATTGAGGCTGAAAATTACTGCAGTGTGACAAAGCCATGGTATGCCTCAAGGATTGCCTTTCCACTGAGTTTGTATCTGCCTGGAAAGATGTCCAGGGAAGCGCTGAACAGGATCTTGCTGACCAAGGGAGGCCCACCACTATATAGTCTCACTGAAGTGGAAGCACAGGTATGTGTTAAGCAGTAAAGAATATTTAAGTTCTGTCAAAGACAAGAATTGAAACAGTCTAGCACACATTCAAATGATGAAGGGTACTGTGCATACCAGCCTGGCTACACCTAGGGCTCTTAGACAGTCTTTTGTCTCATCAGATATACAGGGATGCCAAGGAGTGCCTGAATCTCCTGTCGAAGAGATTGGGAACATCTCAGTTTTTCTTTGGAGACACGTGAGTGTGATTTTTTTTTTCTTTTAATTATTTTGGTAAATGACTAATAAAAAAGGTATCACACCACTCTCTGAACACTTGAACTTTCTTTTTTCTTTTTAACTTGTCGGAATGTTTAAAGTTCTTCCCAATAGTTTTATGTCTCACACTCTGCTTTTCAGATAAATCTGAATGAGCAAACAGGGCACCAATGAGATCGTCAGACTGAGTCAATGCGGTGTCTCTCTTATCCTGCTTTTTTCCACAGAGAGGGAAATGCTTTCCAGAGCTGCTAAGAAAATGTGAGGTGCATGAGAGAACACTTTTCTAGCCACTGAATGTCACCTCCTGGCTTTCTATGTAGAAAAAAATGCTTTAGGCTGAGGTGTTACTGCTCGCATGGCAGGAGGGTGTAGGTCCGGGAACACTGTTCCTGTGGTATGTGTTAGAGCAGGAAGCAGGTAGGGCCAACAACATGGAGCCAACAGGTCCTGAAAAGCATGATCTCTTCTTTAGCAGTTGAAGGTGGACCACTCCATGAGGGAGGATCCTGATCCCCATGTCCCCAGCATGACTTTTATGGTGCCAGAAAGGTGTTTTAGAGTGTCTTGCTTATCAATGTATGGGGTAGCATGACTGTGCTGTAATGCTAACATTACTGTTTCAGCTTGCCAGCTTGTCTCAAGTTAAGAGATACTGAAAGGAGTAGATATTTGGTAAAAAGCATTTACTAGGTTGATAGGCAAAGGTGAAATGACAGAAGGGCTGATTTTATTCTGTCCTGAGATGTATTTGACATATGCAGAAAACTAGGTTGTAGAAGTCTTAAAAGTCTTATTTTGAGTCACTTCAGTGTTTTCTTGTGTCACTCTTTCTAGGCCTACCACCTTGGATGCCTTTATATTTGGTTTCCTTGCACCAATTTATAAAGTGTGCTTCCCAAGGGTACAGTTGCAAGAGCATTTGAAACAGCTTCCCAATCTTTGCCGATTTTGTGATGCTATTTTAACTGGCTACTTCAGGCTAACTGTCTCAGGTAAGTTGTGTTTATTTTCTCCTTTTTGTCATCTCTACTCCTGTTGGGATTAGTACTCCAGGTTTCCATTTGTGAACCAAGGTAGATTAGATTTCATGTAGTTTATGCTAGACTTTCTTTGGGGAAATGAAGAAACTTCTAAAGTTGGGCAGAAAGGATTCAAAATTAAAAGCAAGTGTTAATACTCAGTTTTAGATTCTGTCAAGCATTGGCAAAATCTTACGGCTCATGCTTAGTACTCCTGATTTTCTCACATGGAATGGCTTTTACAGTTAAACTCTTCTTTGCGTAAAATACTGCATGCACGCTCCGATGTGAGTTTGTTTTTTAAGAATTTAAAAGTTTCTGTAAATGCCTTTTCACTCTTCCTCTTTCTACCTTCACTCTCCAGGCCATTCTCCAGCTGGACATGATACAGCAGATGCTAATCTGCAGAAACTCACACAGCTTGTAAATAAGGAATCCAACTTGATTGAAAAGGTTACTTTTGCTTCAGTATCTTTAATTTTACTGCTTTGTTGTGGTTACTTGTTCACAGATATCCTTGCATGGCAATTGCAGCTGTACAGTGGACTTCATTTTAATTACTTCTTTTCTAGTGAGTTGCGCTGTGTAGAGAGGCGGGAAGAATATTGCATCATTTGGAAGGAGGAATTAATGAAGCCTTGCACTAAAAATATATTTTTAATACAACCAGAAGAACATTGTCTTGCAGGTGTGCACAGCAACAGAGGAGTGGTATCTTTCCGCAAGCATACATTCAGCGAAGAATGAGGCAGATGAATTGGTCAAAACTCAGAAATAGTCCTGCAAATTAAGACTGATCACCAGCTTTCCTTGCTCCCAGCTGCATTCTGTAGTAACTAACTGGCAGTCACTCTTCTCCTGTTTGTTCTACATCTAGCTGGTTTTTCTTATGTTTATTTCTAAGGCTGTCACTCAGCACCTATCAAAAGTTATACAACTTACCTGAAAAATACTTGTGAAGAATTAGCCTTTTCAAGCAGCTAGAACACTCTTAACTGAAAGGGTAGAAGGCAGTTCTTTCTGAAAAAGATCAGTGTGTGAAGTAGATCATTAACTGTGATCAGCTTCTGTAGCATTAGGTACTGGTGCTTTTTCTGGCATTGAAGTGTGGCTATGGAAGTTTTAAACAATGGGTTACCTAGACATTTGTCAGGCATGATTGAAGAAAGTCTGATCCCACCTTTAAGAAACGGAATAGACTAGGCAGCCTCTGCAGATCTCCCCTGTGCTTTTATTCTGTACCAACTAAACTTTTTCAGATCACATTACACACAGGGCATTAGAGTGATATCCTGTGAAAATGTACATAGTTTGTATTCAGAGATTAATTTTATCCTGTCTTTGAAATGGTCTTATCACAAGCACTTTATTACGTACTTTTTGCAATGTATAACTAACAAAAATTCACTCAGCATATCCAGAACATTTCTGATTTCAAAATATTTATTCTTGCAGTTTTATTGATGCTGAATATACATAAGCATCCATTAACTTTAGCAGTTTGACTCTTGATCTGCCTTCTCACAGTATTTGGTTATTGTACAATATTTGACCTCTTAGAATTGGTCCTGCTTCCTTCAGTAATCTTGACTAAACAGCTTGAGCAGAAGCGCATCCAGATGCCCTGGTTTGATGCACCAATGTAAGAGAATGATTAGCAGCTCTAACACAATCATATATTTGGGAGTAGAAAGAAACCAAAGCACTAGTTGTTGCTGGTCCTGACAATAAACATGCACCAACCCAGTATTAATGATGGCAGCCCTGACAAATAAGACTAATTGTATAATCTATATTCTGCTGTTGCCAGATCCGGCTCTCATTGTTTCTCTGCAGATGGACGACAACCTTCGTAAGAGTCCTCAGCATCCCCCTCGGAAACTCACAACGCTCAAGCTTGCTGCAGGTGGAGAAGAAAGTAGTCCAATGAGTCGTTTATCACCTTGACATCTCTTGTTGCCCATAAATGTGTGTTTTGTAATTCAGCTGAGTGCCACAGTAAATTTTTTTCACATGAGTGTTTTGCAAGGGAAGAATCTGCTAATGGGTACAAGTAGAAAAGAAATAGAGCTTTACAATCTTCTGTCTACCTGTTGTTTTTAAAAATTGCATAGATCAGTCTGGTCACACACTACGCTGAAGCTAAGCTAAGCTAAACAAAGCTTATTACTGCAGATGTTAACATGTTTTTGTACAGCATTTTTTTGCCTTTAGCCTAGCAGAAGAGTTTACCTGAAGTTAAAATCTGCTTATGGAATGTTCACTGTTATTTTATTTTGTGGATTTTGATTTTACTGTAATCATGCTACTGTATGTGAGTGCATATACTCTTCGTCTGAAAAGGACAAAGTCCAGCTGCAAAGTCTAAAAAGACAAAATGTTGCCATTCATGGAAGCTGAGAAATGAAAAAAATGACAGGAACGTAAATATTTTTATTGTGCTTTAATGAACGTGGGATTTGTGTTTTATGGTTTTTGTATCTTTGAAAATTTGTCATGTTGTACTTCGAAGGGGATTATTGAAAAGCATGTGCACTATGGGGATTAAAATGATGCACAATGCTAACATTTCACAGTACCTCATATTAGCCCTTTGTGAAACAGGCTTAACCTGTGCACAGAGTAATACCACATGCTGCAAAACTGTTAAGTCAAAATCACAGAAAACTTGTTGTGGATGGAGATGTTCAATTAGTTGCTGTCAGGAGAAGACTAACAAACGTACTGCATCTGTTAGGTTAGGGCTTTATAAGAAAGCTGATGTAGGCTTTTAAATGTATCACAAATGCCTCTTAATTAGTTTTGTCTTATTTTTTAATAAGCACTACAGTTCATTTGAAAATTAATGCTAAAAATTTTCAAAATTTTTGTTTTATGATGGTCTATGTAGTTCAGAGATCTTTTCTCTTTGCAAACTGTGGTATATTGCAGGGCATATTTCTTCTGTTCAGTTATATTTCGTCTTTAACAGAAGCCTTGCCAGTTCTAGAGACCCAAACAATTCTGTTACAAGAGAGATGCTGTAATTTTTTAGTGGCAAAGTACTGGCACATGCTTCATGAGTAGGTGTAAAGAGAATTAGTGCTTGGGGTACACCGTTCTGATAGCTGTCTGTGTGGGATAACTGTTGTGTGGAAGGGGTTGTTTTTTTTCCTGGCCAAATTGAAATAGTCTTTCAGCTTCCCTTTGGCTATTAGTCATGTTTGAGATACACAGATAAATTACTTCTTATTTGTAAAGACAAGATAGTAGATTGTGTACATATTCTACCTTTGGACTTGATACGTAAGGAATGTAACATCTTTAACGAATGTCTTAATTGAAATGTTTGGTTTCTAATGAGCACTTTAAAATACTGTTTAGGCTTCATGCTCTTACTAGAGTATTTGTTGCAGTGATTCGAAATTAATTTAGCTCATATTCATCATAACTGTATAAACAGACAGTCTGTTACATGCAAAAGTAATTTAAATCTTTAAAATTCACACTGCCTGTACCTTGACAAGATTTACCTGAGATCAAGTCACATAGCTTTCCAGAGCTTTTCTTTTACAAACACGGCTATGAAGAATATACCTTAGTTTGTCGCTTTTTTGAATACATTCACACAACCTAGAAAATCTCTTTGTAAAAAGGGTTGGTATTCCAATATTAAAATCTGGATTTTTAGTGGAATTTTGGTAGTTTTTTGTGGCATATACATTGAGGTTTTTGAGTAGTTTTCTTTTTTTCCTGTAGAAAAGTTCATCTTGTCCATTAAAAAAAAAAACCAAAAAAACAACCCAAAACCTATTCTGACAGCTAGGACAAGAAATTGAAGCAACTTAGTATAGCCATGAGGTCAGATTTTAAATTTTTACCACACCTCTTGAGTACCATTCTTTTCTTTCAACACAGCTTCTTTTGGGAAAGGGGGAATGAGGAGGCACACATTTGCTGATATGACCAAATGTGAGCTTTGGGCTGTGTGATTGGGCCGATATGAAATGCATAGCATCCCAGGCAACCAGTGAGGTTGCATAGCCATAAACTTCCTTATTTTACTTTCTAACCAAGGTGAATTCAAACCTAGACTCCTTTGTGTGGGCAGTGTCATCCCTAGCCTGGTAACTCAGGTTTGCTAGTTAGTTTACTGGCATGTTTTTTGTGCCTGAATTCTGAAACTGGGAGATGAGTGCTTTCCCACGGTGGGGTCAATTTGAGTAACTCTCTGCATCTGAAGTAGTCAAAGTTGCTTCTCTGGCTAGGGGAGAAAGATAGGATTGAGGTGTGATTTGTCTCTCCTTAGAGCAGGTACCTAAAAATTGAGTCCTGGACATGTGCCATATCTGCTGTGTGCAAAGGGAGTCCTGGCTGCCCTAACTCTTATATGTTATGGATGAAAACCTGCCATGGTTTGAATGGCTTTTCCTGCACTCTCTGAGCTGGTGTATGGTCTGAAACACAAGGAGTCAGGCAGCCTTCTGCCTGGGCAGCAGTTCCAGATGTGGCCTGGAACCACTGTTTGCAGCCTGCTTCCTTGTGCAGAGCTCTGGCTGCTGCAGCTTCTGCAGCTCTGCAGTCTCTAAGTACTTCAGGTTCACATGTTCACTTCTGACTTCTGGTGCACACGCCTACTATGTGCAAGTGTGGGATATAGCACTGGGTTTCCAGGGCCTTGCTGCTACCACGGCAGCTGATGAGCCTCATCCTTCTTGCCTTCCCCCTGGAAAGGTGGTGGCTAGGAACAGATATTACCTTGAAAGCAACTTACCCAGCTGCCAGTGATAAGTGGAGTAGACCACTTTGACAGGTTGCAAATTTAATGCCCCTGCTCCCCAGCAATTTTCTTGTGGAGGCTTTATGTAGATATCCTGAGGGCTGTTCTGTGTTTTTCTGTGTCACCTGGTTGCAGGAATATATATGTTCCAGAAGAAATGAGATGAAAAAGGTTACAAATTAATAGCTACAAATATGTTCTATTTAACATTTCCAAGACTGCTTTAAAAATGTCTGCCTCTCCCTTCCCCTTCTCTCTCCCCCTTCCCCTCCCCATTCTGAAACTACTGTTACATTAGGCTTTTATATACACTTACATATTCATGATATCACATCACTTTTGCTAAAGTAGCGTAATACTCCATTAAGAAAAAAATACCCTATTTGATTCCTGGTTAAAATGGTTTGCAGACTCCCTTGAGCAGGTTTCTTTTGCTTGGTATGATTCTTGGCATTGCAGCAGGAACCATTCATAGTCTTTTTTCTTTTCTTTTCTTTTCTTTTCTTTTCTTTTCTTTTCTTTTCTTTTCTTTTCTTTTCTTTTCTTTTCTTTTCTTTTCTTTTCTTTTCTTTTCTTTTCTTTTCTTTTCTTTTCTTTCCTTTTCTTTTCTTTTCTTTTCCTTTTTTCTTTCCCATGAAGAAAGGCAGAACAGCTTTATATGTTAACTTGACGAACTATACTGTAGCTCAAAAACCTGGATGGTCTGTGCAGTTGGCAACAAGCTGTCCTAAGTAGTTGATCATAGGCATGTTTCTTGGTGAGAAGCTATTCCCTTTGCCCAGCCACTTGCCAGCCATGTGGTATGTAATATCTGGCCTGGAGGCCTTTCAGCAACTCTGCTGTTCCGCATCTGTGTGAGACCCAGCCATGCCAAGGTAATGGTGATGTGGGGCTTAATGCTTCTGGTAGTGCCTTGTGTCCTGGTCTGGGCAGCAGGGTAGAGCCCCAGCCCCACTCTATGGTCTCCTCCCATATGGAGACCTACCTAGCAGAGATAAGAGCCTGTTCTGGAGCTGAGTTCTGTATCAGAGGTAGCTGTCAGGATGGCAAGTGAGTTTTTTGCACCATCTTAAGGACTTGTTAAAGTAAAAAAGGGAAAAGCTAAGTCCAGGGCCATGGTGGTTTGCTATTTGTGCCTGGAGCAAAGGTCCCAGGAATAGATTCCAGCTCCTTAAAGGTACCAGATCAGGTTGGAATGAGAACCTAGCAAGGAGAAGGAAAGAAATGGTGATTAAGGGAGAGGTATCAGGGGCACCTCTTTTCACCCTCAGTGACTTCTTGTTAGAGTTTGATGACTGTCATGGTATTTGGGACTAAAAGACTGCTCCAGGAATAACAACATACTGCTCTTGTGGGCAAAATACAGGGGGAATCCAGTGGCTTGCTGCAAGTTTGGTAAAAAAAAAAAATAAATTATTTGTAATGTGCCAGGTCAGTCTGCCTCAGTGCAGGACCAAGCAAGCAAGGTTTACTATTTCATTAAAAGTTCAGCCGAGACCAGGAATCACTGTATTTCCAGAGCAAGTACGATCTTGCAGTAAATCAGCCCATGGCCAAAGGATGTTCCTCAGTGCTGTTCACCTCTCTTTTGTTAATTTATCTTTAAATCACATGGGTTTTATTCATCATGAATGCCAATGTGCCAAATTTGTATATGTTCAATTGTTGCATGTGGGTTCTGTTGGTGATTTACCGTTACCAAAATTTAGAATGTGGTCCTTCGTTTAAGCCCCAGTGCATAGAAATTACATGCCTTGAGTATTAAGCAGCTCATTAAGTATAAGCAATCCTTGTGTAAACATTCAGTACTCTGATCAAATTTACCAAGCCGTTTTGACAAGGGCAGCTAGGCAGCCTGCCAGCTCTCAGAGACACCTCACAGTGTTTGTTTTCAGGAACAGAGAGGTGAGAGAGGGAGAGCACAAACAAGAAAGTGGAAGTCTCTGCAAAACTCTGGCTTACACAAAGCAACCTTCAAGTGATGGAGGTGGAGTCCATTTTGCTTATATTGTCATTTGCTGTGGTGAAAAGAAATACACACTGAACATATACTGGGCTATGTATATTCAAGCCAGGATTTCACAGTGAGTTTTAATCTGAGTTGTGACCAGTAGTGAAAAACATCGTTGAAAATCCCTTCAGTAGTATGTTACAACTTGTCGTGGTTTGACACTGGTTGAAATATCAGGCATCTACGAAAACTGCTCATTCATTCTCCTCTGCTGTAGTTGAGCAGAGGAGGGGAAAAAAAACTCAAAGGGCTCATGAGTTGAGGTAAGAATTAGGAGAAAACCTAAGGCAAAACAGTCTCATATTTAAAAGGTATAAAGAAAAATTCATTATTAACAAATTTAAAAGAGGGTAATGAGAAACTAAAATAAACTTTTAGAACACTTTTTCTTTCCAGACCCTCCCTATTTCACACTGACAGCAAAGGGAGATAAAACATGGGTTTTTTTAGTCATTTCATCCCTTCTAATTTTCTTCTCTTCATTCAGGGGAAACGGGTCTTTCTTCTGTTGTACTGTGGGGTCCCCCCACAGTTTTCTGTGAACTTCACCAACTTGGTTCTCTTCTGGTGAGCAGCAGCCCCGCCCAATCTGCAAACGTGAGTCCTTCTCACAGGCAAAACAGGCTTCCCAAAACTGTGGCCGGGAGTCATTCGTCCATGTGAGTGCAGGTTTGTATAGCTCCTTTTGGCATCCACTCCCTCTTGTCGGGTGAGTGGACCTCTCCATATCTTTTGTGGACCCAATGAGCTGTGGGAGGGACAGCTCACTTAACTACAGTCTTTTACCACAGTTTGCAGAAGAAAATTTTGGCTCTGGCGCTTGGAGCACTTCGTCTCCCTCTTTCTTTACTGACCTCAGTGCTGCCATGTTAGTTCTCCTCACGTGTCTTTACCTTTTCCTATTCTCTGACTTAGAAAAAAATTGTTGTCCAGAGATACTATTGTCCTCAAGTTCTATAATTGAAAAGTTCTTACAGGGTTTCACAGTGCTCAAAGGTTGATCTCATCTGGATCTGCACCGAGGAATCGCTCACCATGTTCCTGCTACTGGCCACGTAGCCCTGCCACCCACAGCGGGCTAGCACGCCATTCTATATCTCTCCCCCTGCAGGGCACAGAAAAGGAGAAGCCGCTGCAGCCACCCTGCCCTTCTGCCTGCAGCGTATCTGGCTAAGGGAGGTGAGGCTTGCTGACCACGTGGTCGTACCAGCCACATGGACACTTGGAGTGCCAGGATGTCCCTGGCCACGGTGCCTCCTCACCCCTCAGAAGAACCGCACACAGTTTTGATTTCCTTCTTAAATATGTCATCACAGAGGCGTTACCAACTTCTCTTACTGGCTTAGCAGCATGTCTGTTCTCAGAGCCAGCCAAAGATTGGCTTTGCCAGGCACGGAGGAAGCTTCTAGCAACTTCTCACAGGAAAAATCACTTCCATGGCTGGCTTCTTCCCACCAAAAACCAAGCCACACAAAACCAACATACAACTGCTCAGCAGCAGCCATGGTACAAGGAGGAGCTACAGCACTTCTATGGCCACTGAGACATGTCCTGCTGAAAGTGCTGTTGGAAAAAGCTAATTTTTTACAACTCCATGTTCTACAAAGAAATGTAGTGGTTTGGACAGGAAGATTGCTCATACCCAGACAGAAATTTGGAGAGGAAGGACGGGAACTGATGGATACAGAACAGGCACAAATTCTCCTGGAATAGCTAATACTCTGTGATTACGTGGGAAAGAGATTTCAACTCTCTGCTCTCAATTAAGGGAAGTGATAACTCATTTTAGCTGCTCCACAGCTCTTGGCAAGTGTCTGAGCCAATGGATTAGTAGCTTCTTTGCAGTGGGCAGAGGTACCTTATTTTTCACAAAAATCCCTGAAAGGTCCTGTTTCCTTGGTGCAGGATATGAAAAACTCAGAAATCCCCTTGGCTTCCGTGGGGTAAGAAAGCAGTTTCCCATCTGTTCTATTTGCTTTCTTAGCTGCACAGAAGGATTATTTTGTTTATCTGGTGTTCTTGTTTTAGCTGAGCCAGGTAGCTCTCTTCACAGAGGGAAGACAAAGTGTTGAAATGGTGTTGGCAATCGGTGGCACCCAGTGCAGAGAACATAGCAACAGAGTGACATGCTCAAAATGACTGAAGCAGGCAGAATACTTACTTATTTTTTCCTGAAGAATATTTTGTGGAAAGCACCCTATCTGCTAGATGCTGCCTCGAACAATGGGCAATCATGACAGCAATCCCCAAGGGCTCTGTGCTGCTTGCAGCCCTGATCAGTAGACAACAATTTCCACCAGAGACTCCAAAGAGAACTAGAACAGCAGAAATGAGAGTCCCTCAGTGAAAGACAGAGGGCACTACTCACATTTTTCCTCAAATTACCAGCTCAGCTTTCTCTTGGGTCAGCCTCAGGTCACACTTAGGTATGCTTATGTCAGTTTGGGGTAGAGGGCTCTTGGCTTATGTTGGTGTATCTTGACACTGGCACTGTGCCAGTTTACTTTCCTGCAGTCCAGATGGAGGAAGACTGAACCTGAAGTTGCCAGCTGTCCATATAAATGCTCACGGTGTTTAGTTTGGGAAGTTCCAACACCTTAGGATGTTACCCTTCCTGTTGTTACAGCCTTTGTCCTGAGATTTAATAACCAGTTGGTACTAAGAGACAAGACAAATAAATATGGATGCCCTGTCTTGGGATATCAGAAATTCACCCATAGCTGTGACAAGAATTGGCTCTGACACAATCCTGATGCACAGCTTAAATGAGGGAAGCTGTGATATTAATGATAGAAAAGTGCGGGCAGATGTCTCTTTTACTAACCTGCATAGTTCATTAAGAAAAACAGTTGAAGACAAGCCCATGGCAATTTTAGGGTCTTTTGTTCAACATTCCAAGTAGACTTTGTCCAGAGTGTTTGCTCACTGTGCTTTCCCTTTTATCAAGAAAATGTCAGTTCTCAGTGCTTGTTTCCTGGGTTTCTGAGTGGGCCAGATTCCTGGAATGAAGCTCCTGGATGCTGTCTGACTCATCCGGTTGCAGGAGAGGTGGGTGTTCCTGAGAAATACAAGGGGCTGGTTTCCAGAACTGGTTAAAGTACACGCCAAGTTTCTAAAGTGGTTTGTACTCTGGAAAGTCTTTGCAGAGCATGAGGTTGCTGTTTTATCTGGCAGAGTAAAGGAAGATTTTCTTACCTCCTTCACAGTAAGGGCGTGTGTTGGTAGAAAAGTCCTGCCCTCATGTGCATAACACTGCATTTTCCGCTCTCAAGTTTTTAATTTACGTTTCTGGTGCACAGAATTCATGTATTCTGTTATTTTCTTGTGCCTGGAAAAGTCTGACATAAAGAAAAATCAGTTTTGAGAGGTTCTTTGTTCACCATTAAGAAAATTGTCCACTGTCATAGAGGGAATATCTTACTTCCTGAATCACAAATTGTATCCTTGGAGTAGGAGACAGTAAGTGCCAGAATGACATCTGCTCCCTAAATTGTCAGGGTATTTGAAGGGTTTTCGACAGCCTTAGAGCCTGCATTGCTTTGCTGCGTCTGCTGATCTGTTAGAGCTATTATTGAAATAGCGTATTGCCATAAATGGGCCAGTACAGAACAAAACCAGACCACTTTTCTTCCAAAGGCCATTTGAACAAAATAAAATAGTCTATGCTCTCAGAAATTAACACAGTATGTAAACCATCTGATTTTCATTAAGCAATTAGTTGCTAGTTCTGAATAATAATGATAAACTTTTCATTATTTTTCAGTCAGTTTAATGTGGCCTGAGGTTTAAATAACATTTCCCTGTGTTTTCCGCTTTAGTAACACTTCCTTTGGTTGTAGGTTTTGCCAGATATTTTCCTGAAACTTGATTTGAGATAATCCCTGCAAAAAAAGTTAGGAAATTCTTCATATGAAGCTAACACACCATCGAAAGGACTGATATACAGTAATTTTAAGTTGATATAGATGAATTTAGATTGCCTGCTTACTTCTTCTGACTACATTTGATGGCAGATTTATTCACTCCCACTTTTCCCTCTCCCTGTTTTTACAAAATCAATTTATTATGGTGAATTTTTGCAGAAGCTTCCAATGCTTTCACAGATCAAACACCAACACTGAACAGATGAGATGGTCTGACCTGACACAAAGACTTGTATTGCTTGTGCTGCTCTGCTCTTCATCCTTTTCCAGGACCTTCCCAATTATTCACTAGCTGAATTCTGCAAGAAATTTCTGGTAACTTCAGGTACTTCCACAGTGCCGGGTGTGGATTTTGGAAGAATGTTGCCTTTTGGAAGGAAAACAGGGTATGTTCATAGGATCTCCTGTGCTATATGAATGAGGATACAGTGAATTAAGTATTTTGGCAAAGACATGTATGCATTTCTCTTGTTTAACTCACAGAACAAAATTACTGATTGGGGCAAATCTTTAGGAAAGCTTTTTTAAAAGAACAGTATTGGGGGGGCGGGGTGGTGAAGTTTAAAGTACTGTTCTTAAAAATCAGTATGCATTTAGGACTTACCTAAATTGTTTCTTGTGTGTTTTAGTATCTCCTCACTCATGCACTTGTACACTGAAGCAAGACAAAGAGTCTTTAGAGCTCCAATATATCCCAGCCTGATGTGCAGCTGCATCATGTCTTGAGACTGACTCCCAAGGTGCCCTTGGAGACCCCAGCTGCTGATGGGATCACTTTTTCCATCTATCAAAAATTAAAGCGAAGGAATTTTTACAGCTCAGAGTACTCCTCAGAAGTCACAAGACAAGAGCTGAAGAAGGGTACCCTACTGGGAGCTAGGAGCCAAAGAACTTGGAGCAGCAAGCAACATGTACAGGGTTATAAGGAAAGGATCCTGCAT
The DNA here is from genome assembly GCA_013397375.1 of Toxostoma redivivum. Classification (NCBI taxonomy): domain Eukaryota; kingdom Metazoa; phylum Chordata; class Aves; order Passeriformes; family Mimidae; genus Toxostoma; species Toxostoma redivivum. Next base: position 115,062 of record VXBI01009435.1, read on the forward strand.
GGGAACCTGTTAGTGCGTTCATCACTTAGAGCAGTCTGTAATCCCACAGCCTGATTTTGCCAAGGTGTTCTATAGCACCTTGGGCTAAGAGTGCATTCTTTTACAAGTGCATTGGTACAAGACAGAGGTACTCAGAGTACCAGAAAGGAGATTGAAATTTTGGTTGATTCCTCAAAAGAGCAAGCAGGTTGATATTCTAAATCCTATGTTCTCGTTTTGTTGAGAACCAGTAATTTTTCACCCCAGAACATTGAAGAGTGAAAATTTTGACAAAATGATACGTTAAAAAATAAAAACAAACATTATTTCTTGATAGAAGCTTCATATCTTGTTCCTTCCTAATGATTTAATACTCATGGCTTGAATTTCTTTGAACAACATTAGCTGTATTAAGGCATGAGTGGATTTTATTTTCCTTCCTTTCCAAACTTCTTTCTTCACTGAAAACTGTCTTCCTGAGGAATCAAACATAGGAGGCAGAGCTGTGGATTTTTCCAAAAGGTATTTTAAAGTCTTTAGGTCTCTGGAAAGAAGAGCAGAATTTTAGTTGCTGTGGAAGTGCCAAACTAGATGATGCCTTGTCACCACAATTAGTCTCAATTCTCAGCAGACCTTGAACAGAGTGATTGCAGATTCTTCCAGGAAATGAAATGCTGGCTGTCACAGTACAAGCAGCAAATGCACTTCAGTTCTCTTCAGATTCCAGAAGTCAAGTTCTCTGTCATATTAAAATTCAATACATATTAAACTAAGATGTATTGCATGTAAATGAAGCCAACTGATCAAGTCCTGGGCTTTGTGTCCTAAAAATAAAACAGAGTGTCACTCAGTTTCAATTCTGACTCCGACAAAAGGCTTTTACTCTTGAATCACTAACCCTATAGAGGACATTTTATAGATAGTAATACTTGTGACTTAGTTTAAAAATGCAGTGTAAAGATTGTGTAACAAACCCTGTTTGCAACCTAGAGCACATTACGTTACTTGTCTCCAAATTCCAAATTTAAACTTCATTATCCAGCTGTATAAGCTTCATATAGCATGGATACTCTAATAGCTAAGAGCATTTATTTGACATGAAATCTTTTCCTCCAAGCCACTATTCCTACAGACTAATGGAACAGAACCTATTCCTTATACTTCATGAGTTATAGTGATTTCTGAGCAAATCTGTTTGAGCTATTAAATGAGCCATTATGCTGATTGTAACAGCTTTTCATATTTTCAGATACCAAGAGGAAGCTATGGAAGTATTTCACCTGAAAGAAAGAGTGTGCTGTACTCATTAGACTTTTCACTTTAGATAAGCAAGAAAGAAAACTATTAGACTGCATCTTCCATTGGTTGTTGATGTCTGCTGAAGTACAGTGCTTGATGAACTTAAAAATACAGCTAGAAATCAAACATACATAGAAATCATAAAACAAAAACAGACTTTCTTATTGATTTGCACTTCAGATGTAGAAGACAGGGTCTTAATTTTCTGTATCAATTTGAGCTTTGCAAATCTTGACCAGAATCTCTCTCACACTGTCTTGCTCAAATAAAGAACAGGTATATAATATTTAACTCTGGTTGGACAAGAGCAAGACCACCAAAGATATTTTTTCAGTTACCCAAAGACCATTAAGCAAGTAAAACCTTCCCATTACTTTTGGCTCTGTGTTAAGGGATCAGCATCAACAAAAAAATGAGTACTCCAGGTAGAGTACTCCTCACCAAAAACTGCTGTAAGAGCCTTTCACACTTGCAAGGTAGAATGAAACTAAAGATTTATTTTGCTAGTCACTGATACTGATGAATAACCTAATATGAATGTTAAAGTCTCTGCTCTAGACATGGAACTCTCATCTGTGTCAGCTCTTCAGCTGTAATCTTAAATACTGTGCAAGACAATGTAGTATGTTCATAAAACTGTACTGCCTTAGGCTTTTCTCCCCATACTTACTGCTAACATAATTGATGCAGTTGGCTGTGGCTAGCGGGAGCTGATCATGCTAGAAATGTTGCAGCATGCAGGGTGCCTAGTCCTCTTTGAACTGCTCATAAAATTTGGATAGTAAACCATCTGTTCCTGGTGTTTTCCCAGGGTACAAATGGGATCAACGAGAAACAAAATGTATTGCTAACTGTGAATCAGGTATCACAATGGTGGTCAGACTCCAGTTCCCTCTAATAAGTTAAAAACCTTTAAATTTTAATCACTTAAACACACGATGCCAGTAACATGCATGCAAAAAGTAATAGAGCTGAAAAAATAATGTGGTTCATTAGAGCTGATGCTTCTGCTCATAAGCCCCAGTTGGACAGCTCTGCTTTATGTGGACTAATTATTGTGCTTCTCCAAGAAAGGACCTTACAGAAGTTTCTCAGAAAATTGAATATTTTTGAGACCACATCAGTTAAAATGAAAGGCTCCATCTGAGCCGGAGCTTGGGGTGTTGTCGCACCACTTGCAGCCCCTTGCCCACAGAGGCATCCTGGGTCATAGCTCTTTCCAAAGGCAGAAAAGGAGTCCAGCACTCTGTGCGTGTCTGGCTTGGCATGAGCAGTGCCATGACTTCTCCCTCATTGCCCATGTGTGTGCCCATGGCTGCTGGGGACTTTTAAATCAAATTAGGGTGGTGGTGATGGGAGCAGGCTGTGACAAGGGCAAGGAAGTCATGATCAGGCCTTGCTGAGGGGAGGTTCTGTAACAGGATGCCCAGGTTCTGGCAAAAAGGAGGAAGGGGCCCTTTGGTGGAGTGTCTGCCTGCTGTGTTGTCTCCAGGTGGGGACCATTCCATGATGGGTCTTTTCAAAGACCTAGGCATGGCCTGCAGCTAGAGCAACAATGTGGTACCACTCTGCCTGGTCTGGACGTTCTGGATCACTGTCTTTCTCCCAGGCTTGAGGTCATGGTCTGCAGAATCTGAGTCTCTGGCACACAGCATCCCCACAGTATTTTCCACAGTATCTTCAAAAGATCAGGTCTTCAAAAGAGTAGGTTTTTCCCAGAGGAACCTTTTTTGAGGTTTTATATGCAGAGCAGAGAAGAGAGGGTGAGATGAGGATTTTATTTCCTTTGGTAACACCAGTCTACATAACAAAATCTTGGTTTAAGTGGTATACAATTTGAGCACTGATAAGTCTTCACAATGCTGGGAGAACCTGAGAGGTATACATATGGTACATTATTCACTACAACAGCTTATTTGAGTGTGTAACATATGCCAAGAAAGATGACATCAGATCTCAGGAATCTACATTGCACATTGCTGAGCTGATAATCCCGACAGTTGTGAAAAGTGGGAGGAAAAGGATAAATGCAGTATTCAGCAGAGGGTGACAAAATAATTTCAACAACTGGAATTTAAGAGAAGAAAAAAGTTTACTTGAGAAATGAGGGAAGTTGAGTAGCCAAGATGGAGTGAATTCCCTTGGGGTGTCAGTAAAACTGCAGGCACCTAGGATGGAGTTTGGCCACTGTTGCAGAGACTGAGCTTGTTTTCAGTGAAGAGAGATATAATTTCCTAGGGTTAGCATAAGCACAAATAACCTTTTCAAGAACTTAACACTTAGTAAGGTGTTGGAGTTACTATAGATTTCTGTCATGAGCTGCTGGTATATTGAGTAGGGTAGTCCAAGCACCACAGTAGGTTTTACAATGAAATATTCTCCAGTTTTGCTGGTTTGCTCCCTTTGGCATGGATTTATTCATCATTGCAACCCTAGTAGTGATGATAATAGCTTCCACTGAAGTGGATCCAAGTATATGCTAATTAACATCCTTCCACCCACCACTGAGTGTGAAATAAAGGAATTGTTCAAGTGTATGAAGTAACTATTAAAGTCAGATTTGAACATGAAATGAAAAATCATTCTGTAGCCAACTGAAACAGCATGGAAAATTTGCGGAGATAGATGGTAACTGCCTAAATTGGAATCCATCCAGCAAATCCAAGCTAGCATCCTGATGCAAAAGCCTTACTAGACACTCACTCCTACACAAAGGCACTCCTGAAATGGGAATAGCAGTAAGCAGTGAGGACTTTTCTATAATGCCTCATGTCAAAAACAGCCCTGCTTGCAGCATACTCCAGCTATGTTCTTTTAAAGCAGACTTTGCTTAGTCAGCCAGTGCCATCACAGGTGGCAGCATGTACGTCACCCTTGGAGGACTGTCATCCAAACACTGTCCTGCTTCATTTGCAAGACCTGACAAGTGATGGGGTGTTTGCCACTGACATTAGTTTTACTACCTTGCACAGATACAGCCCAGCTGCAACAATTTGAAGCTTCAGCAGCTCCAGGTCTGAAGAGAGGCTAGGTGTAGGCACTACCTTGAGACAGGACTGTTGGGGGCATCTGTGTGTGGCAGCCACGGCTGGATACACAATGTAACATGATATACAAAAGACAGCACAGAAATCCTTAGGCAGCTGTGTTCTGACACTTACTGAACTTTTCCCGGAGCAATCCTGGCAGGTGGGAGTGAACCCATCACAGAACCATTTCAAAATGTAAGTCTCATCCAAATACTTATTATATTGGGCATCTTTGGCATTACACACATCACATTACTCCCTGGGAACCACCAAGACCAAAATGAACCTGGGTTTTCCTCACACTGAAATGCTGAACATAGCCTCAGATACTGTATTCATGACAGCAGTGGAACACTCACATGGTGAAACTTCTGTGTCAGTGTGTCCATATGTCCATGTCCAGTCTGCTAACCCTCTGAGATGGTGCTGAGTACACAGATCCTTCCTGATGCAGGGATTTTTTCAGGTACTATCCCAGCTTCATCTCACCTCTGTTCTAATTTTCATCTCCAACATACAGTGGAGACATCTAGATAACACCCATAGTAGCTTGCACAGCCAGTGTTCACAGCCCTGGAAGCCCCATCCCAACCTCTCAGTGGGGCTGAAAGCCACAAGATGCATGCACATAGAGTGGGAATCTGAGGTATGGTTAAGTGACTGGCAGGTAGAGATGACCAAGGCTCACTGTTTGGTCACAGACTGGGGCTGTGCACAGAGCTACATCCCAGGCTGTGACACACTGCAGTTCCTCCTTCAGTTCCAAGCTGCCCAGCCAATGCACACCAGTGCACCTCCGTGAGCCCAAGCCTCTTGTTTGCACAGCTGTTCTTCCAGAGATATGACCAGCCCTCCCTGACCCTTAGCATTTCAAAAACGGTAGGACAAGCTCTATCATTCTGGTTTTTTCTCTCTGAAACTGCTGGCTAAAATTCACTAGTTTCACACGTTTTTGCACAGTAGAATTCCTCCTGAGACATTAAAATTGTCTGTAACCCTTGTCTCTGTTGTGTTCCATTGTCTTCCCAGTTTCCTCCTTGTAATGTTCAACCCAGGCAAATGGAAAAGACAAACCAACTCCTAGAAAGCACTGGGATAAAAAACAAACCAAGGCAAATTTCATATTACATTTGAGAATACTGTCTTCCCTGTGGCTGCTGGTGAGGCTCCCGGGGCCTCTGAGAGGGCACAGAAAGCACTGCAGCATGTGATGTCTTCTCCTTAGGGAGAGCATGTCTTCCTGACTGAGAATCAGATTAATCTTTTTCTGAGCTGTTTCTAGAAAAGCCCCAGTTCACCCAAGTACTGATCTAACTCTCTACTGAATTTACTGGCTGTTCCCACCATATTCATGTCTCATAGAAGGGCTCTGCCTCACCATCTGGACTGCCCAGTGGTATCAGAGAGGCTTGGGTCACACTTTGAGTTGCAGGAGGATGTATTTCATGGTTGTCAGGTTGGGAGTTTAGGCAATTTTTTTTCACCTGATTCTCTCCAGCAACTGCTGTTCTGACTGACTGAGAAGGGATCTCCCTCTGCACATACTGGACCTCTTCTGAGAGATCAAACAGAATCCCAGACACCCTTTTCCACACAGAGAAACATGATCTGGTGTCAAAGAAGCATTTAGCATTAATCTGTGAGCTTAGTGATGCTTTTCTTTGATGGGGATTTCTGGTCCACAGCATAAGTAAGCAGTCACTTGGCACATGCTCCTGGCACCCCAGGCTGAAACTCACTTCAGGCTAACTGTGCTCTGATGTGAAGTGATAAAGATCTCTTGCATGATCCTATGGACTAAAAAAGAGAGGAAAAATAAACTGTAAAGGAAAGAAATAAAGGAAAATTTTATCATCAACAAGGAAACAGCTTCTTGAGGACAATATTCCTACTACAGTCTTTGGAAACTGGAGATATTTCAGAGCAATTAGAAGTTAACACTTGTTATTTAAATAGCAGTAGTGGTTTTCTTACATTCATGTTTCAGAAAAAAAAGCCCTGAGACGACACCTGAAACTGACAATACTTGGCTTTTTAGGGGCCTTTGGCAAATATTTTGAATTCCCTGTTGACTACATGATCTATTCTTCATGAGGTGAACTGGTTATTTCAGACAGCCTTTTGCCTCCAGGTGGAGACAGTGACTAGCTTAGTTGGGTTTTTGGTTTGGTTTGGTGTTTTTTCTTTTCATTTTCTAGTGATTCTGGGAACAAAATATTGCTGTTATGATGGCATTTCTGCCAGTGTCTGAAAAAACAGATGTGTCATCTAAACAGGCCGGATTGTTGTATAAGCATGCAATATATTCTGACAAACTTTGCTTCCTTCTTAATAAAAGCATTCAGCTGTGTCCCTGCCACACAAGCACCAAACCTCTCAAACATCAGCAGTTTTTTAAATTTTTGAAAGTTAACACTAGCTGAAAATGCAAATCTAAGTGATTTCATAAGATGATCTTAAGTATATGCCTTTGCATAACCCTTTATCATTTCTCTGACAGAACTATAGGCCAGTATTCATTAGGACAAACCTGTCTTTCCAGTCTGGTTAATTCAATGGGACATTCAACTAAGGAAAGAAAAATATTCTTCTTTTCCAGGTCAGGATTGCTTTGGGTACAACTGCAGAGAATTTATAAATGGTGATGATAGTGAGTCCTTCAGCAGCAAAGAAAGATGGAATGGCAGATCATCTGCTGGTATCCTGCCCTGCCTGGCTAGGATTGCTGCACCCCACAGCAGCCCTTTCCCTGCACATCTTCCCCCACCCAGATCTTCCCATCTGTTCCTACAGCAGAGGTGCTCTGTCTTCATTGCCAGAAAACATTCTGGAAGCTTTGGGGTTTTTCCTGCTGTTAGTACCCTGCAGGGGCACAGTGGGATCCAAGGATCAGTGCTATGGCAATTTCACTGCCTCCACCTGTAAACCTCCCCAGGGGCCTAAATGTCTTGTACTGTACATAGCAGAGAGTAAAACCAATAGCAAATTCACTGTTCTAGGCTTGACCAACTGTGGATTTAAAAAATAAGCAGGTGGAGAAAACCTCCATATTTACATCTAATTACTTCTCACATTGTTAAAACCCTCCATTGAAAGATAAATTAGAAGAGATGGTGACAAACATGAGATTTTAGATTTATAGCTTTCCCAGTCACCATGACTGTATGTCAAACTTTCCCATCTACCTCAGCATTTAAGCATTATCACCTCCTGAAGTAGCTGGCTGCTCCATGACCCCACAGTTAAGAAATTATGATGGTAAGAAGACACACACCTGTAAAACGTTGCCTATACTGGGCAGTGTGCTACCCTGTTGTACTAGGATTTCTCACAGGCTCTGTGTGCTCTACTTCATTTGACAGCACTGTGTCTCTAGATTTTTCTCAGAATTAAACAGGCCAAAAAAATAATGTAAGAGAGTTGTTGCATACTCAAGATGCCTCAAAAAAGGAAGTACATGCCCTTTTTTCTGGAATTTCCACTTGGCATTGCTTCTTGACTAGATGGAACCCCAAATAAGCCACTTGGACAAAGTCAACAGCAGTTCAACATTTTCTCCCATCTTGTCAAAATACCCTTCTATTTAGTCTGCTGTCAGGTGCACAGTTTACATAACCTGCAGTAGCCCAGAACTTCTTGGAGGTGATTCAAGGGCTAAGCCTGACATAATAAACTAAGTGAAGCTTTTCAAGAGCCTACCTATATAAATGCTGCCCTGGTAGAATGAAACCAGTCTGAGCAGTCTTGTAGGATCCCAGCATTTCCCAAAGCATGAGAAGCTGGTGATGAGCCTCTGTTGTAGCAGTATCAATACACCATTGAAGTAGCAGTTAGTATGGAGAACGGCTGAATGTGGAGACACCAGCCTCTCCCAACCCAAACACCTCCAAGCTGTGTAATGCAGAGGAGTCTCAAACCTGTCAACTGTTGGTAGCTAGTGCTCATAGCTTGGTCTTAATACTTATCCACTGCAGGCTTGGTTATTCAAAACAGTCTGGCCTCAGAGATCCACTTCTCATGTGTGATAGTTGTACATAGGTTGAGCTGATCTGCCTTTTGCATTTTCAGATCCAGACTTATTTCCTGGCTCTGCATAAGGGTGGATATATCAAGACTACACTGATGCTACAATATATGGCAGGACTGATTTCCAGACCACTGAAGACTTAAGCCCAGACCAAGAAACTTTCAGCCTCATCACTCCACCAGAACTGGGAACTCAGAACACAAGCCTTTTATTGGAAGGCACAGACAGATGATAACACAGGAGGCAATTTCATTATAATATTCCCCACTTCTCAGGGGTTCAACAAAAGCTATGGAATATATTATTTTTTCTTAGAATTAATCCAGCTGTAAGGTGGGTTAACTGACACAAAAGCTTCTGATCACCACCAGGTGTTTTCAAAGTACCTAAATAGCAGTGTGCCTCTGTTTTTTTAAAATCTGCTTTGCATTCATGAGGAACAGGAAAGAAGGGAGTCATTTGACCAGTGTTGGATTTGTGTGATAAAAAAGATTGATAACAAATTTTGTTTGTACATCTCCCTATCCAGAAAACTGGTTCTTTAGACTCATGTCTTCTCAGTAATTTGGGTTTGGTTTTGTTTTGCTTTGCTTTGTTTTGCTTGTTTGTCTGTCTCTTTTAAGCCTAGAAAAATGTCATATACGAGGTTTGAATCTTTGCTGATGGAGCACCTCCTCACAGGCTTATGGTCAATGCAGAAGTAGTGGTAGTGGGTTAAACTCATATTCAGATACCTACTGTTTCTTCTCCTGCTCTTTAGCTGGTTGTTTTATCTTAGAATGACCACTGATCCCATTATTTCTCATGGCAGGTTTTGTCTATCTTACTGAGATCACATTTGAGGCAACGCTTTCCTACCTGAGTTTTGTACTACAAAGGACATGCAAGGATTGACATGGGAAGGTATGCTGCAGCTACTACTGGTACAAAAAATAAGGTTTCCCTTCAATGCAACAGGAGTGAACCATCAGTCCTAGGGATTAGAATTTGCTACAGCTTTTTGTAATACTGTGAAAGGATACCAGTTTTACATTACTCAGAAATACTCAAGGCACTAATGCGATGAATAACAGTGTAGTAAGGGCATCAGTTTCTGATTAAGTGACACAGCCCAAAATATGTGAGGGCTGGTAGTAGTATCAGAGTCATGACATGACAAAGAGTACCCCTCCAACAGCTAGTGCTAAGCAGCTCAACTTGTCTCAGGATACATCTTTCAACACACCCCTCCCTTGCCTTCCAGCCGGGGGATGGCCTTCCTAATTACAGGAGTTCCTCTTAGCATTAAGAGCAATGGAATTTTCTTTGCATTAGGCTCCCTTTCATTCAGCAGTTAAAACATCCTCACTCTGGATATTACAAGATCACCTCAAACCTGTACGAGTACTATATATTTTTAAATAGCAAATATCACCCATGTGGAGATAGCAATGCCCTTGGCTTACTGAGATAATAAATGGAAAAGTTGTCCCATTATCTTAGTTTGGAAGAAGCTTGCTCTTGTTTTCCACTCATTAACTGCTGTCAGCATACCCAATGTAAAAGCCTTGTGGTTTAACACAGCTATTTTAATATTGATTCAACAAATGTCAGCTGGGACTGGATCTCTATGTAATTCATCTATTTGCATGTCTTATCCATCTGTCTATAAATCTAGTTTGCCACACAGACATTTCATTCCAACAGGGTATTAATGCATGCTATGGGAACAGCCTTTGCTGATTCAAGCAGAGAATAGCACTTGTGATTTCAAAAGGGGTTGGAGCTAATAGAGAAAATTGTAGATGACATTAGAAGATCACAGGTGAACCAATATAATAAACTCCTAACCATCATTCTTCAAATATTATGACAAAAGATTTTAATTTGAAAAGTTTTATCAGGAGCTGGCCAAAAATACTTGAAAGAGTTAATAAACAAAATTATAACATTAACCTATTTAATATTAACTTTCATATAAGAATGAAACTATTTTAAAATATGAGAATTTTATATATTCTTCTTTCCTGGGATTAAAATTATTAGGTTATTATTGAAACATCAAAATAAAAAAGAACACTTAAAATCAGTTCTGCAATAAACAGTGTTGGCTCAGATACACCCCTTGTATTGCACATTAAGCTATCATAGTTTAACCCCAAAATATACCACACATTTTTGCACATATAGCATCTCCAGCATCTGTAGATAGAAAGAGGAGCAAAATGTGCCTGTTAGTTTACAGGCTTTAATTAGCTCAGATGAACAGTACTTCCACAGGATCATTTTAAACACACAGGAGCAGTCGGTTTCTGAAAGAAGCAAACCAAGAATGACATTTGGATGAAGTCTGATGAGACCTCTCTGGGAGCTGAGTAGACTCAAGAAAGTTCATACAGCTTGTTCTGCTTTTTGCAGATCTTGCACTCATGCTGACACCAATTAATTCCCTTTGGTAGTCAAAAGGCAAATGAGAAAAGACATTGAGGTGTACTTTACAAACTCTAATTCTGGAAGGTGTTCTTAAAAAGCACTTTAAAAAATTCAGCTGAATTACTGAATCCAGAGTGGCCTTTGAGTATGTAGCACACAGCAGAGGCCATGCCAGTTGCAGAGGTGGGCTTGGATGCCATTGGCACAGCAGTCATGTCCATTGGGGCTCATGGAAGAGGCTGGGTCAGCTGGCTGGGTCAGCCCCCATGGCTGGCTGCTGGGGTAACTGGGTAGCCAGCTTAGATCTTGTTCCTGTGCCTGCCAGGAAGCTCGAACGCATCAGCTGTGCAAGGTGACCGTCTCTGAGTCCATGCCCTGCCTCCCATGGACTGCATGGGGGTGAACACTGAGGAGAGGCTCTCCAGCAGATTCCACATTCACTGTAAACCAAAGCAACCCTTCTCCATCTGCGTTACTATGCACTGTCCTCTTTTGTAACAGTCCTTATGCTCAGCCAAAATGGCAGCAGCCATAAGAGAGAGGGAAGGGAAGGGAAGGGAAGGGAAGGGAAGGGAAG
>VXBI01009435.1:126565-158027 GCA_013397375.1 Toxostoma redivivum
GGGAAGGGAAGGTTGCGGGAAGGGAAGGTTGCGGGAAGGGAAGGGAAGGGAAGGGAAGGGAAGGGAAGGGAAGGGAAGGGAAGGGAAGTAGGGTGCTGAAGAGTAGGCACCCTCCCTGCTGTTCCTAGACTGAATAACTAATATTCTTTTTATTTTCTGTCACACTGCCTGTTAGCAGCACAGATGGTAAAAAGTACCCCTGAATGTGAAGGAGTGCAAAATAAAGATATAACCATGTGGAACCTAGACAGGCTGACTGTGTGGGGTAAGCAAACAGAGTGCATTTGAATACAGCTAAATGGCAAATCATCCATTGAAGACTACAAGCATCCTGAATGTTTGCAGAATAAGGGAACTCATCCCAGCAGTTTGAAGGAGGACAAGGGTTCACAGCAGATAATTAGCAAATTGTGAGCTCTTAATGGGACATGGGGGCCACAACAGCTAAAAAATTTCATGAGAATGGGCCTGCATCCAGTTGCAAAGAAGTTGCCATATCTGTCTCTTACATTAGTGCAAATTCCAAAGTGCTTAGATGGTTCCTGATGCCCGCAGTTCAAAAAGGGTGCTTGTGAATTAGAGGCAGAGCAAAACTAAAAATTATTAACAGCTCAGAAAATGCATTCTAGTAAAGAACTGCAGGAATTCCACCTCCATGGAGACTTTAAAATGGAAAGGGCTACTTTTCCAACTGCTCCAACATAAGCTGAAAGGAATTCAGGATGCATTTCTGGCCTAAGTTTCAGAAAAGCTTGGACTAGATGGTCACAACATCTCTTCTGGGTTTTGAGCCCTGAGACACTTGCTTCCTCCCTGGCCCATTTGTATGGAACTGCACTTCATCTGCATGCACCAAGCCTACGTTTCAGTCATACAATTGAGGCTTGGCCCTGGAAGTAGATAGCTCAAGGGATCTGGACTGAAAATATGGGAAGAATCAGAAGGTTTTAGTGCCAGAAATCAGATATGGCTATTATCTGTAGAAACATGGAACTTGTTTGCTAATAAGCTCATTAATCCATAGCTCTCTGAAGATCTTGCCTTTGAAGTTAGATAAAAGCTTTTTTCTGAGGAACCTTCCTCTTCCCTTACTTGGCTGCTTTTCTTCCCCAAGAGCAAAGAAGCAGCCTGTGCAGGAGTTTGGCATTTGTTGAATAGGGCAGCCAGGGCATTCCCTTGACATCCATTGGTGGTAACAAGTGATAATTTCAGAATTTAGCCTCTGAAAAATTTTGCTTAGAGGCATTGGCTGCTGGACCTGTTCTATGTCTGGAGGGAAGCTTGAATCACCTCTGTAAAATGGCACTCATGCCCTTGATCCTAACCCAGGCACTTGGGAAGGTCACAGGGTGGTGTCATGGGGCCCTGGGAGCAGGTGGCATGAGAATAAAGGCATGTGCATTATGGGCACTACCATTCATCTCTTCTGCATCCAGCCATTGAGCAGAATCCATATGAATGTTTCCACATCTTTCATCAGGATTCATTTTTTCATGCCACCAGTTCATGCTGCTGCCTTTTCATTGTGTGTTTTTTGACAATCTCTGGAGGCCAGAGTAAGGCATATTAGCTGGGGTTCACTAATGGGAGTGAGACCACTGTCTGTACAGGCTCAGGGATCCCACAGGAACAGGACAGAGCTGCCAAAGGTCTGAGAGACAGGGCCCTAACTCATGGTTCTTTGGGCAAACCTGGAATGATAGCTTCACTACTTCCCAACAACAAACTTGGGTTTCCCTGAAAGGGAGGTTTCTGGATCTGGATTTGAGATATGGGGAGGAAAACATTTGCCATGCTTTGATGAAGAAGAGATTATCAGTGAAGAACTGATCTTTATGTTGGGCTAGAGGTGGGACTGGGAGGCAGTGAGGAGAGAAAATCAATTATTTTTATACGTTAAATATGAATATGCAGGTACATATTCTCTGTCAGTGTTACACAACCATCTTACATATACCTTTTTTTCCAGGTCCTCAACATATGGGAAAAACATTATTTCTCCATTTTTTAAAAACAGATGGTGACCACACCTCAGCTGAGAGTCAGTTCACTATTTGGAATATACATGGACTTGGTAAAATATATTCCTCTTATGAACTAGCTAATCTTTTGAAACTTAAGTTTCCTGAGTTTCCTGTATCATCTTCAAAGAAAAGAAGTTGATGCTTTCAGGCCCTGTCTTAATAAATCATGCTCTAGAAGTCAAATAACTCAGAACACAGGAAATTAAATGAATTACTAAAACATCCTGCAGATGATTCTAATTTTGCTTTTACAGCTAATAAAGATATGCTTTTTTAAACAAAACTACAAAATAACTATATTGCTAGAAATTTTTTGTATCTCATTTATTAACACTCTACACAGTGTTAGAGCTGTTTTCTGTAACCTTTATTCATAATAAAAGAAAATGGGTATCTTTCTTGTAAGGTCTGTGGAATGCATATCCCATAAGGACTTCATCGTGACACTTTTTGGAAGCTCAGCAGCTTATCAATGAGATCCTTTGAGCCCAGTGTTTATGAAATATGCTTCTTCAGCAGAAACAGGAGTTTTAAAATAAAGACAGGCCTGGTTATGATTCCCAAAAGATTAAGGCAAGAAACCAAAAGAATGGATTTTCTTAAAGGATGAAGAAAGCTCTGCTAACAGACTGAAAGTATTACCACTCCCTGTTCCATGCCAACATTTCTTCTTGCTGAAAATGACCGGCATGCTTCTGCCATGCTGGAGACAGCAGATGGCACAGTGTGCCTTCCCTCAAGGGACTCCTGGGCATGTATGTGGAATGTGTTTTGATGCTCTCATCCCAGGCACGTCTCACTTCAAAGGCAGTGAAAGGCTTCATACTCTGGCTGAAGCTTCAGCAGAGAAGCCAGTTTTGTGTGTACACAGCAAATGAATCGACCTGAAGTGTGGCTGCCTACTAGTACTCCCCTCCAAATTAATTTTAGGTTGTTTTTCTTTGAAGAGACCATCCTCCTCCAGGCCTAATACCTCCACAAGTATCAGGAATGTACAGCTTCTTAATGAATATAAAATGCTACACAGTATTTTGTGAAAACCATTACTGGGTGAGAAGCACAGAGTGGGGTTGTATTGGCATAAGTGTGTGACATGGGACTGCATTTAGTAAGAAAACCTGCCACATGGTATCATTTAAAAATCTCCACCCCCAAGCTATCCTAATACCTGCTGGCAGGTGTAAAGATTTTCTGCATAACAGAAATACGACAATTCTAATATAAAGTGGAAATATGCATGTGAAAGCTGAGGAGGAAGGAAAAAAAAGCAAGGTTTAGAAGAATGGCCTGTGCTCACAGGACTTGAGTGGACGCAATGCAACTGATCAACACAGAGGAATATAATGTTTACAAAAAGGTCAGACAGCCTGTGCTCTGTTGAAGCCACACTGTGATGTAAGGAGGGTGGTAACAGAAATACAGCCTGGTGCATGTGGCTGTACTTCTTCCAGCTATCCCAACAGGACAACAGACCGTAGTGGCATAAATGCCCAAAACTGGAAAAGAAAACAGTAGGGAAACTTGACTGTATGTCTTCCTGCTTTGGAATAGTTCTTGTGAGAATGCCAGTGAGTAGAAACAACTTACACAGAGATTTGCAAAATAAAATACCACTCTCCTTTCACACAGTCTTTTGCTTAGTCTTCCTACACTAATTTCCTACACAGACAGTAAATAACACTTTATTTACAACTGGAAATTTCACCTAAAGGAGCCCACTCCTGAAGCTTTATTGAGAGGTACTTGCCATTGTCAACATTAGATCTCAAAAATGAATGACAACCAATAACACCCAGAGGCCACGGGAGCTAGCTTTACCTCCAAGACATTTTGATTGTCTGTTTCTAGAGAAGGATGACAGAAGGTGGGTTTTAAAAAAAAGTACATTTGCACTTTCAAAATGTCATTAGTCAAATGGCTGTCTAGACCTGTAACCCCAAACATGTAAACCAATGCCCATTTGGGAGCTCAGAGCACACACTCCTTTTTTTACCTTGTAGGAAATTATCCGAACCAGTCAGAAGGAAAACTCCCTGCTGTTCCTGACCTGGAAAGAATGCTGGGGCTGAAATGCTATTGCCAAAGGTTCCAACACAAATAGCCAGGGAAAAAAGTCAACACCCCAGCATGAAGGAGTGGGAGAGAATACAGGATGGGATAGGTTGCTGCAGTAGCAAAGAAAAGATTCAACAATACAGAATTCTGTTCCAGTGGTTAATGGAAATGGCTTCTGAATGAAATGAGAATAAGTAAAATGCCAGAAATCAAAATTTCTGCTTTATATGCCTTATTCTGAGCTAGACAGTACAAAAAGACAGAGGAAACACTTATAAAGAAATGGGAACAGTGCCCATACTTCAGAAAAATAAACAGAAATGTCTTTACTTAGATGAGGCAGGTAGTCTGAAGTAAGCAATACCAGTAAGGGTGGTGGGGACCTCCCCCTGGGATCTGGCTCTCCCAGCTGTGAAATAAATCCAGACCAAGTACTCTGAATGTGGGAGCAGAAGAGACGGCTGTGATGAGAGTCCACAAAAGATGAGGTCTATCAGATGACCAAAAAACCAGGAGTAACCTCACTGGAAGACAGAATAGATCAAGACAGAGAAAATAGGTCCCAATCAAAGGTGATCAGTGAATTATTTCTGAGATCATTACTGAATTGCAGAACTCCTCAGGAGAGGCAGCATGTTTAGCTTGGTATCTGCAATACTTTTTCATGTGAAAAACAAAGCCTCTCTCCACTGCATTATACCGGAAACTTTTCCAAATATGAGTATCAACCCATAACTGGAATGGCTCAAAGTCACTTTCCTCAATATCTGGAGGGACATATATTTCACCCAAGATAATTCAGAACTATTGACAAGCTGCAAAACCAAGACATATGCTAAGTCTATATGAAGTCTGTACAAATTTAACAAGGACCAATGAAACAGAACAAAGGTATTGTATTGCTCCTTTGGCATTAATCGTACTTGTGTACAATATCAAAATGTCACAGGGGCTTCAGAAACTCTACAAAGGAGTGTGATTCTCCAGTACCAAGGAAGCACTGGACTGTTGTACATATGACATTTTGGTAAGGGAAAAAAATCACATCTATGATAATTCTGGTACAGCTTAACATGCAGCTAAGCAGTACTAGAATTATGTGAAAAAATGCACATCATCCAGAAAAGTCAGCTGCTATTCCTAGCAATTCTGACTGATATATGGAGAAAAAGGGAAATCCAAAAAGGGTCAAACCTGAAATATCATAGCTGAAAGTGTATAAGATCAGGTGCATTCCCCCATGCAATACACTTACAGAGGAATATCATGACTAATTTCATCTCAGACAGTTCCTTGAAGGAAGACCTAGAAACACCTGATCATGTACTGCAAGCTGTATTTGATGTAATTTCCAAGCTCACTGACACTGCTGCAGACATCAGCAGTTTTGGTGTTGGTGGATGTAAATACAAGTTATGCAGACATGAGTGGAAACCTGCAGTGAATTGCTCAGCTGGTTATCAGACTACAAAGGTTAGGAAAATAATATTTAACAAACAATTATCATCTTCATTGACTCAACAGGCCACAAGAACCTTGAAGCCTGAACAGACAGGAGCTATGCTTCTCTCATAGTGTTTTCTCTTAATCTATAAGCAAATGAACTGCCAGAGTGAGCAATGCATGCCAATATTAAAAGAAAAAAAGTTCAACAATTCAGAAACCCCATCTTGTTTACCAGAAAAATTCCTCTATACCAGAACAACATTACAAGGCAGGTCAGTGTCTATGTGTTGAAAGTATCAGGCTGGTCCATTGCACAGCCTTAGGGGTAAGTTTCAGCCTGCCATTAGTAGCTCTCTTTAAAGCATATGGGGCTGAAAGACACCAAATCTACAAAGATTTAGTCAAGGTAACTTTTAACTATCAGACAGCAGAGTATGATTGACCCAGACTTAAACAAGTTCTGATGAAAAACTGACTTTATGAAAAATATAAAGTACAGGAAGCAGTGATTAAGAGCAGCCTAGAGAAACTTGTCTAGGTGAAACACTAAGAATGCAATGTGAGAGGTGAGGAGGAATTTTCTGAAAAAATGCTTCCTCTAAAACTGCCCCCTTCTGTTATCATCTTGAAATTCCTATGTAAAACACTCAGAGTAGCTAAGAGCCTTATGGTCTGAGTTTTTACATAGGAATTTCAAGATGATAATTCAGCTGCCTGCTCTTAGCAACAGCAGCATCATTGAGTAGTAAGTACTAACAGGAAGAAAATCTCGAGTGCATCCATTACCTTGTCCAGCTAAGAGTTCTGAGAACACTAACAGTAGTCTTCTCAGAACCTACCAATTATCTTTTCTTAATGGTGTCTGAATTTCTGTCAATAATTAAGTATCAGAGTGCCAGGGTCTGGAATTTTAGAGATACGGCTGGACTCAGTAATTTGTGGGTGGATAAGACAGACAATTTTTCATGCCAGATGATCTTAGCCTCACAGTTGTTTGGAAGAGCATTGTCACTGAAATATGTAGAAAATTCTGTAGGATTAAAACCTCTGGTGTCTTTCAAGAAGTACAGGGCCTAACAGGAACAGAGTGAATCTTCACCTGGTTTAAAACACAACTGAACATAATTCATCAACAGCATTATGACCTTAGAGCAAGGAAGATTCTGAGAGGGCTTTCAGAGACTGTAATGAGACAGAATTTCAGAATTTCATACATAGAAGAAAGAAAACTGTTGAAAATCCTTCTGTGTCCCACATAATTAAATCTCAATGATAGGTGAAACTGGTGGCTTGTGGGCACCGTAATTAGCAGATCCTAATAATGACTGTACGCTGTCTTCACAAGTCTCAGTAAGTGACCAAGTGAAGAAAGTGGCTTTATTGCTATGACAGAGGGCCCTCCCTAGCCATGGAGCAGGGCTGGCAGATGTTGTACAGGTGGACATAGATGCCAGTCTCCAGTCTCTGTACTCTCACCCTTGCAATTGTGTTCTGCAACCTACAGATACCAATACCTCATCTGACCAAGACCCTTTCTCGCAGCAGAAAAAAAACCCTGTGGGGTTTGTCTACAAGGCCACAAGCTGTGCCCATTTCTACAGCCTCTATCCAGGTTCAGGTCCTCCTGAATGAGATATGTGTTGAGAGGTGAATACTGACTCAAGGGAACTCAAAGAATAGTGTTCAGACAAGCATTCCAGGAACTATCTTGCTTAAGAGGTAGGGTACCAACACATGCCCTAAATCATAATTTTCTTTGTTTGGGTTGTTATGAGTCAGTTCTCATCTTTGTTACAGCATTCAGGTTAAAATTGTTTTAAGCTAAAAATTTTTATGTGCTATGACAAGAACTGGATCTCTAGTGGTGGTTTTTAAAGGTAACAGATATTCTAACATCCCCAAAGTGAAGAATCACGCCAACTGGAAAAAATCAAAGCAGAATTAACTGCACCCACAGTTTGCAATAAAATCCCATTGTGAATATCAGACATCTGCAATTGTTGTCAAAAAGTCGGACATACTATGGCTAAACGCCTCAGGAAATTCCAAAGCACAGTCTTGGTAAGCTCTTAGTTGTTCCATTAGTTGCCAATCAAAAAAGCCTAGGGATCTGAGAGGATATCCACATAAGAAATTGAAATTTCTGTTGCTTTAAGCCTGAAAGGTGATACATGTTTTTCTATCATCTTGTAGTATCTGGAATTCTCACTGGTGATCTTTCTGGTAAAGCCTTTTGTGGTACATGGTTTATTTATTGCAATATTGCCAAAGTGAATCTTCAGCTATATAAATGTGATGACAGCAAAACCTGATCTCCTGATGAATTTCTGAACCATTTTATCATAGAATCTCTTGACTATTTGATTATTTTTCATGTCTAGTACAAAACCTGTCTGTAGAATGCAATAAATGAAGAAAAGGTCCTTCTCACTTATTTTTCTGATCATATCACAGAATGGGTAATGTTGGACGGGACTACAGTGTGTCCTGTGGTCCAACCTCCCTGCTCCAGCACATCCCAGAGCACATTTCATAGGATTGTGTCCAGACAGTTCTCCCTCGCCATGAGTTAGACTCCACAAGTCTCTGGGCCATCAGTTCCAGTGCACGGTCACCTCCACAGCAAGTAAGTTCCTCCTCATGCTCAGGTAGAATTTTCTGTGCATCAGTTTCTGCCCATTGCCTCTTGTCCTATTGCTCAGCACCACAGAGAACAGCCTGGTCCATCTTCTTGGTATTTTTTCTTCAGGTACTAGTACACACTGATGAGGTCCCCTCTCAGTTCTATCTCCTCGAGGCTGAACAGCCCCAGCTCCCCTGCCTTTCCTCATAAGAGAGATGCTCCAGACACCTAATAAAATTTGTTGCCCTCCACTGGACCCACCCCAGGAGCTCCATGTCTCTCTTGTCCTGAGGAGCCCAGAACTGGACACAGCACTCCAGGTGAGGCCTCACCACAGCTGAGTACAGGGGCAGGATCACCTCCCTTCACCTGCTGGCAATGCTCTTCCTAATGCCCCCCAGGATCCCATTGGCCTTCTTGGCCACCAGGACAACTGCTGGCTCATGGACAGTTTGTTGTCCACCAGGACCCCCAGGTCCTTCTCTGCAGAGCTGCTCCCAGCAGGTCAGCCCCAGGCTGTGCTGGTGCCTGGGCTTGTTCCTCCCCAGGTGCTGGACCCTGCTCTTGCCTTTGCTGAATTTAGATGGCTCTTCTTTGTCCATCTCTCCAGCCTGCTGAGATCCTTCTGAAGGGACCCACAGCACTCTGGGGTATCAGCTACTCTCCCCAGCTTTGTGTCCTCTGAATTTGCTGAGCAGGAATCTGCCCCTTCATCCAAGTCATAGATGAATAAGTTAGACAGTACAGCATTGAACCTTGAGGGACAGCACTAGGGACAGGCCTCTGATTTTGACCCTCTGGGATCTGCCATTCAGCAGTTTCTCAATTCACCTCATTTTCCACTCATTCTGTCCACTCTGCCAGAGTTTGCCTATGTGGATGCTGTGAGACAATATCAAAAGCCTTGCTGAAGTTGAGGTAGAGACTATCCATTGTTCTCCCCTTATCCATCCAGGAAGAACCTCTGCAGATCTAACAAATATCAATTGTCAGCAATGTCCTGTCTCTCTGTCCTTACATTTATCCTTAACAATAAATTCAAATAATCTCAAAGAAATATTTACTATTGAAGACAAAACCCATTTATCTTTTAGGCCTAAAGTAATGCCATCCTACTCTATTTGCCCCAACCTATATTTTTCTAATACTTTCCCATCTTCTCTTTCTGATGGCTTATAAAGGTCATTGATTTCTCCCATGTTTACACCTCCTTTATACCTGTGTGGTATAAAGACAGCTAGCATACCAGCACGTTACATTTTTAAGGTATATGACCAGATGGGATCCAATATGGTAATAAGTGAGGGGCAAGGGTAGGAAATCAAATCATCAACTGGTTGGTGGTACAGGGCAGGGAATACTTCCACAGGGACCAACCTAAGAGATGGCACAGGCCTTGAGTTTGTTGTAGCACTCCTAAAGAGAAATGCTTGATCAAACCTTTTGTCAAGACTCTCAAAAAGTGGACTAAAAAAGGTTGAAATCTAGGCACCAAATATATCTATGTCCATTCTAAATGCAAAACAAATACAAAATTCTAGAATACTAGTACAAGAATATGCTCAACTCTAATACAAATACTTGATCTGGAGTATTAACAACTAGATAACATTAATCTTGCCTGGTGCCCTTTCTGTGGTACAGAGGTTAGGAGGAACTTCTGGTTTTTGGGCACAAGTTTTCCCTGACTCTACTCAGGAAACACAGAGATACAAGAGGTGATCAGGTGAGGAGGTGGTCATAATCTCACGTATTTGTCTCCATTAGCCTGGTGTCAGTAACAAAGGCAATGCTAGATTGAGGCTTATTTCTGCTTTTGGAAAGGGAAACTAAAATTCTCCTTTCCTACTCACTGTAAATTATGGCCAGAGTATCTTCTTATCATGGATGGTGAAACAGAGTTTAAAATCACAAAATAAATGGATAATAGCTAGAAACTGACTCAATAGAGAAAGTCTACATGATGCCATTTATCTCTTCCTGCTTTTCTGTGGTTTGGGTAGATGTGACAGAGTAAGGGCATTCAACAGTAGAATCCAAGGCAGAGGGGGGTTTGCAGCGGGAGATCATCTTTCTTGGCCAAGAAAGAAAGAAAGAAATGATCACAAAGGCATTAAATGATCACAAAGATGTTTTTGTGTAAGTAGGAAAAAACAAGTGAGGAAACACCCTCCGCTTCCTAAGTACAAGGAGAGGTTCATAGTCGTAGGAGACCTGTGGCTTGTGCTTTGTCAGACGATAGAGGCACGAAGATGAGTAGTTACAGGTTTTAACAGGGATTGTGGGAGAATCTAATCCAATACAACAGGAATACGAGGAGTTAGATAAAGCAGAGCACTCATAAACTGATCAGACTAACCAATTTGGGCTAAACATGTTTTCTGTGACATTCCCACTTCCTCACTAATCCTTCATGAGGAAGTTTCTCCTTCTTTGTTCCCTGCAGTCTTCTGTGATGACTGCACTTTGTTCCTCCATCCTTGCTCAGCTATTCACTGCTTGGTAGGTGATACAGAAACATTGATACATGCACACTGGTTTCCAAAAGCAACAGCTAGCCACACACTGTGCTGACATGCACATGCAAACAATTATCTAGTCATGTAGTTTAGTTAGATCATGCATTATAGTTTAACTATCTTCTTGAGACTTTGAAAACTGCTCTGCTGGGAAGGGAGTATTCCATGGTCTCTCAAACTAGTTATTCAAATGTTCTCATATGAATACAAACCCAGCAACTATAATGAGGCAGATGTTTCAGGCCGATACATCCCCATGCTGCTACAAAGGATCTACCTTCACTTCGCAGCATGAATTCCTAGCTCACAGTGACCTGTACTATGTATTATGAAGGTCATTTAGCAATTTGTAGGAAGAAAAAACACTTCATAGTTTTCTATGAAGACTATGAACAGACTATGAACAACAGGTTTCTCCACTAATATACAGACCTCTAGATTGATGGGTCATAGGAGCCTCAGCTGTTCCTGTTGCAATTACTGGCTTCCAAGAAAAAAATTAAGAGTTCTTTTCTGCAATGCCTCAGTAATGAAGAGCACAAGAAAATACATGGTAAACACATTATTCATGTGGAGAATCAGCTCTTTTGCAGTTCTGGGAAAAGAAATTCTTCTAATTTTGATGTTGGAGTCTGCAGACAATCACTCCAACATAGTTCCTTTTATCATTGTAATAATATGTTTTTCTTTCCTAGTGCTTATTTTCTCCCTGGTAGATATGACGCATTATGCTCTTGGGTTTCTTTAAGAGCTCCTTTTTCTCTCTCTCAGTGGTGGTTTCTAAAACCATTTTTATCTAGTCCTTCACTGCTTAAGCATTTGTTATGTTCTAGCATTCCAATTATTTTAATTGAAAGCTTAGCCAATTCAATAAAGTCTGTTTGCTCCTGGTTTAAACTGATGATGTGGCAGGATTAGTCTCTGATCCAGGCTGCTATGGGGCAACTGGCTTATCTTGGCGGGAGAGCTGGAATTCAGTGTTAAATCTCTGCAAGAAGAAACTGTTTTAAACGCATGCAGATTCCTCACAGAGCTTTCTGCTCCAAACATCCTCCTTCCCACTGGAAAGGAAAACAGCATAGATAGATAGATAGATAGATAGATAGATAGATAGATAGATAGATAGATAGATAGATAGATGCTCATAACCAGTGTGACTAGAGCAGGATCTTCTCAGAGGAGCAGCTTCTGGCTCCACTGACTGGCATAAAAATGAAACTCTGAGTGTGCCCTGGCTGCTACAGGATGAGGACTTTCCCCTTAATCAAATTTAACAGGTATAAAATATCCAGGTTTTAGTGCCTCTGCACTCATGGACAGTGCTTAATGGACAGGAGAGGAGCTTTTCTGCCTGTCTTGGGCTAGAGAAAAGCTGGCATCTAAGGGAGCCTCCAGGAACCTGCAGCACCATCAGGAATGTGAGGTAAACCAATGCCATTAGCTGCTGGTGTTCCCATTAAGTACTGTCCTATTATAGCACCATTGAAATAGCACCAATTTCAAGCATCTGCCTTTGTGAAGTATTTCAGTTAGAAATTTCAATTTTCCCAATTTAGTGAGGAAAACAGGCTGTTAGAAAGTGCCCAGTCTGTGCAACACTGAAGTAAAACAGATATGATGTGGGTGTGACTTAAGATGAAGAAAAACAAGTAAAGAAATAGTACACCAGAGAGTTAACTAATTTTTTTCAAGAAACAAAACAGCCTCCCCCCCAAAAACAACACAAAAACCCCATAAACAACCCCAAACAAAACCCCAACCAACCAACAGAAGAAGCCTACAAACTGTTTCTCCCTTAGAGGAGTGTTGTGAAAGAGACTTATTGATAAACGGCCTGCTGTATATTCACCAGTTCAAAGGGAGGAACAGTTTGTTCATTCACTGCACTACCATTTCAGACAGTGTCCTGTTGGAATTGTCAGTAATAGATATGAGGTGATTCATTAAATACAGCCATTTGGAGAAACTCAGCATTTGGAAAAGTAAGGTTATTCAAAAGATAATGCGCTCCAGCTTCAGATGCAATCCCTGTCTGAGGTTGTTGTCAGGAGGTATCCAAGGCAGAGAAGCTGTACTGAGATTCTTCAAATGCCATGATGCTTAAGCCTGGATCTGATCCCCAGAGCACCCCCTGTTACCACTTGAAGGCTCAGCTCAGTTCTCTGTTTTTGTTTATTCTGCTCCTCTGAACTGTCTAATATCCTAAGACTTGAACTGAATGAAAAAAGTGAAGGAAAGTATTTTTCCTTCAAGTACTCGCAGTTAAACTCTAGCTGACTTCTAAACTCATGTGGTATTGGATAGCTAAAGTACCTAGTACTCAGCCTAACCTATCCAGCGTACTGATGTAGTCTGTAGTGGGAGTAGCTGAATTCAAGAAGTATTTGACAACATTCTCAGACACAGGGTGTGATTCTTGGAGTGTCCTGCATAGGGCCAGGAGTTGGACTTCATGGTTCTGTTGGGTCCTTTCCAACTCAGCATATGCTATGATCCTGTGATCTCTCTCTTTTCTCCAGTTGAGTTTCCAGGTGATGAAACATCCTGCACATAGTGGATTCAAATTCTTAGAAGCCAACCCTCTGTTTTCCAGAGGATATGAAATATTACCTTAGGTCATAAGACACACTCCCTGCAAAAGGTACTTCATCCCACAGAAGAGAGTTAAAACATATCACAAGCCAGATATTTGTGGACAAAATGTTTGGACTTGGTCTCTTCCAGATGGAGGCTGCAAATAGACAAGAGATGATCTCAATACATTAGTTTGTCAACTTGGTTGAGCTTTAGTTTCCTATGTAATTTTTTACTTTTTTTTTTTCTTGAAGAGTGTTTTTTTTCCACTTAGTCTTTTTGAGGTCTCCACTTGCTTTTATCTTGATGTGTTTCTTTCTCTGTTAGCTGTGCTTTCCCCACTCTCCAATCTCCAACATCAAAATAGAGATGTTCCATTTTGAATAAAAAATTAATGCTTTCAGCAAACAATTTTTGTTTTGCTTTCTGGACAGAATATGTTAAAAAATCCAGATATGATTATTCCAGCTTTTATTTTTCTTTCAAAATAAAACTCCCATAAGATTCCAGATTCACATCTGTCAAGAATATACACACAGAATCATGCCACTGAACAGTGAGCTGTTGAAAAAACTTGATTATCAAAATTTTCTTAGTATGTTGAGGTGATATAAGAAGCTTTTCACCAAAACTGGACACAATTGATTACACCATCAGTAAAAACAAACATAATTTTTCCAGTCAAACATAATCAGGTAAGGCAAGTCCATTCACTTCTGCTTAAGAAGGATCCAAATTATTTTGCAAGTATACTGGTTTTTTTCTTAAATCCTATCAGTGCAAATAGGCAGAAACCAATTAGGAGTTTGTTATTGTGTTAAGGTGTTATTAATTCTTATTATATTCTTATTCTTATATAATGAATCAATGTTCCTGCATTAGCCTTTGGTCAGTGATTACACAACATACTTAAACACAGACAATTTTAATTATGGGAACAGTCCTCTGAAGTTAGTCATGTGTTCAAGCGTGTAAATTATAAAATGCATGTCGTGTTTACCATGTAAGAGCTATAATACCAAAGACTCTCTGAAGCAAGGAACAATTCAAGCTGACAAGTCTCCTGCTGTTGGAGCTTTTCAGAAGGTGAAGATACTTCCATTTCCTTTCCTGTCTTCCCATCTGTGTTGTTAGGTAACAGTAGATCAATCCAGAACAACCTTGTGGAAAGAGCAGCAAAGAAAACTGTGCAGGCCCTAGAGCAGGGTGTTAGGAAGCAAAGAAAAGTTCTCCATGCAATGGGGGAGAGAAGTGCCCAGGACTCACAGCTGCTTGGAGCTCCTTGCACCACTGTGTGGCTCTGAGCCATCCATGGGTCAGAGTGAGCTGAGCAAGGAATGCCTTGAGCCTGTAGCACAGAAATGCATCAAGACAGCACTTGACAAAGAGCTCTGTCTGAATTGGAGGTAAGCAGATGTTTTTCACTGCCTCCAGCCCATGAGGAATACAAGCATGGCTGGGCAGTGCCTATGTCAAGGTCATGACTCAGGTCAATGTCAGGCTGAGCCAGGTGCTCTTCAGCTGGCCCAGTGGAGTTCACTGCCACTGTTAGCAGGGTCTGTGCCTGGTTAATCCTGACACAGGCACCATGACTGTTCAGAGGCTTTTTGTTCTGTCACACTAGCACAGCCTGCTATAGCCATCACACAGTAATTTTTCCCAGTCAGCAGTCAGAATACTCTCTTCAGAGGCCTATCAGAGATATAAATAACTACTTCCATTTCATGGAGATATGACTTTCTCTGGAGCTGGTCTGAGACTGTGGAAGTTGCTCTTTTCCATGACAGGAGCCAGGGGGCATCTCAAAACTCAATGGCATTTGCTCAGTGTGAAGAGTGCTTTCTAGAGTTTTCTATATGAATACATAACAAAACTAAAGCAAAACAACTTTTAACAACTTCAAGAGCTTACCAGACCATAAAACATGACCATACAAGTCTCTCTCTTTGGCAGAAGAGTGTGGCATTATGAACAATATACCAGAGCTGTTAATTTTATTTTTCATCTGTTCTGGTAAGTGTTTGGGTGTCAGAGCAGTACACAGCAGTCGTAGATGCAATGCCAAGTTTATCTCAGCTCCCTAGAGGAATGAGATGGGATTAATTGCCATGCAAACATTTCCATCACAGTTACTTGGGGCTTGTTTCTGCATATAAATAATCAATATGCTCTTGGAGGAACTTGCACAGCCTCACTTGAACACCTAACTTAGAGTCTGAATTGGGGATGTAGACTCAGGCTTATCCCTTTCTATCTTTAATCATCTGTCTTAGCTGATAAAGGTGGCCATACCAGTGCTCTTTAAACCTGTAGAGGCTGAGTTGGCTGAATCATCATCTCAGGTGACATCTCTCTCCACTCACACCACACTTTTCACTGGGCAAACACACTCCTAACTTAGGCATCTCACCCAAATGTGCCTTGCATCATCCCTACAGTTCTGTACAGAACAGTGCTGATGTATCCAGGGAGATGCCTTTAAGTGTTTGTCCTCAAACTTTGGGATTAATACCAGTAATTTGCGCCTAAATTGTAACCATTGCTGTGCTTTAGTCTGCCAAATGCAAGGGAATATAGTCGCTTGCTAACAATCTCCTGTCTTGTTGATAAGCCTTCCCTGTGGCCTCCTTAAACTAGCTCAGGTTAAATATATACACACTATTTTAAAATAAGAAGCTTTAAGAACAAGGAAATGAGAGCTTATATTATTGTGGCATAACATATTCAGCAGTGCTAAGTGCAAGCAGGGAGCTTATTGCTGTGGGAGGCAAGCACCATGGCAGCAGCTTGCCTTTCATGTGAACAAGGAGAGAAGGCTTCTGCACAAAGTATGACACAAGACACTCTCCAGTGTGTCAAGTCTCTGTCCTGAGCCCAAGTAGGCTGCAGCATTGAACTTTGTATTTAAGAGAGCTGCAGTATGAGGGGGCTTAGAGAACTTTTTCAAGTGTTAGAACAGTCAAAGACTGTGGAAATGTCTTACAGGTTGATTCAGAGCATCCAGTTCAGCTTCATCCCCTTCACTTAATTGACAGCAGACTCCAAGGGAGAAGCCTGACTTTAATCTGGATCGATGTGCTGCCCAATATGTTCATATACCTCTGAAGTGTCTGTTTCTCATATGAATCTTACTATTTTTCCATCTCATGCTCTTTGATCTATAAAGAACAGAAAATCCTTGACTGCAGGGCCATTCTTCTTCTATTTCCTCTCCATGGATGTGTATGGTATGACATTTATAGATGCAAGCTTTTATGTGCATACTTACATGGCTGGGAAATCAGTGCCTAGGCTGAGACATACCTGGAAGTGTGTTCCTACCTAAAGTCCATTTTCTGCCTACACCCATCTTCTTTTTTTGGTTCTTTCTGATGAATTCACTCCAATACTATTTTTGGTTTTTAATGACTTTTCACCTCTTCCATCCATTCCTTTACCTGTTTCTTCTCTAAGCTCCCTGATCACTTTCGTTTCCCATACAGAGGTGGCAGCGTAGGGGTTACTTGTCTTTTTTTCCTTTTTTTCCCTTTTTTTTTTTTTTTTTTTTTTTTTTTTTTTTTTTCCCTGTCTCTACTGAGTATTTTTCTTCTTTTAGTTACCCCTTCTGAATCACTTTTCTGTTTTGGACTTTTCAGAACCATTATCCTCTGAATTGTCTTTGCTCTTGACTATTCAACACCCTCTGGGCTGACTCAGCCCAGGCTGTGTGGGAATTGATTGGGAATGAATCAGCAGCTCAGTGCTCAGAAGGGAATTAACAATCTATTTACTCTCAGATGATTCCTGTCTCTCCACCTCCATCTCCAGTGACCATTTTCCAAATAAAACTATTTATAATCTTCAGCTATATGAACAGGCAGAGCTCTAGAGAGGGGCTGTAAAAGTTACGTTAAGGCAGTAGGTGGCTGAAGCCATTAAAAGTTTCAAGTGGCAATAGCTAAAATTAGTCCAAGTGGAGAGAAGATTATTAGCTAGGAGACTTATGGGTCCTACGCAGCAGGTGGTCTGTTTCCAGAAATCAGAATGTTCTAAAACCCAGCAAATATCTTTCACATTCAAGTGTTATTTTTATTCAACTCCATTTACAAAAATGGTCTTTCGTCATGTGGAGGCATCAGAAAGCAGTAAGAGCAACAAGTACATATATAGGGTGGGAACTTATTTAGCATAGAGAAACTTTTTGTACTTCATTTGAATACTTCATTTCAAGCACAAAAACCGTTCTCAGACACATACTTGGAGCAGCCAAATGATGAAAACTACAGAATATGCAGAAGCTGTTTTTCAGCAAAGTCAGTTTCCTCTGCCTCTGGGGAAACACTCTTGCTAGTCGGATGCTTCTTAATTTTTTTCCATTGATTAAGTTTATTGTACAGCCTGCTGTTCCCACAACTCTGGATGCATGAACATGAGGGAATATACTCTCCACTGTTGACAAGGGGAATAAACCAGAAGTTAGTCTAGTAAAGTCAAAGTCTTACAATGGCATAAAGGTGACACAAGAGCATTGGTTCTGCAGAGGAGAAGAGAAGATTCTCAGTGTTTATTTCTGTAACAGCTTTGCAGTCTGAATTTGTCTGATGCCCCTCTAGTGAGGTCTTACCCTTTTTTGTGATGTGATTGGCATGAACTTGTTCTGTTTTGTTCCCCTTTAAAATTACTGATTGCAGTAATTTTAAAGGAGAACAGAAGCAATTAGGAAAAGCAGAGCCTTGTCATTTCCCTGAGTATTTAGGCTTAAAGAACAGGATGTTCATCCTTGAAAAATGCTTCTTGAAAATTCAGCAAGACTCTTCTGCTTCACTCACTGTTCTTTGCCTCAGATGAACACTTGTCCACGTCTGGCCTGTAATTACAGTCCTGCCAAATTAAACAAATATCAGGAAGGGTACAAAACATTATAACAAAGCTGGAATAGGAAACATTTGATTTAAGGAAGCATCCTTTGATTTGTGAGGTGAAGGGTCCAAATGCTTGTTTACCTCAAAATACTCTCCCTTTGGCACCTGCCAAACAAAAATTTTTTAACTAGTTCAATTTGAAATGGACCTTTTATGTTAGTTTTAGAAGCAAACCTCTTTGTAAACATAGCATCACAGGCCTGCCACAGAAGAATGGTGGGAGACCAAGCCAGCATAAATGGCTAAAAACCCAATTGTTTTAAATAAAAATATACCACAGGAGAACTGCTTGTTTGGCTTCCATTTTCAAAATTACTTTCATGTGAATAGAAAGCAGCTTAAGAGAGCTGTGAATACAGAAGGAAAAGAAGACAAGATGGCCTGCATTTGTGACAGATTTTGTGGCGGCCACCAAGGCAAGTAATGAGCTGACTTAAGAAGTTTAGCTGGTCCTTCAGCTACCAGTTGTTCATCATTAGATGTCAGGAAAGAAATACTAGGTTTTTTGAAGCAGAAAAATAATTTCTTACAGGCCAAATTGTTTCAGTAGGGTTTATATTTTGGGGTTTTTGTTAATAACAACTGAGCTCTTCAGAGTAATCTCTGGAGAAGAAAAATTCAGCTTCTTAGACACTCACTGACCTACTAAGCAAATGGCTGGAAACAGAGCATATTTTAGGATCAAGAAAATAAGAGGTCTCACTATTTGCTTCTTTGTCTTCATGACAACAATCCCACTTCAAACATCATTATAGCAAGATTGTCTAGCTCTTGCACATATAGATTAGTAATGAAAATGCATCCTAAGACCAGCTAAGGCTTCCAACTGACAGCATATTTCAGCATCACATAATGTGATTCTGTTACTGGGAAACAAAATTAAAAGAAGCAACTATGAATTAAAAAACCTCAGACCTGTTTTCTCTGTAGACAGGATGGCCATTTCCATCCTACAGAGCAATCAATTGCATTAGCCTTTCAGCTGGTCATGGTCCTGGTGCGGTGGGAGACTCATTCTAGGCTCCTTTCTTCTGCCTGAACTAGGCTTTTTTTGGGTTTTATTGGTTTTGGGGTTGTTTTGTTTTGTTTTGTTTTGTTTTGCTTTTTTAAGAGGACCATCTGTTCTTCATATCAAATTCATAAGAGAAAAATGTTTTCAGTTTTAGAATTTTAAATCACTTTATCTCCCTCTTCTGTTTCCTTAGTATTCTTGTTAGCTCTAATTTTAGAGACATATTTGGTATTAAGACGGAGAGTATGTTGAAGTAAGGAGTTATGTGGCCAGTTAGGGAGACTGGATACACTTACTGTTTAAGGATACACCCTTTGGACCCAAATCCTTTGGTGCTCATTTGGCTTTGGCTCTCTGCAGCCACAGCATGGCAGTGTGATGGGAAGCTATGCCAAATCTCACACGGAGGTCTCCCAAGGCACACCATCTCAGACCCTGGTGGGAGGCAGCAATGTGTGTGCAGCCATAGGACAAGCCAAATAAGAAGAAGCAACTACTTTGCATACATGTTACTGGGGCTAAAGACTAGGCTGTACAAATATGAATCCACCATCTCTTCATAAGAGCTCAACTTCTGTCAGCTCAGAGCCTGGCCTGGATTTTCTGAAGCATTTAAGGAAAAGTGGCATAAGAGAAAAGTCGAATGAAGAAGTAAATCAGAGCTCCACTGGTGGTGATTACCATGCCTGGGAAGGAAGAGGGGCAGAAAACAAAAACAGGCTTTAGCAGCACAGAGGGGAAAGGATATTTAGCACCATGGAGGCTAAAATATCTTTTTCTGTACCTGAAGCATTGGGGCAGAAAAGAGTTGTCTGTCATCCCAAGCCTCAGGAAGTTGTGCTGTGCTTCACACCAAGTTCCCCAGTTCCAAGGAATGGCAGAGTAATTGGGAGGTCATGCCTCTCTCATGCTATTTTTCAGAAAAGGAGTGAATTTTTTTTCCCAAATTGATGATCAAGACTGACTCAGACTGCCTGGCATTTCAATGATATTGGGAAGCTGGCCTCTATAGAAGCTAACAACTTAACTCATTAGCAAAGTGAAGATATTTTTTGCCACTGTTCCTGGAACACATTCAGAAACATTGCCATACACCAAAATACTTAAATAGTACAATTTACTCAGAATGTCTTTCAGATAACAGCAGCTGAAACCAACCAAAACCTATTAGAGACTCGTTTAACAGATGCAAGTCCTGGGTCCCAGTTCATAATTACTGTCCTCAGCTCAGTGGATCTGGTTACAGATTTACCCCTCAGATCTTCCAGTTTGTGACTAACAGAGGAGAGGATGAGATTACAGGATGAGGGTCTCCTGTGCATATTTTTCCTTCTGGAACTATCACACAGTGTCTCTTCTTGCATATCCTATCCTACAGGACAGGTAAAGATCACTGTTGTCATCTGTCAAAGAATGATGTAAACTCTAGTGCAAGTGCCCATCACTGTGACACACAGAGGATCTCACTACCACTTTTGCTCCACCAAAAATATTCGACTAGCCACGACTAGCACAGGTAGGCACCTTGGGTGCCACATACAGAAGAGGGATCTCATTGGCAGTGCCAGTCCAAGACTGTGGCATAGATGAAGGAAACAGGATATACCTGGAACATCATTTTTTGGCTAATCCCAGATGTTGGGCATCAGTGGCTTCTGTCCATAAGGGTTTTTTTATTTTATGTGGAAGATCAGTCTGGCTTAGATATAGCAAAGTCATATATGAGCTCAAAAATTATCTTTCCCTCTCACCCTTCTATATGGAGCACAGCTATGAAAGCATAAAGGTAGATGAACTGCCAGTGAACTGACACAATATTCCCTTTCAATACCACTGACAGAATATTCCTCTTGTAATCTCATTCATTTCTGACAAAACAGTTTTTCCAAAATCATACAGCTTCAGCTGAACGATGTATATGTACTACTATGCTGTTCTTCATACAATACATCAAAAAGGGAAACAAAAGTTGCCATTTTCTCTTAAAATTAACTTGTTCTCTGTCTAAAGACAAATACAGCACAACTGTCCCAAATGAAGGCCATAAGTGTGTAAAATAAAATGAGCTTCTCAAGAGCTGTGAGACATCGATAACACCATAGGTTGAGATTCTTCAAATTCCTTCCCTGATGAAGAAAAGCAGAGACAACTGGGTAGCAAAAATGCACCTAGTCTTGAATCCTGACAAAAACTTTCTGTGCAGTCCAATTCTTCTTGCCACATATTGCACTGTTATAGAAAATAGGTGACAAGAAACTAAATTTATTATTGAAAAAATCTATTATTTATATTTTTTTAAATTGGAAAATACATGTTTCTCATCTCCAAAATATCCAGATGAAAGAAGGAATTTTGAGTCCTGAAATTGCTATTTCAGAATAACTTCAGTGATTTTTATGCTGTTCCAGTAACCTACAACAGAGCCTGGGGACAGTCACAGTTGGAAGACAGAAGCAGAGTTCAGAATAACCCTACTCTACCTGAAGAAAAAGAGAAGAACCTCTTAGGTAAGAATATATAGTTACACATGCATTTGATGGGATCAGTAATGGATGACAGCAGTAGTTTAGGAATAGGTCTGTATGTTTCACTGTATCATAAGTTGTACTATTATAGAAAAGGCATATATTTCATGAGAGTACATAAACATAAGTAAGAATTCTGGGAAAATATTCTTCTTGACTCAGAACTAGTTTTCTCTATTTCTTGTATTAGTCAGTAGATGTCAGGAAAAAACCAAACTACAAAAAGAGTATAGAAGCTGGGGAGCATACAGAAAATGAAAAGTTGCTGTTCAGAGGTGTGGAAAGACAACTTGTGAGAAAATAGATTACAAATTGGATTTAAGCAAAGATGATATGGTATAGAGACACAACGATGTAAATAAGTATCTGCAAAATGGAAAGAAGCAGATCTTTCTTCGTGTCACTTACTTATAGCACAGCAAGAAACATTTACATTTGGCACAAGGAAAAAGTGTGGAGCCACGAGGAACATCAAGTACCAGATTGCTTTTCAGAGAGCTTATAGAATTTAAAATATTATTGGACATGAGAACTTCCCTGAGAGCAAAATGATTGTTAAGTCTGCATACCATCCTTAAATATTGTGGCCCTAAAAATACCTCCAAAATGTTGCCACAGATCATATAAGATGCTGGCTAAGACTGCCTTAATATTTATAGAAGGAATTCCAAGGCAACCTCTTAATATTTACAGAAATGACCATAAGAAGATGCAATGCACTGTAAATCCACATCAGAATGGACCTATTAAAGGACAATGAAAATGACAGAAAAAACGAGAAGCATGAGATAAGTTAAAGAAGGCGCCATCAAAGATTTAGAATCAGCTTTTAACTCAGAGAGTATTAGAAACACAGCATATTTTTTCCCATTGTTTCTCCTCTTTGTATACAGTGTGTTGTTCCCATGGCTGCGAAAGCTACAATAACAGGGAGATTCTTTATCCTCCAGAAAAGGTTCAGGTTACCAATGGGAGTCCAACTTTAGGCAGTGTTAATAACCCAGGACAGGTATCTCTTTGCCAGTGGTCTGCAGCTGCAGCATGATCTGAATGGACTGTGTCAGGCAGGACAGTGACAGACATCTCTGGATGTACCCATCACTCATTAGAAAACAGCTGTTACTCCTAAACTGGCTTAGCCATTTCTCCTTTCTTTCATCTGTCCCTTTGCAAAGCCACTTCCAGAGCTCTACAAAATCAGTAGACACTGCACCTAATGGTGCAGGTCTCCTATAGCAATTTTATAGGTAAAGGGACAGATCCTCTTGATGACAAGCAAGTATTGAGCCTCAGCTGGCCCCAGCTCCCCACTGGGTTCATGGCCAGTGTTCCTAAAGGCTAGGCTAACACTACCTGAGATGAGGAAATCAATAAATTTTGGAAAGACTTTCAGAACAGTCTAAGTTCTGACATTAGGATGCTGGTTGCAGACCTTTAAGCAAAAATTTTCTGAAGGAAAGAAGTTGAGCGTTCCTTATGTCCTCAGAGCACCTGGGAAGTCTGCAAGGCAGTTTTTGGCCCTGAGCCATGCTTGGTTCAGATAGCAACACAGATAATGGGGTGAGGTACCAAGCCATTGGTATCTTCTTGGAGATGAATGAGCTGTGAGCCACTCACTTTACAGTTTCAGTTCTCCTCCTCCTTCCTGGATGGAAGTCAGAGCAACCAGCTCTCAGCTGCAAAGGATTTGCTTTCTCCTAAAGAAGCTCTTGGTTGCTAAGCAGTATCTATGTGGGCATCAGACCTCCACAAAATCTTGGGGATCTGCCTCACCAGAATGTCATGGTGAAGCTCAAACATCCCACTGAGATGTGATTACATGCAAAGTTTCCATTATACAGTGCTAATTTTACTGCAGCAGCTTAAAATAATTTTTGAAGGGGTTACAAAGGATACTTTTGTTACAAGCTTGGGCAGGTGAATTCAGCATGGTGATCAATGGTATAAGGTCTAATTGGAAGGCAGTAACGCTTGGTGTATCCCAGGAACTCAATACTGGGTCCAACATTGTTCAGCATCTTTATTAATTAACAGGATGATGAGGTAGAGTGTACTTTCAACAAGTTTGCCAATGACACACAACTGGGAGGAGTGGTGGATATGCTAGAAGTAAGGCTGCTGGCCAGAGGGATCTTGACAATCTGGAGAACTGAGGTGAAAGAAACATCAAGTTCAGTGAGGGAATTGCAAAGTCTGGCCTTGGGGAGGAACAAGCACCAGTAAACATAGGGAACTGACTGACTGACGTAGGGAATTGCACAGTAAGGGACCAGTGGGTTCTGATGATCTATCAGGACTGTGGACCTCCACCTGGAGCACCCCTCTGCGCCAAGCCTTGACTAGCAGCATGCTGCAGTCCCACACAGCAGCTATGCCATGACTTCCAACCTTCCCTGGCTGCCTCCTTCAGCACCCTTTACTTTCTCAAGTTGTGGTGCTTTTAGGGGTGGAACATATTGGGTGGAGAGTCTTGAACTGTGAAGGAGCTGAGGAAGAAAGGGAGGGGAGAAGGCAGTCCTTGGGGCTGGCTGTCCCACAGGGCTGCTTCTGCTGCCACTTTTCATCCTTCAAGGACACGATTTGTGAGGCTTTTGACTCTCCTCTCCCATATTTTTCTGGGTCTTTCTTTGCTTTTCCATTTGTAGTGTCAAGTAATCTCTAGACATCCCTCTTGGCAGGACATGGTTCTGCGTGCTGAGGACAGCCAGGAGCCGGGCACCTCTGCTGCAGCAGCCACCACCAGGCCACTGCAGTGGGCAGGGCTCACTGGAGCTGAGCTCCAGCTGCCTGAGCAACATCAGAAGTGCAGCCCTTGTCGACAGACGCCTCCACACCTTCTGCTCCCACTGCATGCTGCAGTGATCTGCCATGACAGCTGTGACTGCTCTGCAGCCAGCCTTTCAACCACGGCCTGGACACGGTAAGGGCCGTCAGCAGCTACACAGAGGCTGTGGTCAGCCTGGCCTCTGGCTGGAAGGATGCTGTGGCCAGGGGCAGAACCCTGCAGCAGCACTGCCCCCTGTGCCAAAGGCCCTGGCCCTGCAGGGAACCCACCACTGGGAGAAGGGGCACTCGGGGAGGTGCCAAGCAGCTCCATGGTATCCCAGCATCTGTGTCCAGCAGACCACAGGGTAGAGTGCAGCCAGGCCAGCAGATGAACCTGACAGCTGCTATGCCCTGCAGTGGCGAGAGCAATTTGAATAAGGATGCAGAAGCTTTTGGATAGCATTTGTTTCAAAACTAAAGCAAAAGCTACCGCAGGGAATGCTTTCCAGCCTCCTCCCCTCTCTCTCCCATCCGCCAGGGCAGAGCTGTCTAAGTATCTCAAGCATCTGCTGGCCATGAAGCAGGGTCCCCTGGACAGAGTCCATGCTGACAGCCCTGTCCTTGCTGGACCCTCTTGTTTGCTCTTTTGCAACCAAATAGCTCTTGTCATCCTTCAGTCACAGCCCTCCAAGCCTTTCCCAGACACTTTTCTAAAACAGCAGCCCAGCTATCACAGCTCCAAACATTACTTGAAGGCTCCACTAGGCTAGGAGGCAGAAAACATCAGGAAAATTTTTGTTACTTTGAGGATGACAGAATAATGGTACATGTTGCTCAGAGGGCTGGTGGAGTCACCATCCTCGGAGATCTTCAAAAACCACCTGGATATCATCCTAGGCAGTCAGTAATAGGGACCCTGATTGTCAGGGAGGTTGGACAAGATGACCTACAGAGGTTCCTTACAACCTTAATAACCATTCTGTGATTCTATGATACAGGTGATGGACCTTTTATACAGGTAAATCGTTGGGATTCAATAGGAGATGGCCCCCTATTTCAAAGCAGAATATATAGTAAAAGATATAGGCCCATCTTGTTTGAGTTACTGAGTAACTAAGAATTATAAGGCTTAGTAACACTACCCTGTCTTCTCCTGGTCTCTCTATAAGTTCCACACAGTCTTTTCTTTTTTTCTTTTAAATTAATAACTCTTCCCCTTTCCTCAATCTCAGTTACAAGAACTAATGAGCTGGCATAAAATTGTCCAAATATTCATCATTTGCACCAGGGTCATTCTAGGAATGCAATCAGAGGAAAGCGTTTTAAGAATTTGTCAGTCCTTGTGAACCCATACTTGCATGATATACTCCCACACAGGCATGCTTTGACTGTAGATTAAAAAAGGAGAAAGTGAGAGTGCTTCTCACATTGCTGCAGTCACTGAATTAGACACTTGCAAAAACAGAAATCAGTACTGTCACTACAGGCTGAAGGAGAAATATGAGAGAAAATCTAAGACTGGCTATGGCTACTAGTTCCTTTACTTGTAGATTTTGTATCTACTGGCTGGAGATAGGGTCATAGAAATATTAGAATCATTAAGGTTGGAAAGGATCTCTAAGATCATCAAGTCCAAACATCAACCCAGAANTGGTGTCACCTGCAAACTGAGGATGCATTTGATCCCCTCATTCAGATCACTGATAAAGATATTAAACTGGACTGGCCCCAGTGCTGAGCCCTGGGGAACACCAGATGAATGTAATTCCCCTCATTAACTCTCTGGGCCCAGCCATCCACGTGCTTTTTAAATCATGAACAGTGCATCTACCCAAGCCATGAGCTGCCAGTATCTCCAGGATAATGCTGTGGGAGACAGTGTCAAAGGCTTTAGTAAAGTCCATGCAGACCACAGGCTTTCCCTAAACCTACAAAGCAGGTCACCCTGTCCCAGAAGGAGATGAGGTTGGTCAATCAGGACCTGCCTTTCACAAACTCCTGCTGGCTGGGGCTGAGCCCTGGCTGTCCTGCACACACCATGTCATGGCACTCAGGATGAGCTGCTCTGTGACTTTCCCCAGTAGTGAGGTCTGCCTCTGGCCTGATGCTCCTTCCAAACCTCCTTGTAGATGAGTGTCATGTTTGCTAGCTTCTGGTCACCTGGAACCTCCCCAGCTAACTAGAATTCCTTGTAAAATACAGAACCTTGGTTAAGCTCTTTCACTAACTCTCTCAGGTGGATCCCATCTGGATCATGGACTTATGCAGGTCTTAGTGGCATAACAGGTCACTGACAGTTCCCAGATATGGGGATTTATTCAGGTCCCTGTCTCCGTCTTCCAGATTCAGGAATCTGGGTTCCTTGAGGACAACTAGTTGTGCTATTAAAGACTGAGGCAATGAAGGCATTAAGTACCTCATCCTTCTGCTTATCCTTTCTCACTGTTTCCCCCTCAAACTAAGGATGGAGATTGTCCTTGGCTCTCTTTTTGTTGCTGATGCATTTCTCAGTTGCCCAGAGAACCTGTGGATGCCTGTCTTGGGGTGACTTTATGCTGCTTGTATCTCCAAATCATCTGTTCTGCTGGCGTTGGTTATTGAGTTCTGCAGCTTTAAGACGGGTTCCAGAAGTAAAGGGGGAGAGAAGAGGTGCAGAGTTTGTTATTAGAGACTGCACTTGCTTCCCCTGCATCCTTCACACGGACTGTGCTGTCTGCAGTGGACAGCAGGAGAGAGCTCTCCTTTGCTCTTGGTTAGTTTCTGGTTAGCTGAGGCAAAGAAGTTCCCTGGACTGTGGTTTTTTTTTCCTTTTTCTTGGAATTGTTTGAACCTGCTCTGGACTGAAAACCCAGAGGAGCACTGGGAGCTCACCCCTGTGTCCCACCAGGCCTGGCCTGGGCTGTGCCATTTCCCAGCACTGGAGGGATTGAGAACAACCTGAGTGAGCTGGGCTGCAACCCACGGAAGGCACTCTGCTGAATCTGTCATCTCTTTAGAACGAGAGGTTTTACTGTTTAGTACTCATTTTTGTGCTGGGGAGTGCTTTGCTTGTTAAAAAAACAGATTTTTTCCACTCCTCTCTGAGGAAATATTTCCCTGAACCAGCTGGGGGAGGGACTGCTTGAATCTGTTTCCTAGGAGATCCCATTCCAAGGTTTCCTCCCAAATTTGCCCTAAACCAGGACAATGCCCCACTCCTGGAAGTGTTCAAGGCCAGGTTTGATGGGGGATTGATCTAATGAATGTCAATCCATTCCAGGGTTGTTGGAGAGAGATGATTTTTAAGATCCCTTTCAAACCAAACATTTCTATGGTTCTAAGACTGCCTGCCATCCCAAGCAGAACCTCATTTCAATTCCCCTCCATCTCTGATGTCCACTCCTCCTGCCTGGTGGTGAGAGGATAGAAGATCCATTGCTTCTTGTGATATGGATGGCAGATGTGTCTGTCCAAGGGTTGGTAGAGAACAGTTCTACCAGTCCATCTCCTTGTCAGAGTCCCTAACACTTCTCAGCCTTTCTCCTTCTTCCACTTCTGCCACCAGGCTGAAGAGATTGCCCACATGATCACATCTCACACAACTCTTTTCTCTGCTGCCCTCTAAAAGCAGAGTCAGGCTCTGGCACTTTCTGCAGCCTGAGACCTGGACAGCTCCATGTTTCTGTGGGAGCTCTATCTGGGCCACTCCATCCTTTTTGGTGCACAAAGAGGATCTGTCTTTCGGCCAAGTGGAAACCAAACTTCTTCAGTGAGAGTGATGACCACCAGCTGAGCTAAATGTTTGCGCTGGCAGTCCTCAGCATCTACCCTGTGCATCCTTCCTTGTGAGCTGCTGCACCAGTCTCTGGTTGCTTGCACTCCCTGGGGGTGGCTTTTGTATGTGTGTGGGTCACTGTCACTCTTACTGCCACCCACTCTGAGTCAGAGCTGCCTGTGAGTCAAGGCTCCACTGCTCAGGGCAGAGGGGGCTGGTGTACCTCTGTCTGCTCTGGTTTTGAGGTCTTGCCAGCTTAAGAAAGTTCCTCTTGCTCCTTTGGCCCAATCCTTGTCCCAGAGCACATCTGTCAAAGACTCCGTCTTGGAGTCTTCCAAGGTATTAATATTGGTGGAAGCAAGGACATTGCAAGCAGAATATAAACATTTAAAAGCAAAAGGCAGGCATGTATGGGTTAATCCATGAAAGGTAGGTGGGACTAGACAAGTTATTAGTTGATTTACTACACTAGCAAGCCAACAAACCAGTCTTTGATAGTCACAGACAGGCACAATTTAGTGGGGATGATGTACCATATACTCTGGTACCATACCAGAGCTGGCCGGGATTCATGGTGCAAGCACCTTCCTTACCTGGGGGAGAACAGGGAAGCTCATAGAAGGGATTACAGAAGGCTAGTTGCACACCACAAGTCAAGAATTTCCTTAAAAAGCCTTTTTTTAATTTAAAAAAATATGCCTTCTTGTCACAGCTGGACTGTGCGAATTTCAGTAAGACATGAAGAACAATAATTGCACTATTACAGAATTACAGCAAGAGACATGTTGCTGTGAAATTGCTGTATGTCAAGTACACATCACACGTAGTTACTATTTTCAGCTGTGTTTAGGAGCTGTTGCTTGGTGGGGGCTAGCTGTTCCACATGCTAGCACATTCTGTAGTCTTTCTGCTACCTGATTTGGAACTTGCCATTCTGTTGTTTTGCCCTGAGTATAGGATACAAGGGCTGAGAGGGGTGATTTAACAATTTACCCTGCTGCACCTCTGCAGGACTAAGGAGGTGGAACTGCACTCCAGCATCACTGTCCTTTCAGTGGTTCCTTTGCTGGCAATCCCAAGGAAGCTGGCCCTGCTGGCAGCATTTGTCTTTCTCCTTGGTGTTAGGTTCATTTCTGCAGTTTGTCCACAAACCAGACTGGAAATCTCAGCTGAAGCAGGCAGTGAATCAAGAATGGCTGTTCTACAGTTCTCAGCTGGAGTGGAGTATCCAAGACTATGTAAAGTTCTAGTGTGGGAACTGTTGCTCTGAATTAATTTCAGTGCCATGAGTCTGACAAAATGTTTGCTTTTCCAATGTACACATATATGATCCCTTGATATCTAATTAATAGATCTAATTAACTGTACATTAAAAAGAAGAGTTCACAGAATCACAGAATCATTTAGGTTGGAAAAGAACTCTAATATTGTCAAGTCCAACCTTTGACTGATCACCACCTTGTCAACTAGACCATAGCACTGAGTGCCACATCCTGTCATTATTGCTGTTACATGTCTGTTACAAGTTGACAAAAACAAGACCTGGCCTAAACATCAAGCATATCTCTCTTTGCTATTCACTCCTTTCTTTGTGCAGTAAAAGTCAACATTCATATCTTTCTTGGGTAACATCAGTAATACTCAGTAATATCTCCAAGCTTTTGCTTCCCTATGGAATATTTAAAGGTTTACACATAGTTGGTGCCAGTCATGGGGGCTTTTTTTGCTTCCTCTTGATTACTGCAGCATTTAACCCATTACTTCATAATCTTTAATGTCGTCAATAACCACTGTACTACAGATAATAGAGGTGCCTTGCAGTTACTATATGAACAGAGCATGTGTACCACCTTAAAACACAAAAAACAAAGTGTAAAAGGCAGATAAACTATTTTAAGCTTTGAAAGCTAAAACTAGCCTGCTTAATTCAAGATCAAAATTATACTAGTTAAAGGAAGAGTTTCACTAATGTGAAGATCTTAAATTATTTCTAGTCTTGTATGAAAAACAACAGTGTAAAAATTATGCCAAAGACAGAGCTCTGTATAAA
This sequence comes from Toxostoma redivivum, assembly GCA_013397375.1. Classification (NCBI taxonomy): domain Eukaryota; kingdom Metazoa; phylum Chordata; class Aves; order Passeriformes; family Mimidae; genus Toxostoma; species Toxostoma redivivum. The sequence continues at coordinate 156,815 of VXBI01009435.1, forward strand.
TTCTTGGGATTTCTTGTAACTCATTTTGCTGTTAGCAGAGATCCTGCTCTTTTAAAGATGAGAAATACACTACAAAGTGGTTTGAAACACAGTATTCAGTAGCAGAACATAAAATACTTCCTTACAGTAGGCAACAACCCTGGAGTACTTGGGAGTAGCTGGGGAAGAGGACCATTTGGTGGTTTGGGTTTTTCCCCTGGTAAATTCAGTGTGACTTACCCACCTTTTTCCTTTTAACTGAACTGTTAACTTTGGGCATGATTTAAAGTGCAAAGTAAACTCTTCCAGCCTGAATGTCTTCTGCAGCAGAAATATTGTTCAGATGGATACTAACTGCTACGGTCATCCTACAGGGCTTTCCAGAGTCCATCAGCTGTGGAAGAACAACTGGAAGTAAAGCCGGTGACATTTTTACACCATGCAGGTATCCTAGAAATCTCACACTTTGAGGAATTGTTTGAGTTATTGCTCTTTATTTGCCCAAATGCGCCACATGTGATCAGCGTGCCATCTTATTCGGGTTCTACTGAAATTATTGAATGTGTGCAAAAACAGCTGCTATGCCAGGCAGCAAGGCTAAGTGCATTGAAATCACAGAATATACCACCAATTTATGCTAGAGAAGCATATTATAGATGTATATGGCCCTGAGTTAAAAATACAAAACTTTCACTTGGGGTTTAGTGACACACTTATTTATTTAATTTTTTAACATCCAAGAAATACCCCAGTTTCCAAAATTTGCTGTATAATCTAGACTGTAATGCTCTTTCTGTACCTAGGCAGGCTGTAAGTATGTGTTTCTGTGTAGCTCTGCTGTGGTCAAAGCACAGAAAGCTCTTAATACTTATCTCTACACACATTCTTTGCTTTGAAAGGAAGCCCTCACTTCATACAGGAAGTAGTGACACAGATTATTTCCTAAGCACTAGCTATCATTAATTAGTTATTCATACAGCTAGTTGCACATCTTATTCAAAATATTTTTATTCATATTTGTACTTCCTCAAAATATTTTTATTCATATTTGTTTCAGAATAAAACCCTTTGTGGGAAACGAGAATGATACTGGTAGCCATTGTGGGACACCAGCATCAGTGGATGCTGTTGGAACAGATGCAAAGATCCCTTCTCTTGTTATAAAGTATTTAGAGAAAGTATTTAGAGATAATTTCTTCAATTTCGTCTAGCTTTCCTTTTTTTTTTTTTTTTT
>VXBI01009435.1:158041-234353 GCA_013397375.1 Toxostoma redivivum
TTTTGTTTGTTTTTTTTTTTTTTTTTTTTGGGGGGGGGTTGTTTTGTTTTGTTTTATTTTTTGTTTTGGTTGGCTTTTTTTTTCCCCCAAAGGGTGCTGTAAGTATAATTTTTCATTTTTACTTTTCAATTTTTTTTAAGATAGCAGGAACCAGACATATACAGATCTAAAACATGGTACAGAATTAGGTAAAATAATCTCTGTTGATTTTACTTCAAAATGCAGTTCTCTTCTTCACAATGAAAATGAAAATGAGAATTACGGGTCTACATATGCACTGTGGTTTCTGAGGAGGGATCATGAAAGGACATGAGGCAGACTTTTACAACCTCAGAAGGCTGGGCTGTGTGAAGTCATGCTCAGCAAAAGGTCTCCTCTTGCCAGTCCCTGTACTCAAAGCTACTGTGGCTTCTTGCCTGTTCAGCAGAAGTCAGTTCTCTCCTGAGCCTGCTGTGCCAGGCCAGCTCTCCATCCCTGTCCTCAGCAGTGTGGTCACAGCCTGGCAGGAGGAAGTCCAGCTGACCACTGCACTGACAGAGCTGTAAGTGACTCCTCTGCTGCAGCACTGCTTCCTCAGGGTTCAGAAGACTATGTATTAGAGATAGAGTGTGCTTGTAAAACAAGTCCTGAAAGTTTCTGCAGAGGTGATTCCAAAGGGGATTCCAGAGTGGAAATCCACTTGAAAATTTGCTGATGACAGGTTTGCTGCCAACATCAAGCTATGAAGTCTGCTCCAGTCCTGGGAGGAAGGGAATGCCATGCAGAGGAACCTGGACAGGTTTGACTGCTGTGCCAAACTCATGAAGTTCAACGAGGCCAAGTGCAAGGCCCTGCACTGGGGTCAGGGCAATCCCAAATGCAAGCAGAGGCTTATGGAGGATGAATAGAGAACAGCCCTGACCAGAAGGACTTGGGGACATTTATGGACAAGAAGCTCTGCATGGCCCCACAACATGCATTTACAGCCCAGAAAACCAGCTACATTCTGAGTGGCATCAAAAGCAGCACAGCCTGCAACCCACCGGGGAGGTGATTCTGCTCCACCACTCTCATGAGGCTATGAGCACTCTGCCCAGAGTGCTGTGCCCCTCTCTGGGCCCATTCTAATGAACAGCTGGAACAAGTTCAGAGCAGGGCCACAGAGATGATCAGAGGAATGGAGCACCTTTGCTGTGAGAACTGGCTGCGAGAGCTGGGACCGTTTAGCCTGGAGAAGGCTCTAGAGAGACCTTATAGCACCTTCCAGTACCTGAAGAGAGCCTACAAGAGAGCTGGTAGAGAGACTTTTGAACAGGGCGCGCAGTGGCAGCATAAGGGGGTGTGGCTTTAAACTGAAGAAAGGCAGGTTTAGGTTAGATATTAGGAAGAAATTCTTTATGTGAGGGCAAAGCACTTGAATAGGTTGCTCAGAAAAGTAGTGGATGCCCCATCCCTGCAAATGTTCCAGACCAGGTTGGATGGAACTCTGAGCAATGTGGTCTAGTGAAATGTGTCCCTGTCCATGGCAGGGTGGTTGGAACTAGACAATCTTCAATATCCAGGGTAGAAATCTGTTCCATTTCCTTCCAGCCTGTGTCCTGCAGGAACTGTCCTGCAGAGTAATCTCTGGTCAACAAATACTACTTTTCATTGTGCCATAAAATTGGACAAACTTACAATGAAAAATGTAGATACTTTACTAGCTCAATATCACTTCCTCAGCACAAGGCTGGAAGTTCCTCTCTCTTCCTTGGTGGTTCTGTGACTGTCTGAGCATACTGGGATTCTCTATAGCTAGTAAATCCATCAGCAAAATTATATTAATGCAATTGTGATTACACCACAGAACGTGATTTTTCAAATCAAACTTCAACATGCTACAGGTCCTACTTGTTAGTCTGAAGTGAGAATGGTTTGAAAGAGCCTAATTCCACACTACTCTTAAATCCATCTTCATGTATCTACTAAAAGTCCCTGCAGTGCTAATAGAAATAATATTTCACATGTATATCTCAGGCAATACCACAGGACTGTGGATTTAGCAACAACTTAATGAGTATCTGTCTTACAACAGATTTAGTGATAATATGCACACAGTTCTCAATAATGGTGGCCTGGGGGGGTGGTTAACGTAGCTGTTTGTAAAATAAGGGATTACTTGACCATTTTCAGTACCAATCATAGTGAAAGAACTGCTAGTTCAAGAGCAGAGGTGCTCCTGCAAGCGCAGAAGCGGTGCAAGTGCTGGGGTTTGCAGACACATTGCCAACGTCTGCCTGACGTCACACAGAAGCATGAAATTCTCTCTGGGGCAGACTGACCTAAGCAAGGTTTGTGGATCAATATGACTGATACTAGCAATATTTCAGTTCAGCCCTATTTTGACAGTAGAAATAAGTGCTTCTGCCCTTACAGTCAAGCCCATATTCTCATCTCAGTGCATAGGCGTTTACAAGCCTAATCTAAAATCTGCTGAAGCAAGAGGAAATTGTTCCTTTTAATGCAATGTATTTCAGGTCAGTCCAATTATTTATTAACATTTCTAGGCATCAGCTTTTGTACTTCAAAATGAAGATACTCCCCAGATTACCGGTGAACTGTTTTACAGATGTTTGTGTAACTTTTAAAATGTTGTTCTAAGCATGAACAACCCTCTCAATATTTTCATGAAGTCTTAGTAATTATCAGCCAAGTTAAGTGACATTATTTACTGGGTTTGAGGTATTTCTAAATGCTAAATTCATCAAGTACAACAGAAATATAGTGACTGGGAGTTTTTTGTCTTTTTCTTCTAGTATACAAGCTACAATGGTCAGGAAAAATTAAGAGCATCAAAGAACACCAAAGTCTCAGTTCATTTGAATGCCAAGTTATATTGTGCACTGTATATTGAAGTGTTTAAGGACTGTCACCTTCTGGAAAGTAAGTTTCTGAACTTAATGCCCATCAGACAAGTAAAATATCACAGCAGAAGTACATACCTCTAAGCTTTCCAAGGGCAGGGCAGGAAAGTTTTCACTGTATACTGTAAGTCCTAGGAGCTTAGCTGTGGCTTTCAGGGTCTGCTTACTTCACCAATATGAATTTTTTCCTTATACTGAATCTTTACTTGTAAATAGTTTCCTGTTTAGTGTGCACTTTGTTCCATTTTTCTGAACAGGACTTCTTCATCTGGCATATTTTAAAGCAGACCAGATTTAGACATTCAAATGAGTACTGTTTAAGCTCTTTGAGTGACACTTTCTTTTTAAAATAACTTACTCAGCTTTCACATAAACAGTAAATACATTCTTTGATACTTTTTTCAATCTAAAAGGTGGACTTTATATAAAATTCATCAAGAATACAGTCAGTTCATTTTTTGAAATTACTCAAATATTTCTAAGAATTAGGTGCCTCCAATAAAACATTTTGCCAAGCTCAGGTGCTGTGGTAATACCTGAGAGATAATGCCTGGCAATAGACAAAGCTTTCACTTTTCATTTTAAAATCACTAATTACTACTAATACATAGTTGCCTTTGACAACGCAATTGCTTCTTGTCTTCATTGAAAAAAAATCCAGACAATTTCCTGTCATTTTGTTCACCTTTTACCACTCTCTCCCCTTGTCAACACATCATACTAGGGTCCATGAAGCAATTCCCTTTTGGAATGGCAGTGATCAGGATGAGGAGGGCATAGTTAAGATCAGCCCAGTACTGGGATACTTCAGGCTTAGTGCTAAGAACCACATTAAGCTCCGGAGGTAGTCAAACCTTTGGTGAGCTCACTGGCTGCAGGAGTCTGAGGAACACACCCTGCTGACACCACTGACCTGCATCTTAGTTTATCGCCATCTGCTTTGTGTGAGTTTCCAGCCTACCTTCTGTCACCTCCTCCTCTTCAGCCTTCAGAGTAATGCTACCCCCAATACCCTTTCTGTCTTTCTTTCCCAATTAGTCCTGGACCTTTTCTCACCATCCTCCACACCTCTACAAAACTCTCACTTGAGCCAACAGCACACAATCCTGCTATCTTATTCCACTCTCTCCCTAACAGGGATTCAGAACTGGAACCATTTTATTGAAATGCCACAAAGAGCTCCAGCTTAAAATAAGTGGTCATAGGATCCTCTTTGTGTTGCCTTAACCAAGCTCAGGCTTGCCTGAGCTTGCTATGACAGTCTGGATTGTGACTCTCCTGGGACAACAAGCATATACCAAGCTGGAGAAGAAAGCACATGCCTTGGTGGTGTTAAATCATAAATAAACCAACAGCAGCAGGCACCTTCTCTGAACATAAAAAGGAGAAGCTTCATTGTAACTCATTTAACTCCTCCTTTCAGCTGCAAACTCCATTACACTCCTGAAACCTGTCAATTTGGAGAGTACAGCTCTTCAGTTTAGCTCAGAAATGAGTCTGGCAACAGAGACCCCTGAGGCAGAGATCTCCAGAGCAGGCACAGCATGAAAACATTGCCTGCCTGCTTTAAGATTAATTTTCCTCCGCACTCACTGGAGTTCAGCACCATTGGCATTTGTGCCACCTTCAGCTTGAGACAAGGCCATACCACCAATGTGTGAAGTGCTTGGAAAATGGTTTGAAAAAGCAAAGAAGAAAAATCAGCATCGTACTCCTGTGCTGACATTAACCAATTTTAGCCCACCTCTTTTGGTGGCCCTGAAAGACTGCACCTCATTGTCATGTTGCTGGTACTAGTGCAGATAACAGTAAAGAGGAGGGAAGATGCAGGAAAATGTACACAAACCTGAAATTAGGAGCATCAAATTTGTAAGAGCAAAGGTAAAAAGCAGGGACAGAAAAGTGGTGATCCAAAGGTCTTGCACAGCAATCTTCCTTTCACTGTCAGAAACACTGACTTGACACACTAAGGATGAAAAATACAAGGGAACAATTTTACCACTAGTATCAAGTTTTCTTATACCTGTGTTTCATGAGTAGCTACTCACAAGCACAGGTATTTACTGACTCAGTCAGGTAGCTGTTAGTCTGCTGTGAGCAGGGTAGGTAGGTGTGGCACACTCAGACTCTACATGGCTGATACGAAGAACAAGCTTGGGACTCCCTCATTTTGCAAACATGAGGATCTCTACGTGACCAACTTTTCTTAATTTGTCCATTAAAGAGTTGGCAAACAATGGCACGGGATATACCAACCTGCAGCCTGTTTCAATTGTTGAGATTTTTATACATTTTCCAAGCACATCATCTTGAATTCAGGCTCTGACTGTCCTGGCAAATGATGAAACAATGACTTTCATGTATTGCAGTGAGAAATGCATTTATTTCATACATGGGTTCATAATTAACTTTAAAAAGACAGCTAGCACTATCATATCTAACAAAACTTCTTTATCCCCTTAGAAGTACTGCTCTGTGTAGTACTAGTTGCAAGCTCCATCTGAAGGAGTCGATTTTCTTCCAGGTTCTTCCAGATTATGCATCTGAGCAGTAACTACAATTACTGATGATGTGAAGGAGAGCTGTGCATGTAGCATTCATCAGTGAAGACTAGCTATCCCTTCCTGGCATACCTCTTCCTCTCTCTATCCCCTGATGCTGTATTTGCCAGTTTTCTGGAAACTGTGAAGCAGGAGATTAACTCTGCTTCACGAACTCCGGCAGCTCCATTCCTGTGCAGAGGGTAAGCACTCCTGCCTTTTCCAGGGCAAAGGCTGGGTAAGCAGCATCAGTGAATTTGTGTCTGATGGCAAACAGCACCAGTCCTCTCTCTGCATTGAAGAACAATAGCCTGCCACTATTGTAATCCAACAGGATGCCAATCCTGGCCAGGTGCTCTGTCACATGGACATCACTCATCACACCAGTGTGAAGAAATCTGTAAAGAAAGCTGCGGGAAAATAGAAACCAGAATACAATGAGCCTCCCCACAGCAATTTACCAGAAATAACCTGCAGCTTAATTCCAATCTATTAACAGGTGGCTGCATACAGCAGCCTATCACATGGCTGCAGCTTTTTGCTCAGTACGTAGGCAAAGCAAATGTGGCATCACTTCAAGCCCTGCCTGGCATCCTGACAAGCCTTTTCAATTGGCCTCTTTGGACTTGCAGAAAAAAATGCCTCTTGGATGTTTCATTTAACTAGTAATGTTCATACATCTATATAATTTCACACTGAAAAAAGCACACTTGTTTAGATCAAGAGCACCTTTACAAAGTAGCAGGGTGGTGCCTTACAAACCTCCAAGCAGCCTGGCACTGCTGTGCTACCACAGACTGCCCCAGCACCCTGCAGTCCTGCCACAGTGGCAGGTGAGTGTCTATTGCTGTGAAGGACAAGCAGGAGAAAACATTCCCTATCAAGTCTTAACATCTCCTGCAAATGGAAGTAGTTTCTAAAAAGGCTGCATTTATGGAAAAAAATACCCTTGCTGGAATTCAGTGAAGCAAATCAGGATATGAGCAGCAACAAACTAGTTCTTTAAGTTTTATTTGCTGTCTGGATGAAGGGTGCTAAAATCATCTGTTTGAGTTTAAGTTTACTTTTTAATGTGCTTTATAAGACCTTTTAAACTAAGAAGAGGTGTAAAGATCTTATGTAGATGGCCTTTTCTTATTACTCAAATTTACATAAAGGAAGCAGAAAAATCCATTCTGCTTTTATGATTCTTGTGGCTGGCCAGCTTTATTTTCATGAAGGACAAGTAACTTCCCAAGCCACCAGACGGAATCCTCTTTACCTGGTTTGTGTAGGACAGCACCTCATGCACCACGAGGTATCACTCAACCCCAGGACATTGCTCTGTGTTATTGCCTCATAGCAAATCCCAATCCTGTAGCTTCTGCAGGCAGAGACAACAATTTCCCAGTAATGACATCCTTGAGCAGGCAGCAGTTCACCCAGGACTGAAGGAAATCTGTTTGTGGAAGATGCAATACAGTAAAGAAAGTGTGGTGGTAGACAAACTATATTGTGATATTTCTTTCAGTCAAATCATGAAGCATTATGTAAAATCACTAATGAATTGCACTCTGTTGTTCTAATTGCAGGATTTTATCAAAGATTTAACTGAGAGTCTTTTCATCTTCGCACTGAGATAGACTTATCTAAGAGATCTCAAATTTAGAAGGCTTATTCAAACTAGAAAATCGGGAGGTTTTATGGAGACATAGTCATAAACATCTTGTGTACATTCAGTGGTAACAGCAATAAAAAGTGCTTAAACCAGTAAATCCTCATCACCTTTTAAAAAGCCCTACCAGTACAGCACAAGTTATACAAGTGGACCTGTGCTTGTCCTAGGACTGGTATCAATATGTCAACCCCCCTGCAGTGTTCTCAATGGATAGAGCTAGCCTGGTACAATCATGTTAACGTATCCCAGGAGTACTTCCTAGTTCTCCAACGCCACAAATACTTTTCCCTCAGGAGAGAAGCAAACTATGGAAGATTGATTACTTCTATCCACAATGTATTAAAAACTAAGCCCACAAAACTGACCTTCTCAGGGCAGCAAAAAAATTGCTTTGAAACTCTGATGGATTAAGCGGTGACTATGGGTTGAAACAAATCAAGCAGCCCAAGTAGGTACCACTGCCATTGGCTTCCTGGCCATTCCTCAGTGTGACACTGAACTCTTCCCAGTAACTATATCAATCCTACCGCTGACCTTACTGAGATGTAAAAAAGTTTGAAAGGGGGGTTCAATCACATGATGCCTGGAGGCTGCATCAGTTCTTCTACAAAATTAGTGTCATGTGAAGGATGCCAATTGGCAAAAAATTTAAGTGATGGATTCATCCTGAACCTCACAGGATTGTTTTGTTCATCATACTGCTACTCACCCAGTGAGTTTGGTTTTTTCAGGAAGGTGGATCACTGTTGCATTAGAAGAGATTTGCAATGCAGGATGTGCTGTGTCACTCAGCAGGCGAAATCGAGTTCCTGTTACAATTCATGACAAAGAAACACCAGATCTGAGAGGCTGGATATATTTATATGAGATTAACATAAATGTTAAGCAACAACTACAGCCATCTTAGCTGGACAGGCCTGTGTCTGCTGGCAGGTAGGAGTGACAGAAAATTGGATGCAAATGCAAGGAGTCTTCCAATCTGAGACAGCAGTCTAATATTCAGAAATGTAGATAGGTGATAAAGAGGTCTTTAAGAGTATGTAAGAAGTTTGGACAATTTTCAATCAATTACTTTTTTCAAAATAGCAAATTTGAATTTTGAGGCTGATTTGGAAGAACCATATATAACACTATTCATCTGGAAATCTTAGAGTTTGAATCATCCATTACATTTTAAGACTGCTTTGCATGCTTCCTCATCATTCAAACTCCATTAGGTTTTAATTGTGAGAGGTTCTCTTTAAGGTCATGACAACTTTTAACTGATTGTGCTCTGTCAGATTCAAGCAAATTGAGATGCCTGAAGAATACTTAATCACTTCATCTCTCTGACAGAATTCAACATTTTTGGTTCTGAGATCACACCAGTTTTACACAGGACATAAATATACAAACTTCAAGTGAAGTAGTCCTGATTATGCTAATTTTAAGCAGAAAAAAAACCTATATAAATAAGAGTTAACAAGATAAAAACTTCAATAACTTGGTCACAACCATATTGGGAACTTCAAGTAAAATTTCCAAAGAAAAATGTTTGGCTACTTTGCCCTTCAACCCCATTGTTTTGACATCAGAAAACAATGATGATCTACCTTTAGTTGAGATGAGAGCTGCTTCACTTTGTTCACTTGTCCCAAATGGGTTGACAGCCCTCAAGTAGAAGAAATAGTTCACATTGGGCTCCAGGGACACTTTCAATTCAGGTTTCTTTATACCAGCAAAAGATCTGCAAATGTTGAAGATACATTAAAATGCATGCAGGTATCCAAACTAGGGAAGACTAGTTTATGCCAACAGCTAAGTTCCCTAGCCGTATGGTTTACTACTGAAAAAACAAACATCATACAGAAACTCCAAATGAGAAAGGCAGACATTGTTTTCACAAATAACTGGGTTATGTAGGAGCTTCAGCATTCCACTTGAGGTGTTGTCTTCACTTTGTCTGACAAAGTTTGAGGTCTTTGCTCCTGCACCACCTTATCACCCAGTGTAATGATCACTTTATGTTCATTTTGCGGCATAATTCATCACATAAAATTTAAGCAGCACAGAATCAAATCCTCATCTGCCTCCTGTGAAAAGTCTGCTTTTTTTTACAAAATGAGAAAGTTTCTGAAGAAAAAAACCCACCTTTTAATTAATCAGTTATATGACACTGAATACGCTTGTGCTTTACTATCTGGGCACATGCTACAAGTCCAAAAGAATTTATACTGCTATCTGTGGCAGCACAGAATCATGCTTTTCATCATAGAATGGAGATTAATTTCTTATTAGGAACTCCTCACTCACAAATCCTTCAATAGCTGAGCCTGAGCTCTGTCTTTGTTGTGGTACCATGCACTCTAACAGGGCAGTTTTGCAGGAGGCAGAGCAGAGGATCTGCCTTCACACAGTTCCCTGCTTTGACTATGCTCCCCAGTGCAGTGCCTCAAAAACTCCAGCCCTCACATCCTCTATCCCTGGTGTCTTTATACACTGCTAGAAAGCAGGAATCAGCACCCACTCAAACTGCTTCATCGGTGCTTTTAAGTATTTTGGGTAGATAGAAAGATGCCATTTTATTTTCTACATTGGCAGCAGTATGAAAGATTGGCTTAACAAATTCTCTTGCCTTGGATCTTGATTTTCCTCATTTTTTGCCTCTTATGATAACTGCAAAGCCAGACAATATACACACCCTGTATTGCATGCCTGCAGGTAAAGACTGTTTATCTGTATGAAGTAGGTAATTTCCTCCCAGAAATGCTTTCAGGAATCTACAAAGTATTTAAATTCCAGAATGGGAGACCTGCCTTTGGAGAGTCAGCACAACACTTTTCCCTTTCACCTCAGGCTTGAGACTGGAGCCCACCATGATCTCTTTCCACGATGGCAAGCAATGCCTCTGTAAGAAGCAAGACTAAATGAATTGCTTTTTCCAGCACAACTTGCTGTGGTCCCAGAGGAGGTAAGGCGAGTCAGCAGTCAGATCAGATCGTTTCTATTCATTAGGGGTGACTGTCTTTACACATATATTCCACCAGAGAGCAGTACAAACTGAAGAATAATCAGTGCTCATCCATTGGGATTTTTCACACGTCTGCTTCTACTGCATTTATCACATCGAGGTAAAATCTCACAGCTCTTAATGCACCAGATTCCTGCTTACACCACACAGATCTCTTTCTAGGAGGATGGCATCTTCAGAAAACACTGGTTCGTCATCCTTATTAGTCTGTGACAGGTATTTTGCACTGACAATTGTCATTAAGAGCGATTGAGAGCACCGAGAAAATGCACTGGTTATTTCTGTGATTTGTTCAATTTAAAAGAATTTCAGAGAGTCTGGGGCTCTGGCATGATCAGCACAAGACTATGCTACTTTCAGGGAATGTGTTACATTAACACTGGAACTGATGCAGTAAAGAGGAATGGCAGAAATTGCATGGTTTGTTTCACCCTCATGACTCACCAAAGCGCTGACCTCAAGACCAATTCAGCAAGGCACTGACAGCACAGCAGGCTGAAAGGTTTAGGGAAGAGGTGCAATCTGATGAAATGACTGATGAGAACACAGACTTGAGTACAGGGGACAAGAGAAAAAAATGATGGATTGAAGAAAGTGACAAGATGGGAACTAAGAACGGAGATAAATATGAAAAAAGTGAGAGAAGGGAAAAACAGAATAGAAGCAGAGGTGGGGAAAAGAAGTAGGCACCTAAGCTTTGAAGAAATTTGCCCATGTTTGCTAGGCAAGACTTAAGGAACCAATCTGTTCCTTAAAAGCAGCACACTGACATCTTTGATGTGAATCTGAAGCACAGACCACCAGAGAGGAGTTTTGAGCAAAGAGTTACAAGTAAGATGAAAAGAGGATATGCTAAGCTGTTCCCTGAAAGCTGTCTGCAGCACTATGTAGATTAGCATGCCTTAAGCACAGTGATGCCCTGTACATTGCTCCTTCTTCTGAAAAATGTCATGTAAGTCAGTATCCTTCCAAAGAAATTAGATCTTTTTTTCACTATGTACTATTTATCAGATGATTAAATAATATAACACAAAATAATTTCTAGATTCTATTAGACAGTTACATTGGGGTATAATGAGTAGACATGGGGTATTCATATTCTGGAGTGTGGAACCCAGAGGTATCTCACAGGTATTTAGAGAATGTGTTAGGTCCAGTCATTTGCAGAACAGGGTCAGCAATTAAAGTTCAGACTCAGGTCTGAACTAAAATTCTCCAAATCAGAATTTGGATACATGTTTCAGTCAGAGGGCATGCTGCTTTTCAGTCATAATAGTGAGACAGAAAAATCTTGACTTCAAGCAGATCTGGGCTGTAAAACAGTGATCGGATTTTTGAATAGCATTCTCTGCTTGGTAATCTATTACAGCCAGCTTTAAGCTGCCTAAGAATAAGAGCCCATCAATTTTAGCTATGATTAAGGCTTAAAAACAGTTTTGCTGCTGCCAGCTAATGAAACAGAATATGCTGACAAGAAGGAATTCCATTTGATACATTCTGAGCCAGATCCAAGGGTAAAAGAAGCTGCATGCAAAGAAATAGGTCTTGCTATTTGTTGCCCCTCCTGTCTAGAGGGTAGGGTGAAGGGGGAGAGTGAATACTGAGGGGTCTCCAGCGAGCACCATAGTTTATCATGCTTTAGATTATCATGCTTTAGATTTTCCTGCAAAAGGATGAGGAGAAGGTATGATCAGTGCTTAGCTTACAGCATACAGGTTATGTGTAGGAGAAGGCAAGGGAAAATGCATCCTGACTGTGTTGGTGGAAGGCTGTTTCATTTCTGATTTCTTGTAACAAGCAATGCAGATGGATCTTCCTCAAGCTCACCTTAAGCAGTGAACTGTAATTTTGAGAGAAAAAGAAATCCACCTACAACATTTCTAATGTCAGATAGTTTCTACTTTATATATACCTGCCCACTTTAGAGATGACTTGAAATGTAATAATGTTATCAAAGCATGAGGCATCCTGGTCTTTTGATTAAATCGTATCTTATGCACTGTCCTCTCAATTTCTTGGTATCGTTGATACAAAAATTAGTGCATAGAAAATCAAGAAGCATTTGAAGTAAATATTTTTCGTATCTCCACTCAATCCCTCTCATTGTAAGAGAAACCTGTAAGACTGAAAATCCACTCTCCAAATATCAGGTACATGCTACTTAAAGCAGAATAAATAGGACTTGCATGTTCCTTCACCTTTAACTTGCCAAGGAATATTATAGTAGCAGTTTTCTGCTAAATTTGTGATTTCTCTGGTTTTAGGGAAATCTGATGCTGTGTTTTCCTGCCCATTTCTCTCATCAGCATCCTCATTTATTTAAAGGAAACAACATCTAGGGGATATTTTTTAATATCGCCTGAACCAAGCAAACGATATGCCTTGCAGTGATTCACAACACCCTCTGTGCTATAATTGTCATTTCCACCCCCAAGATCCCACTGAAACAGTACCTCCAGAGCTGTGCTGCTATCACTGATATGGAGTTAGGGTGAAAGTATGCAAGCTTCTCAAGATACATGTGGAAGCATACAGAAAGGGTGCACTATGAGTGGAAAAAAGCTCTTGAGGCTAAAAATAAAGAGCAAATAGCTCTGAGTTTCCTTCCAGCTGTGCTGCATGNAAACACCTCCTGCTTGCTGCTATCTGCAATTAGTAGAGTTAGAGGGAAGGAAGGTTCTGTGTTTCCAACACCCTGTCTCCTGAGCTACCAGGACTATCATGTAGGCAATGAAAGAGGAGGGAGGCCTGCTCCTCTTGCTCCAGCATTAGACTTGCTCCATAAGGAAACTGAAAATTTCACTCTCTAGGAGTGCTGGTCTTACACTGTCAGAGAGGATAACATTCAGTAACTTCCACTTTCACAAGCTCACCACATACTGCACCTATTTCTGCCTTCCTGAGTCTTATGGATTTCTCATGATGTGACACAGGCTTTCCATCTGAACAGCCTACATACCTAATCCCTGGACTACATTTCTCACAGCTTTCCATCTTCCACCCACAACTCCATTGACTTCTCAACACAAAGAGGCTGAACAGTGAGAAAACAGCAGAGCTCTTGAAACTGAAAGAAACATTTCAAAGCCTCACTTATAAAGATTCTGGAAAAAGATTCAACCTGGGAAGGAGTTTTAAAACTACTGCAGCAGGCCAGGGACTCATTTTTGCTGAAGATTTAAGATGATTTCATATGAAATCATGTCCCTCAGTGGCAAGCTGGCAAGAAGAGAGAAAGGAGAAAGGAAAATGCAGATTTGGGTGGAGGTTTTTTGGTTGGTTGGTTGTATGTTTTGGTTGGTTGGGGTTTTGTGGTTTTTTGTTTGGTTGGTTTGTTTTGTTTTTTGACAGTATTTGAAAGGAAACCTTTAGTAAGGTTACATTTCCAGATATGTTTCATAGTATCTCCCTGGGGAGCTGGGATCCCAAGGATGTTCTTGGAGTTATTGAAAAGATCCTGGGGAACTGACTCTAGGGGGCCCTGCTTGATCAGGGGTGTTACTCTAGGTGATCTCCAAAGGTTCCTTCCAATCTCAAACATACTGTGATTCTGTGGCATGCTGAAGTTTGCATGGGGCTGACTTAGACCACATGTCTGTAGCTGTTCAGTGAAGGCCTTTCTCCCTGTTTACTCCTTTGGCAGTGTCTTTGATCTTAGATGAGCTTCCAGAATGACATCTGTGAAAGCAGCCTTTTGGGATGGGATCATGCTGCCTTCTCCAGAACTCTTCTTGAATGCTCTTCCATGACCTCTACTTCCACACTGTGCTTGCAGCAGCAACTGAATGAACCTTCTAGGGTTGCTGAGAAATGTGTTTGAACTCCCACCCAGGGACTGGGACATTGTTTAGCTCCAGGGCTGCTGCAAGAACAAAAGGCACAGGCTGTCTATGAGAGGGCTACACATTTGGCTGATCCCCAAGATGCATGTTGCTCAGGAGACCTGCAAAGGAAAAACTCCAAGCTTTCCAGGAAAACAAAACCAGAAAAAATCTACTACTTTGAGACCAAAATTCTGGGTGTGAATAGAGTCAGAGTCTTATTCTACCTTATGTAGGTACTTTGCTTCAAGTCGAGTTGATTGACTTCTATTCAAGTTGATTTCTAATTCTAAATTGCACCTTTGGAGGCCTTGGATAAAAGTGATACAGGCAGTGTTCTCCATCTACCAGTGGGCTTTTTCTCCTCAACCTTATGTAAAATCTTAAACAGAAATCTTTAAAAAAAAATTCTCCATCGCTATAACAACTTGCGACACTATAGAAGATTTCCAGATTATGCTAAGGGGGATGATTTAGGAAAAAGAAAGAGGAAAATTGTTTTTAGGGAAAGTAAGTGGCAAAACACTTTCTTTGACACACAAAAAGAGGTCAAAGCCCTTCTACAAATAGAGAATTTTAAACTATAGCAATTCTGAGAAAATTCATTATTTTGTCCTGTGTAAAGTTTTCATACTTGTCACAGTTAAAGGCCAGCTTCTGCTGACAGGGAGGCCAAAAAGACAAATGTGACTCAGTGTAATTACAAACACATTAGATTTTACACAAGGTCACTTGAGAAAGCAAAGAGATCTGTTCTGGAAGCTTTTTTTCCACATTTATCACCACACAAGCAAACACTTGGTGTTACCAACACCTTGCTCATGGATTACAGAAATCAGCACAGTTTCTGGTTTAGTTTTGAGAAAAAAAGTCAATTTCAGATAACAGCACAGAAACTTGAGGGCAAACAACCAGCTTGGGAGCAGCTCCATTATCTTTGACCAACAATGACTTTGGCAGGTTGACAGGGACCTGATGGCCTCATGAAATATGTACAAAACAGAGCAAGCCCCTCTGAGAGGCAGGAGAACTGGGCGAGATTTCTCCTTGATTGCAGTAATGCAGCACACTGGTACTGCATGATAAAAAGTCTCACACCCACACAGAAATTTTTAATTTCAGTTTCCAGCCTACTTTTGTAAAGAGCAAGGCATTCACAATTTCACAGTTGTGCTTCTCTCTTACAAAGCTATGAACATCTCAGTCCACTCAACTAATTTTGACGGCAGGGTATGAAGCTCTTCCCTGCTCTTCATGGAGCTCTTCCCTCTCTACCCCATCTCCATGATGCCCACATGAACTAGACCATAGGTGAAGACCTTAATCAGGCTTCTCAGGAGGTGAAAAAGACAAGCACATCGGGGCTGAGGCTCTTCCACAGGGTCCTGTATGGCAAGTCTCCCCTCTCCACAAACCTCCTCAGACCTTTGCAGTTGTATTGTGCTGGAATAGTCACTGTTTTTAAAAGGCAAACAAACAAGCCCTAAGGACATACAGGCCACCTTGTAATTCCCTGCCTACAGCTGAGGGGCTGGAACTAGATGATCTTTAAGGTCTCTTCCAACCGAGGCTATTCTAAGATTCCATGATTCTGCAACAATTTTCTCTGCATTTCAGCACAGTGCACACCTACACAGCTCAGGGGTGCCAACATCCCTCCTTGTCCTCTCCTCTGTGCAGCACAGGCTTAGCATAGGAGAAACCAGAGAGGGTCTGGCATAAACAGCCACTGCCCCGAATTTCAAAGCCACTCTTGAAGTCCTGTGGCATGTCTGCAGAGACCAGGCAGCACCGAGCTCAGCTGTGCGTTGTGAGGCTTCTGCACGCACGTCCAGACAGCACAGATGGGTCACCACTATTACTGAGACATCTGTATCAGCCTTGCTTTGCCCAGAGATGAGCTCTGTCTTGGTGTCCACACAGCGAAGAGCAAACCGGGCCATGCTGCCCCATCACTCGCCGTCCCGCGGAGCTGCCGTGCTCTGCCCGGCCGCGGGGCCACGGCGGCCCCGCCCAGCACAGCGCTGCGGCTTCCGGCTGACTGCCGGCAGCGCTACATCTCCACGGGTTTGGCTCCGAATGAAAGGGATTGTCCGCTTAAACAGAATAAAAAGGAAGTATTTTTATGTCTCAACCTAATCTCACAGATTAGTGCCTGCCCCTTAAATTCCTCTGCACACAGAAGCAGATTTCTTCCTAGCCACGCCAGGCAGAATAATCTCTTGCGTGATGAGCCGCGGTCTGGGGGACGGTCATTAGCGGCTGCCTAATCTGGGCAGGGGGCTTTGCTGGGCGCGGCACTGACCTGAGACCTTCCCCTTCGGGCGAGTGCTGACGGCAGTACTCCACGATGAAGGACTCGGCGGACGCGGGCGCGGCACGCCAGCNCCTCGGCCTTGATGGTCGGCACAGCCGGTGCTGGCGACACAAGGACATGTTAGCTCTACTGCCAGGAGGGTGCCATTCAGAGGGGCATCTTTGGAGGGGAAGGAATAGTCCCTTTCTTAAAAACCCACGCGATAGATTTCTGCCCATCCGGCAGTGATCTTTTGCATGTTTGTATTTGAATGGCAGAGGGGTACACTAGAGGGAAAAAAACCCAATAAAAACGTGCCGGGAAAGTAATTGTGAATAGCTGTGCATTTGTCACATCCTTAGAATGGTAATTTTTTATGCCTTTCCTCAAGCAATATTTCCTCATTTCTGCCGATCTGCAAGGAGCAGAGCATCGAGACACCACTGCCTACAGCTCTCCCTGCATCACCTCAATCCTGTCCTCAGCAATCCCTGCATGAACTGCATCAGAAACATGTGCTGCTGCAAAAATGACAGGGAGATGCTGACTTTCTGTTTAATTATCTCCTGGTTATTTTTGCAATGCTAAAATTTGGTCCCGTAATTTCTCCTTTTTAGATTCTGTTTAAGAGCTACAGGCCCAACTGCAATACAGAAAACAGAATATAAAATAATGCACTAGCTGCAAGTAATCAAAAGCTATTGTGTGAAACTGCAGATTCAACACTGTAGGATGAAAATGGGACCAGTTGTATACTCTTGCTTTTTCCCATTCCGGGAAATAGCAACAGAAAACACCTTACGACGTGTTGTGAAACTCTCATAAACAGTTCAAATGCCTAATACTTTTGAGGTTCCAAATAGGAAACCTATGACAAAAGTAGGGATTAGATGATTTTATGACAAGATAATCTAATAGAACCAAAGGAAACATTCCAGATGTATTCTGTTTTTTAAGAAAAACTATTTGTTTTTAATTAGAAAAGGAAAGGAAAACACCCACAAGTAATTAACAGTTTCCTGTTTAGTGAAAATCAGGAGGTTAGCAGTTCAGGTTAAGATTTACTTTATATTTTTCTACAGGAACAGCTAATGTACATATTCAGCAGAACAATGAATTTGTGAGATAGAGCATCATCTGATAATACCTCTTTGTAGCTTCCTTAGCAATAATTTCTTAATTGTCTTTTGGTTAATTTGATTATTGTCTGTTTCTAAATGCATCCTTGCTAAAGAATGAAAAATTAATAGCTGAATCCCCTAATACCTGCATTCAGCAGTTTACACACATACCTACATCTATGTATGTGCAAACAGTATGCCACAAGACATTAAGCTTTTTTTACTGTAATTTGAAAATATCTGTCTAAAGAATAGCTGAAGTGAGCATACCAGAAAAAGCTGTTACTGTGCTTCTGAGATTTTTTTAAGAAATTAGCTGCAGCTAGAATACATAATCTAATTTCATTGTAATACTCTGGAACTCATGTAAGTGATTGTATAAGAGGCAAAGAGCCAACAGGGTGAGAATCACACAGGTTTTGAGCAACAGCAGAAGGTGTGTTCTTCTGACTTCTGTGTCTTTAGGACTGCAAGGAGACATCACCAGAAGATCAGCTATGGGGAAAGGGTCAGAGGGATAGAGGGACACTTCCTGCCTTCCTCAGCTGAGGAAGGACAAGCTGTGAGTCTGGGAGGTGGAGGAGCATGAGTCAGGGGGCTCTGGGGGGATGCTACAGCAGCATCTACCTGCATTCTCCACAACTCTCCAGGCTACTCTGAAACCTTCTTGGGTGCAGTGCCAACAAATTTCATGGGCATTCCCAAAACTGGAAGAGTCTCAGCTTTGTTCAGCTATTAAGGTGTATATTCCTATACTGTATAACTATATATACAAGCAAATTATTTTCTTGTATGTGCAAACTTTTAATCTGAATTTCTAAAAATAAACTAAATGCTTGCTTCTGAGTTCACTGGGCTACTTGAAGAATTGAAATATTTTATCTTTATATCAAAGCAGCTGGACTCCCACTGAAGAACTGGCTTCCATTACTGGTGCTCACCTTTCTGCCTTTGGTGTTGAAGAGATGCAGCAATTTTGCATCAGCCAGTCCTCAGCAGTGTCCTCAAAAGTCCATCTGGAGCTCATGCACTCCAGAGGGAATTCAGCTGAGCTTTGAGGGAAGGTGTTTAACACACCCACATTTTACCTGGTTTATTTGTTTTCTTAAAGAAACAGGCTTAAGGAAGCTATTAAAGACTCCTATAAATTAACTATTCTTAGAAGGATTCAATTTTTTAGGAAAAGGTATGGTGAGCCTGACATCAAAAGATAGAGAGATTTCTTAAAAATAATGGTTTCAGAAAGATGAAACTCCCTTCCAAAATTATGATTTATTAGCTAGCAATAACTCATAATTATTTGTGCATTTGGCAGAAAGTGTGCACCATGTTCACAGTTGCATTGCTGAGGCCAAAAATTTTAATTTCCCTTTTGAGTTCTCTGGAAAATAACCTTTGTTAAAATATAAATCACAAATTAAGTATTGGGGAGAATTATTAACAGATTAGAAGTCTAGTAGATTAAGCAATAGGCTAGAAGCTGTGGTTGCTGCCAAGTGATTTTGACAAGAAACTCAGTGTGGTACAGAATTTTTTACTATGAAATTGTTAGATATCCTTGCCTGTATTTGTGACTGCAGGAATGGAATAATTGTTTTTATACTGCAGCACTGAAAAAATTGTCTGACAGGAGGGCCTCAAACAGAAGGATGCTTCTCCTTGCTTGTAATTCAAGAAGCAACAGTTTTGTCAATATAAATTATTAAATAAATTAATGCTCAGAAAAAATAATCAGTCAAATGAAGCTCATAAGCAATAATCACCTAGATACTTATCTCAATTTATACTACTTCAACAACAGCAGAGCCTCTCAGGTACACCTGAGATTTGTGTCCCACTGAGCAAGACACAGCATGTAACCTCAGTGAAGCAGTCCTTCCCTTGAAAAATTAATACCTTAAATCAATGCAACATAGATATATTCAGGTGGATGGGAGAGAGGCAAAACATGCAGCCATCTCCTCCACTGTACAGAGGAGAGGGAGCAGCAGGAGGGAGCAGCCAGAAGCTTTCCCAGAGCTTCCAAGGAGCACTGCAACACACTCAAAAGATAAATACATAATGTGCTGCTCTGATGCTGCAGCCATGTGGCCCAACACTGGAAACATCTTCAAATTTGAATGCCTTCAAGTTTTCTCTCAGGAGAAATTATGCCACTATCACTTAGCACAGAGGAATAACCATGAACTGCCTGCTATCTGCCAGATGGGCTAAGTGAAGCAGTTTCTTCTGTGTCAGTAACACTGTGGAATAAATCGGTCTAAGGACCTGAAACTTATAATAATCAAATGACAAAAAATGTACATACCTGTTTTAAAAATGACTTTTTCACTGGGTAAACTGCAGCCTGTGCCATTCACAGCCATGACCCACACACTGTAGCAGCGATCTGGCTCCAGGTCCTCCAGAATGCAGTGGCTCTCTTTCACTGTCACCCTGTACTCTTCCACTAAGGCTAGGAGAATACACACATGCATATGACCTCACACTCATGGTTGCACTGGTAGGGCTTACAACTAAGCCTCTCAAATAACATATTAAAAACAGTCAATTAAAAAAATCCACAAATTATTATTAGCTAAGATCTCCATATTTTGCTATGACAGAAAGCTTTTGACATGGCCTTGAGTTAAGAGTATGCAAATGCCATTCATGGCAAGTGGAGATTATTGTCCTCAGTCCTACTGGACTGCAAGTTTGTGACATGTAACCAGCAGTTACCAACCCTAGTGTCACCACTCTATAACAACAATTCCTCATAATGAACTAACTTAGTCTATAAATTACATATTACAAAAAACCTGTAACTTCCTTTAGCCTGCACATATATGCATACATGGATTTGTGCAGAGCCTGGTCATTAAAAGTGACTTTATGTTCTACTTGAAGCTTTTTAATGAATGAGCATTTCAACCCCCTTTTATTAAATTTCAATTTTTTTAAATTTTCAATTTGTTTTAAAAAATATTTTTAAAATCTTTGTCTACATATGGAAATATGGACTACTTTTTCCTAATGCTTTTTCAGTGAGGACATATTTCTGAAGCACATGCAGGGCCCTAAAAGCATAATGAAACCTGTCTCCTTGGGAGTGCTGCAGTCCCCATGAGTAACAATGGGGCAGCATGGACACATCTTCTCTGCTCCCTGATGAAAAGTCACTTCAACAAGTGAAAACAACTGCCCTTGCAGACCATGATATTATCTTGCATTTGCAGGGACAAAGGAGAGAAGAAACAGCATCTTGCTCATGGTCTCCCCCACAATTGCCTGTCTTTAGTTCTATACATGATGTCTTCACAGCCATTCTTCTTGCCATGTCCTGGGCACTTCCCTGCAGCTCATCTTCCCATCTGCTTACCCAGGCTAGGGCACAAAGGGCAAGATCTTACACACCCCCTGCATCTTTACTGGCTTGCAGCTCCTCCATGCAGTAGACTTGGAAGCAGTCGATGGTATCCCCGTCATTCACAGCCCAGTAGACGGCAATGGAGGTGCTGGTGGCTGAGTTTGGCTCCTGAGGTATGACAGTTGGTGTCTGTGGGACTGAGAGGAAAGTTTCCCATTGTTATACGTGCTCCGGTGTTTTCAGCCAAAATACCTACAAATCCATCAGTCAACCCAACTGCTTATTTTCAGACAGATTGCTAATTTCCACAGAGCAAGTACAGCAGGAAATACAGAATACTGGTGCAGTTTTAGAGCAACAGATCCTCGTAAACTAGGAACAGAAAAAAGTATCTGCTCAGCACTGGAAGGCCCCATTTCCCTCACAAGGCTAGACAAAATAAGATGCAGTCCTAGTACTGTGACCGGCCAAACCCAGCACAAAGTGTACGCCTACACTCTCCTCCAGAGAGACACGTTTGTACCAATCCCAGAAACGTGGGCAGCAGAAAGGACCTGCCGCACCAGGAGGGGATTTGTGCAGTGTGTCAGTGCCACTGATGCTGGCAGCAGCAGGGATGTGCTTCAGGCAGAGAAGGCTCAACTGCTCTGAGGAGCAGGAGGCTCCCTGCACTCTTGGGTCCATCCCTGCTCTGCACACACACAGACCTTCCTGCCATGGTCATTTCCTCACAGACCCAGGGGACTGAGAATTCTTGCTTTGTAGGTGAACCTGAACTCTGCCAAAGCATCTGAACCCCATGGGACTATCAGGATCATTCCTTACAAAGTGTGTGAAAGATTTCCAAGGCCCCCCAGCTTTCACAAAAAATTTTGTCTCCTGATTGACACAGATCCAGCCCCAGATGAGATATTGTTCGCCTCTGTGATATGTCATAGAAGAGAGGGAGGGGAAAGAAAGAAGCAAAAAGCCCCAAAAGATTATAATTGTTAAAGTGATTGCAGGGAACGAAAATACATGGTTCTATTTCTTCATGCAGTAAATTTCCATATTTCATGAATTTGCTTAGAATCTTAGCAGAAAGCTTTAGCTTTCTTTTCAGTTATCTCCACAGTAATGATGATGATCCCCTGTGGCATGAATAAGGCAAATGCAGATGCTGGCTGTTTCCTTATGATTTATACAGAAAGCTACCAGTACAGTAGCATTACATCTGCTTCCCATTGAAAAAAAAAAAATTATCCTTCTTATTGCTAAAAACAATCCTCATTTTGTCTTTTGACTGCATCTACAGTTGGCATTTAAGAAATTTATCATCTTTAGGAAAAACTTCCTTTCTGTGGACATGGTGGGGAAACCATTATTTTTTCCCATGAAGTTGCCTAGAAACCACTATTTTTGATCACAGAAACCCCACAGTTGCAAGATTTATTATTATGCCAAATCTGAACAGAAGCTAGTTTACTGAATGAAACTTCTGAAAAAAAATCGCAGCTCGAAATTCAGTTCAGCAAGACTGAGAAACATTTGATTTCTAATTTCCTTTTGCATTATATGAAACAATTTGAAAGGAAGCAATTTCAAAACAAGAAGCTGAACTATTTTCTTCAGAAACAGGACATTTATACATTGTCATCTTTTAAGTGGTCACTTTTCAAGTGAATTTTAATCAAAAAATGAGGTATTTGCAAAATGAGATTGACTAAATGATATTTTTCAACAAAAAAGTAGCATATATTCTCATCAGTTCAGTTTTCATTGAAGTCCTGTGGTGTATGGAAGTTTTCCATCATGCTATGTAATCTCCACAGTAATCAGATGTAATGAGAAACAATATTTCCTCAGCACTGGTACTTGAAGAAGGAGAGCAGATACATTCCTCTGTGATCTATTGGAAACCTTTTTACAATCAGCAAAATTCCTCACTTTCCAGTATAAAAGGCCAGGACTTGCAGTGGGCTCTGGAAATAATTATTTTTAAATTTTTAATTTATTCCCACTCTTCTATTTTCAGGCAGAACTTGGGTTCCATTATGCTCAGTGGCCTGCTGCAAAAGTTTTTTATACTAATGCATTTATGAATGGAAATGGATTACATGAAAGGAGGAAAGATTTGAGGGAAAAGGGCTTTTCATTGGTGGATATGGAAAATTTGGAAATGGAGGGCATTTTGAAGGAAAGATGTTTTGGAAGTAGTGAAAATAATGTTCTTTGGAATTGTTCAGTAGAACATGATTCTTCCTGAAGGAAGATACATGGATTGAAGAAACCTGGCACATTCATATCCATTTCATAATATGGCTTCAGTCAAATAAAAATCCAAGTGTCTGAAAATGGTCCCCCATATGTGATAGATTATGTATTCAAGCCATTCAATTCCAAATCAGGTTTCATGTATACATGTGAAAATTTTCCTTCAGGAAGGCTGTAACCTTGAAAAAATAAACTATCAAATAAATAAGAAAAAAAAAAATTGTCTACTGCTTGCCGAAGTAAAAATCATGATAGCAGTTGAAATACTTTGCAGTAAACGTGAAGACAGAAAACTAGGTATGTTAGAGATTAAGTAAGTATAAAGTATAAGGAGCTTTGAAGATCTTTTACAGTGGACAATTATTCATTTGCAGTATGTCAAAGCAAACTGGTCTGGAGCCAGCAAACAGAGTAGCTAAGGCAAACTAATCCAGAAAGCAGACTTCAGCAGTTTAGGGAAATAAATGTTGGAGAGGCTTGTGGGAAAAGAAAAAAAAATGTGGCTCTGTCCTCCTGTATGACCGTGCCAGTAGGCAGCAGCCTAGGAGGAATGAACGGTTGCACCCATGGGACTGCAAGAGGAAGTTTAGGAACTAAGCCAAGACACACAGCACATTTACACCAGCAAGTTAACTGGTGGAATGAGTTACAAAAATGGTCCTTTTATCTGACTTCCTAAAAAATGACACTGTGATAATGCTGCATGCACAAATGCCTGTCCAGCTTCATCCAAGAAGCTTCAAATGCCACAGGTAAATTCATACGCATCTGACAAGGACATTAACATCTCAGATATATTTGAATTCCTCTAAGTCTAATAAAAGCAGTGGTGTGGAGGAGAGAGACAATCTTTCCATATGGACACTGCTAGGTGCTCTCAGCCCTGATTAGACACCAGAGAGTCTGCACAAGGTGGGCATTTCTCCAATATACCATTAGTCTTGAAAATCCAGCCAGTGAACAAAGCACCTTAGGGAATCTAATGTTCTAGTTTCGGTGCTCAGGGACCAAACGCATGAGAAAAGGGCTTCCCTTCAAAACCCAGGGAGTGACTATAATGACAGTGGTGCATGTAATGATGAATGGGAGGTTACAAAGCATGACAGTGAGGTGTGAGATCCTAAACCACTGTTCTCTTGAAAAAGAAACCCTGAAGTGAGGTTCCATTATGAAGAAAATCAATCCACAAAATGGTGCTGACAAGATCTTTGTTGACAGCTGTCCAGATCTAGATAATACACCTATATATACAGGCAGAGCCCAGTCAGGCTTTTTAAAGGACAAGAAATATCAGACAGAGATAAGTAAATCCCTTTCTTATGTGCAATTTTCACTACTACCTTCCAAGGCAGAGGCTGTTTCCAGCTATAGTTAACCACTTTTCTTCCACATCTCTTGGGAGTTTCACATGCTTCCATTCACTTGTGAGAAGTCCAGGGACCTCAGCCATCTACTAGCTCCCTGATTTCGTTCCCATACCAAGCATTCTAGGGCTTCCTCCTCAGAGGAAGAGAGCTCAGGAGACCCTTTGATTGCTTCTTCTATCTCTGCATGCAAGGAAAAGCAACTTCTTTAGCCCTGGGAGATTTACAGATCAAGACCTTCAGCTTGTCTGAGGTACAGATGTCTGAAATGATGCAAGGATCCCCCAATTTAGCACTTCTCCCTCTTGCTCATCTTACTGTACCTACTATAACCAAACACTTGTGCACAATTAAACTTCATTTTAAATTCAACTCTGATTGCTAATTACATGGTTTGCAAATCTACACTTCTCAAATAGATTCTATTTTTAGCTTCCTGAAATTTCCAAAGTTGCCAAAATGTTAGCTTTTGTGAAGACAATATCTGGAGTTTCTTACCAGCCACGTGTTGTAAGGAGTGTTGATTGCTTTGTCCTGGACTGTCTGCATAGTGCTCAAACAGTGAAAAAGCACTGGGCACCTTCTCTAAAGAGAGAGTGGTATCCATTGCAGAAAGTAACCTAATTGGAAGAAAACACATATCTGTCCATATAAATCCTTTGGGGTATTGCACAGCTTTCCAAAGGCCAGAAGCAAAGACCACGTGACATATGTTTGTCTGAATGCTTCCTGGGAACTTGAGGATAGCATGCAAGGAGAAGCTGTCTCCCTGATTTTGAACATTTAGATCATACTGCAGTTTTGAACGAGGAGCACAGTGAGAGTGCACATAGCCTATTTACTTAACCCATGAGAATGTGAAGATGTGGAAGTTCTCAGCAGGACTCTCAAGAACACAGGGGTTCAGGCTTGCTAATGCAGCGCCTTTAAAGGTTACAAACCTTAGAGCCAACTAGAGCAGCTGATTCCAGAGATGTAATGTAAAGCAGCTCCTTGTGGCAAGCCAAAAACATGAGAGGGAAGATAGCTCCCACTTAATTAGCCTGTATGTGCTGGGTTCACAATATGAAAAAAACCCAAAACATTTTTAACCTTGGGACAGAAGCAGCCTCAAGAAAATGGAAAAAAATTTTTTTCAAGGCATCTGAATTTTATATTTCTCCCTTTCATTTTTTTTCAGTGACTGAAGTAGTTAAGTATACATAATCTTAACCAAGCACAACAAGTGTAAAATATACTTTCTTTATGAAAACATGCATTGTTAAATAGACTTGTTCTTAACCTATTTTAGGTAGACAGGTATTATCAAACTAAAGTAACAACCAAGCCCATGCACCAAACAGAATAAACCTTATTGTGTAAGTAAAAAAGTAAAGATCAAGTGGACAGAAAGTCTTGGAAAATTGTTTTGTCCCTTTTTATCTGCTCTAATCTTAACCAATAAACTAAATGCCGATACATGGGCAGACAGTTTGACTTGCAACAGGTGAGTCCAGATTTATAGTTCTGATTCTGGAGATTAACAGAAACCTTGAAGGGGTGTTTGGCACATTCTCTTCAGATCGCTCTCCTGGGGTTGTAATTTGACTGCAAACTGAAACCCTGGTGTCACTGTTATACCCCAGTCTGTGTCAGCACACATATCCCTGTGATGGCTGAGGCACCACTGACAAGGGTGTGTTTGATAAGCACTGCACATGCCCAAGCCCTCTGGGGAAAGTATGGGGTGGTGGGCTGGGCAGGGCAGTTTTGGGGGCTTGCACAGGAGAAGCCTGCAGCCAACTGCTCTGAATGTTTTCCCTTTACCGTAGAAAATTCTTTTGGGGAATATGGGCTTATGTTTGAACACTTCTGTCATAAAGGATAGGACTCACCAAAGTAACTCCCTTGAGAAAATCCTGCATGGCAGAGAACTATTTGTGATTGTATGCATTTACTGGTGTGTACAGGCAGACCATGATGCAGTTATGATGAGCCACCAGCCCTCTGACACACCCTGAATCAGGCAGTGCTGGTGGAAAGCCATAGGAAAACCTCAGCTCATAGTCCCCCGTCAGGTTTTGAAGCCTACTCAATTTCATTTTTCTGGCATTGCATTCAGAAACTCAGTCAAATTACCTGTGTTGCTTTGTACTATAACTTTCAGAGACTAAGTGATACAGAACCAGGCTAGTGAAAAAAGAAACGTATCAGTGATATGTCTGATCAGTCTAAAAGGTGGAAGCACGGTCACAATGTCTGTTGTATATGTATATATATAAGTATATATGTGTATATGTATGTATATATATGTGTATGTATGTAGCAATAACTACGAGGAGCATCTGTTTAAAAATGTCTGTGTAGAGATTTAGAATTGAGCTGATATTTTCATGTGCTATTTGTTTAATCAATGTGAACATAATGTGATACAGAACACGTGCAAAACACTTCAAAACCAGGCAGTTATAGCAACAAGTATAATGCCACTTTTCTAAATTTCATTATTTGCAGGGTTTTAAAGGTAGCTCTGATTACTAGCGGTGCTTTCAAAGCTCGCAAATACTAAATGAAGCATCCAGCATGCTAGACCTAGTACTCACTACAATGCACTTAGCCCATACTTCATGTACCTTTTATTCAATTCTTTAGATGACTAGAGAAGGAAAAAGAAAAGTGTTAACAGTTTTCAAAACCCCCAAAGTGTTGAAAAGCCAATCATGATCATCTAACAGTCTTTCTACTCTCCACAGACATAAAACACACACCTTTATTGACTTGAGGTTGTGTGGAACGCTGCTCATTCACACCAGCTAAGAATTTATTTCCCATGGAATATTTAATTTCAAAGCTCTGGCTCAGCAGGGTATTAGAGTATAAATCTCATTTTAAGTGCCTGAGGGGTCAGTATTCAATAGCTAGGTTTAAAAACAGAGCATAATCAAGTACTTTCTTAAACCAGGACTTTCAGAGAAATAAATCACTTGGACATTAAAAATAGTTAAATCCAAATTCTGGTTAAAATGTCCTTCATAACGACTCATTACTAGATGCCATGTTCACTTTGTACTTATGGAATGAGAATTTGTCCCATGCCCCAGGAATCTTCAGCTAAAGTTTCCTGGCCTGTGAACAAAAAAGTTCCTGTCCTTTATCACTAACAAAAGGGAGCAGAGAAATCCAATAATTTTCACACCCTCACAAAAAAACTACAGATTACAAAATTATCTTTTTGCCAAAGCACCGATCCTCACAAAATCAGGAAAATAATTAAGATTTTTCATCCATCCCAAAACAGCCAATCTACCACAACATTTACTTGGTTACAGGATACTACAACATTGTGTGGCACAGAGCAGGGAAGAAAACCAAATATTTATCCATCATTTCTGCAGCTGCTGGGGCATATATGGGCTGGACACTCATATTTCAAAAGCTGGTTTATTTTGCATGAGAGAACAGTCTGTAGACAGTAATTTGACCTTTCTATTTCTGGCATTCCAAGATAGTTTATCTGCAACTCCCAGGCCACATGCTAATTCCATAATGGGGGAAGAGTATTATTCCAGAAACTCCATCCTCTTTGAGACTGATAATACTTGTGGAGAGAAGAGAGTACTATGGCTTACTTAAGGACTTGCAGCACAAGAACAGTATTGAAGGACCCAGGACCAGCAATACCCTCTGAACAAAATTTAAGACTAATGACTGTATGACTCATTGTCGTAGTTTCACCCCAGCCATCAACCAACACAGCCCCTCACTGTTTTCCAATAGTAATTATTTATCACGCCTCAGTAATTTGAGTGCATAAATACTGCCCATCTACTCATTAAAAAACACCCCAAAACAACAACAACAAAACACAACTAAAAACCCTACAGCCCAGAAACAATTTTACTTTTCAATGACATTTTCCTGTTTCAAAGATCACTTTCTTATTGTTGATTATTATATATAATATGTATTTTATTTTTCATGTGGTAAAATACCATATGAAATGCTCTAACATCTCTTACTTCTCAGTTATTAATTCTAGATATATTATCAAACTGTCTTTTCACTTTCTTAAAAAATGAACAGAACCATTTTAGTAGGAAAAGTTACATTTTTGTCCTGTGCATCCTCTCTATAGTTCTCTCTGAAAATTCTTACATCAAAACTAAATGATCCAGCAGTTTCAGAGTGGAATAGCTGAGCTAGCAGGATTTAGCTATCTTAAAAGAAAAATCATTGAGACTCTAGATACAGAAGTATTTTCCTAACTAATATCATAAAAGCTACAGCATGAAAGCCAATTTTACTTACATTTAGGAAAACAAACCCATCCACTTCATCTGTTTCTTTTACTGTTGTCTCCAAAGTTTCCTTTGCTGAATCAACAGTTTGCTGGAAATTTACCATCTGCTCATACAGGTACTCCATTTTCATCTTCTTCACTTCCTCAAAGTTCTCTGATTTCTCATCATATTGTGCTACCACTTTCTTAAGCATCTCTTCATTCTGCTTTTCCAATAAGTCTGCATTTTTCTTACAGTTTTCCTGCAGAATAAAATGACAACATTTAATGAATACACAGAAATTTTCAATTACTCATACATGAACCATCCATCAGATTAATTCTGGCACATTGACAATAAGACAATTTTATTTCTGCAGGCAAACTCCTTTGGGAGAAATATCTCTAGAGAAACACATCAAAAACAATAACAGCTCTTTTTTTTTCCTGTTAGGGCTTAAAATTAAACTTTAATATTTGATCACTGAGATAGGAAGTCTGACCAAAAAATAGTTAAAAATGCATAATACTTACAGATGGAGTTAATATAGTTCTCAAGGCTTAAGAACTTGAGCAATCAGAACTTAAGGTACAGGCCAACTAATTTAGATGCTTCACATGGGTTCTACATAAAGACACAGTCTGAGCTTTTTATAGGTATAAACAAAATTAAGGGAACTTTTTCATTCAGTGTTTGACAGTTACGTATTCCACTTTGCAGTAATGTGCAAAAAAGCAATCTTTTTCTTCCTCCAAAGTTAGCACCATCCAGTGAACTTCAGAGAAGTCAATTTGAGGACTGGAGAAGCAGCCCAAATTTGTGGAAGCAACGATGCTGCACAACAAGGCAAGCATATCTTAGAAGTAATCTTGTAGAGGGAAAGAAAACTAAGTGATAAAACACTGGACTTACCTCAACTGAGTTAAATCGCAATTCAATATCACTCACAAACTCTTCAATCTTCATTGACTTTTCTTCCAGTGCTGTTAGCAATTTACTTAATTGATCCTGAAATTTTAAATGTTTCAATAACTTAGGCAGGTTATGAACTTTTTACACAGAATTTATTTTAGGTGAATATTTTCCTTTTGCTATGAGCCACCATTAGAACAATTGCTTAGTAAGTTCAAGTAACACCCTGGCTGCAAAGAGAAGCACAGAAATAGCAACTGGAACAGCCACAGAGCTGTTTCCAAACCAAAACAAGTGAGCTCAAGTCGATAAGGTCCATACAAGCTGTTGAATACTATGAATTCCAATGCAGCTTTGCCAGAGAGTGAGGGTACTCAGAGCCTCACGAGTGTCCTTGAGAGATTACAGGAACAAGCCCATAAAAACAAAGATAACAAAGGTAGTTGTGAAGGTAATAGACTGTACCATGTCATGGCTTTTTAAATTAGAATTTTAAAGATAGGTATCTGTCTCTATAGAGATCGATATATAGATAGATATACCTTTATGTATGTGTATGCAAATGTAATTCCTGTAAACAAGAAGTCATCAAAATCACTGGTTGAGTTTTGTGGAAACAAAAGCTGTCCAAAGCACAACAGACATCAAAGACAACTCAGAACTTTTTCTTAGTCTTGACCTTTTATGAAAATAAGTTGTTGAACTGCTCCAGCAAAAATTCATAATTTATAAAAAGGCCTAGTTTTAATTCAATGGCATAAATCTAATGGGAAGGTTATCTTCCTTCCTAACAGCTTCTTAATATGGCAAAATTTTACAGATAGATCTGTAGAAAAAAAACACATGAATTTACATTAATTACAAATGTCACATTGGACAATGCAATTGTAAGCTCCCTTTAAATATATTTAGGCAAATCATCAAGATTTGGAATCAAATTTCTATTCGTCAGGATGAACTGTAAAATCCGACAGATGCCATCCACAGCTCATTTAATTTACTGTGAAGCTATGTTCTCATAGTTTTCTTTCAACAATAACAATAAATAAATAAATAAATAAATAAATAAATCATGCAACAAGCATTTTGTTATCTTAATGTTTTCTCAGTAATTATACAGAAGTAACAAGAGATATACAAATGCAGTCTCAAAGTAATCTGAGCCCTGAGTGTTAGAAATCATGTGAAACCAGGCCCATGTTGCAGACAAATTTAATACTGGCTTCATATCCATGCTCCACAGCCAGGGAGTGATGTCATGGGATGTTTATTTGCAGCTTAACTTAACTTGCTGTAATGCAGGTACATTTGAGGGGTGGCTGGGATCTGTGACTTTATTGCTGACTTACTTGTGCCTTGTTATCACTTCTAGGTCGAGCATGAATGGCCATATAGAAGAAACAGCTCTACATCTGAGCACCATGGAGATAGTTTGCAAGTACTGATATTTTAAACTGCGATGTAAGTCACATTGACTCCTCCTACTTTTGATTTCTCTCTTCGTATGTAATGAGGTAATATAAAGATAACATGAATGCCACCAATAAAAGCCCTTCTGGATTTCAGTAAAATGACATGAAATCTGTATTCCTATCAAATGAATATGTGCCAAAAAAGAGACCTCACCTTTCATTTACTGGGGTGAGAGTAAATAGCTGGTAACCAAGAAAGGAACATCTGTATGATATGCTCACTTGCACATGAACAGATCTGATATGGGAGAAGTGAGGTATCACATACATGTTTTTTTCACAAGCAGAACTGCACTTTAATGAGCAATAACTTCCACAGAAAAGGCATTTTCACAAGTATTTATAGCAATGGACTAGCTTACTGAAATGGAGGACATTTTATCTGTATTTTAGAGGGAAACAGCTTGGATATAGTGGCAAGAAGTAGGACTTTAGAAACTCTTACCTCTGCTGACGCCACAATGCTATTGGAACGGGTCACAGAATGGTTTGGGGTGGAAGGGGCCTTAAAGGCCATTTAGTTCCTATTTATTTTTCATGGGCAGAGACATCTTCCATTAGCACAGGTTGCTCAGAGCCACATCCAGCCTGGCCTTGAACTCTTCCAGGGGTGAGGCATCCACAACTTCTCTGGACAACCTGTTCCACTGCCACATCACGCTTACTGTGAAGAATTCTTTTTCCTAATGCCTAATATAAACCTGCTCCCTTACAGTTTAAAGGCATTGCCCCTTGTCCTGTCACTACATGCCCTTGTAAAACATCCCTCTCCAGTTTAAGGCCATTTTGCATATGAAAGTGAATGGAACAGAAAATAAGTTGGCACTTCAACAAAACTGTGCAGGGTAATTTATCTAACATCTCCAAGCAACCAATGCATGTAAGTGGGACAGGGAACACTTTATGATGATACCAGTCTCCACACAGAGAGGCATCTGTACATTGTCAAGTGAAGTGAGCTGCTGTAACTGAAGTTTTATTTTCATAGACACAACATTCTCCCCATTTTTCTCCCTGCATATCAAAACCAGAACAAACTTACACAGATAAGATAAGAAAGATAGAAAGTCTGGTAATAACTATGTATAAACAAGGCCATTCAAACTTCTGAATAAATTAAAATACCAGCTTAGCAAGACTACGACTCCAGAGAATAACTTAATAAGATAGTTTCCCTTCAAGATCTCCAACAGGTGTGTAGGAATAGTTTTTATTTAATAGATATTGCAACTTAGCTTCTGGGCTCCTCTTTGAAGCCTCTCCTCTTAACAATGCAAGAGGACTGGAGAAATTAGCTTTAGTAGCTACTTTTTTTACCCAAATTAATTCTTACCTTCATCTTGGTTGCAGCATCATCTAGTGTTGTGACTTCATGGTCTTTATGTTCTCCAAAAAGCTTGTCAATAGCAGATATTGGGCATTTGCAGTGGTAACAATAAGTGTCTACTTGTGCTTTCTTCAGTTCTCTTTGAGGGCTTTCAACTTGAGGAATGTTTGTTGCTGATTTTTCAGGATACATCACCACAAAGCCTGAATCTTCAAGCTCAACAGGAGTTTTTTGTTCTGGCTCATTAACAAATTCATAACTATCAGCAGCATGATCAAAGGAGTCTCTGTCTTCAAATAATAGCTCTTCGTGTGTAAATTGAGATGATATTTCATCTTGCAAAAGCTCTTCTTGTGTCATCACATCATAGTCCATTGATTCAGCAAAATCTTCATAAACATCACGGTGCTGCTCCTCTCTTTGCGAGTCTGGATTCTCTGTTTCCTGAATGGCAGGAACACAGGACAGATGTTCCTGAGTAAACTGATCATCTACACTGTCTTCAGTGGAAGCCCTGACATATGGAACGTACTTTTCCCTTTGAGGAACTGCTGCTATATCTTGCCATTCTTTCTGCTTGGTACTAGCTTCTTGATATGCAGCTCCCTGATAATCCACTTGATGACTGTATCCTTGTTGACTTGACTGCTCTGGCAACTCTTCAGTACTTTCTACTGGTATGTTTTCTTCTTCTCTTTGTTCAGTGATGTCATTTCCTACACCTGAAAGAACTGATCTGCTTCCAAAAGGAATGGCATGCATTGGCTTGCAAATTGTTGCTCGAATGGTGCTGTCAACCTGGAATTTGTCTCTTTCCCTAACATCTCTTTCTGCCAGAACCTCAGTTTTGACATACTGAACATCACCAGATCCTTGTTTCTGCTTATTCTCTGAACTGCAAACCAAAATTCCTCTACTAAAGGACTCATCTTCTGATATCTGGTCTTTTTGAGGCCCTATGGGCTTACTTGGAATTTCATCTTTAAGAATGTATTTTTCAAAATACATTCCAGTTCCATCATCTGTGTCTGAATTTCTACTAGGGAAAGAAGCATTAGAATTACCACTTTCTTCATCAGAGGGAGTCTCATCCTTTGTCTTTTCTCCCACTGCTTCTGCATAGAGGTCCTTGTATAAAAATGATAGAGCAGGTGGCTCCTCTAAAAGCTCCGGGTTAATTGCAGCAACAGTGGTAGGGAACAAGAGAGATCGTTCTAGCACTCCTTCTTCTGAATCAAAGAGTGGGGTCCCCGGTGACTTCCGTTCATCTTCTAGGTTTGTAATGCTTTTACTGCTAGAATCAATTGATTTCTGCAGTGGTAAAGGTTTTGAAGCATCTGTATAGGACTGCATTTTGCCTGCTCCTTTTATGGTACCATAAAAGACTTCATCCAGGTCCTCAAGTAAAGAAAACTCTTCCAAAGTATCTACCTCAGTACTTTCTTTAAAAGATTTGGCTTCTTCCATAGATTCATTGGGGTCTTCTGTCACAGGAGACAATGAAATTCGTCTTTCAAATTGTGGCTTAACTGGGGACTTGTCATCAATCAATGTGTATTTTTCAAAATAATCCATATCAGCAGTACCATTATTAGGATCCAACTTTGCATAATTATTGCTTTCTGGCAACAGGAGGTTTTCTTGTTGAGTTTCTTCAGTTTCCTCAGCATCATCCTTTTTGACCAATTCTATTAGTTCATGGCTTGCAGCTCCCAATACTGAGATTTCTGAAATGTCTGTGGTTCTTCCAGAAGTTAGGGCTCTCTGACCATCCTCAACTAATTTTCTTCTAAATGAAGGATTTGTTTCCAAGTATTCTAATTTATCAGGCATGTGTTTACTTTCTTCTTGATCAACAGAAGAAATATGTGTAGGTGCATGAATATTGAGTATTTCATAACCTTCTGAAATTATATTAAATAGATCTTTTTGTTCAGTAGTCTCCAGAGCACCCTGACTGTCTTCTACAACAGTTCCATGTTCCATTTCTTCCTCTTCTCCTCTCAGGTAATGTTCAGGCACTTCAGACATTTTGTCTGCCTCCAGATGTTGCACTGCTTCAATTTTTGTGGGGTTTAAAGTACTAGTTTCATGCTCCAGAAGTTTATCTGGACCTCGATTATCTCCTACCAGAGATGGTAGATCATACCTTTGTGTTCTGGGACTAGTGTCTGAGGACTTCCTGTGAGGGGATTTATTTGACACTGATTCAGAAACTCTAAATGTATGTCCCTTAGTATCTGTAGCCCCATGAACTGTAAATTCCATGGAGCTTCCAGCTGGGAATTGTTTTGATCCAAAATCAGAAGCTTCATTTGGAATAAGCTGAATTCCTTGGGTGTCTACATCTGCAGCCCCTACTGGACTAATTGAGCGAGCTTCCACCTCTTCTACCAGCCAGGTAGCCAGCCCAGAAGATAGAATATCTGGGTTCTGCTTTTCTTCAGAACTTGAGCTAAGGGGCCTAATCTCTGCTGAAGAAAGGCTGCCCCATTCACCAGAATAATGCTGAGTTTTGTTTGTCACAGTTTCATGAGCAAAGTCTGATGAAACAACTCTCATATGCTCCAAGGTTGTATGCTTCTGGTCTTCAAAATACTGTTGCGTTTCACATCTATGCTCTCCTTCAGTATACATGCTTGAAACATTGTCAGATTGCTTTCCAAGCATGTCTGCTACATCAGATAAAGATGATGGAATATTTTGCTTCTCTTCATCATCAGTGAGAGCCACGGATACTGACTTTTCAAGTTCTGAATTTCTAGGTAATTTATGAAAAGGCATAAATGACTCTGATGACACTGCTTGCTGGTCTGCTACACCAGTCACCTTTGACTCTGTGGTCACTGACCTTGGCATTGTCTGTACATCAGGTTGTATTTCTTGCTCATATTGTTCAGTAGTGAATTTGAGGTGACTTCTTAGCTGGTCTGGAGACAAATATGTTGTGTCCAACGCACAAGATTCTGGCTTGTCTTGGTCTTGTACTTGAGACATACCCTCCAAGTGCACTGTCTTTAAGCTTGCTGATTCAAGTGAACCGAGTTGAATTTTTTGCAACTGTTTTTCATTGTGTGGTGGAATTACATGTTCACACTCTGATTGTTTGGGCTGGGTAATAAGTGGCTGCATACTTTCATTTTCTTGTTTGGCAAGGAACTGTGTGGGAACCAAGTATTCAGAGATTGGTTTTGAATAAGGTGGAACTGCTTGCTGACATGTTTCATCAGCTGAATAAAATGGAACTGAAGGTTCAAACTGCAGTTTTGAAGGTACAGTCAAGTAATCCTGACTTTCTAGTGTTTCTATTTTATCTGTAGAATATGATAAATTTAGTTGTTCAGATTCTAATTGTGTAGCTGTGTGAAAGTAATGTGGAGTCTGATCTGTCTCACCTCCAGGTAAAATTTCACTTTCAGCCTCTGACTGTGCAGCTGCAGGTAAATGTAGAAGACTTTCTGTATTCTCTGATTCTTTTCTTGCAAAAGAGGACCCTGGCTCAGGCAGGGCAGTTTCTGAGTGTTCTGTTTTATAGTGGGAGTAAGATGTATCTAAATGTTTGGGGGGTGAGCCTCCAGTTACAACTGAAGACTTTGGACTTCCTTCAGGGCTTGTTTCAGAGACAATGTGTGGATCACCCAATGGTACAGACACTGTTTGTTCAGTAAGAGATGAATATGGTTGAATTTTGTGGCTGTCTGCTTCCTCAGTGGAAAAAGATAAATTTTGTTTTTCAGTTTCCAGCTGAGCACTCCGAGATGAAGGAGCACCAGTGTCTTGCTTCTGTGAATGCCCTCCTCTCAGCTGGGCCATTTCACGCTTTTCTGCTTTGTCAGTAAGACTTAATAAATCTGATTGTTTGAAGGCTGGTTGTGCAGTTCCCTGCTCCTCGGTCCTGACAAAGGTATGTGCTACAGAAGGTGTTTCTGGCTGCTCTGTTTCAACACCAGAGGTCTGCAAACTAACACATGGCTGTTCTGGTTGGACTCCATCCCTCCAGTTTGTTTCACCAGTAAAATATGGTATCTCTGGATGCTCCAGCTGGGCAGTCTGCGGTTGCTCTGCCTTGCAATAAGAATATGATAGATCTAGTGGCTTTATTACATGATTCTCTGCT
This sequence comes from Toxostoma redivivum, assembly GCA_013397375.1. Lineage (NCBI taxonomy): Eukaryota > Metazoa > Chordata > Aves > Passeriformes > Mimidae > Toxostoma > Toxostoma redivivum. Next base: position 194,422 of record VXBI01009435.1, read on the forward strand.
TTGCCAAGAGAGTATGACAAATCTGGATGTTTTGAATGCAGTTGTTCTGGTTCCAACTGCTCTGATTTTTCTGTGGAATACAAAACACCAGAAGGCGTGAACCCTGCTTGTGCAGTGTCCTGGTTTTTTGTTTTGCCAGAGGAATAGCAGTCTGGGAACTCTCCTTCCACTGGGGATGTATTTGGTTGCTCTTCCATGCCATGAGGACTTGAAAACACTGGTTGTTCCAATTTTAGTTGTACTATTTCCTCTGGATGTAATGTATAGCTTCCCCTCTCCTGTTTCCCCTCCAGTTGTGCACTTTGTTTTTCTTCACTAACAGAAGAGGACAAATCTGTGTGCAGTACTTTGTCCATGACATTTGCATGTTCGGACTCTGGTAGGGCAGCCCATGATGGCTTTGTTTTGACAAATGGATGTAACAAACTCTGTTCTTTCAACTCTGGCTGTGTTGTTTTATGAGGTTCTGCTGTGCCAACAGAGAATGACAAATCTGCATATTCTGAGTTTGCTTGGGAATTTTGCAGTCCTTCTGTTTTCTCCATAGAGCACTGCAGCTCAGGGTGTTCTGCCTGCATTCCTGCATCTTTCCACTCCTCTGCTTTGCTGAGAGATGATGAAAATACATCTGTCTTTTCTTGTTCTGGTTGAATCTTTTCTTGCTGTATTGTGCCAGTGGAATGAAATAAATCTGGGCTCTCCAAATCATCATCAGCAATTTGAGTTTGCTGCGCTTCACCAACCGAACATGATAAATCCATTATTTCAGCCTCTGGCTGTATGATTTCATGGTGTTCTAATCTGCCAGCAGATAAATCTGAATGGTATGATTTTGCATTTAAAGTTTCTTGTTCTGCCTCACAGAGAGAATGACATAATTCTAAATGTCCCAATTCTGTCTGTGCTTTCTTGCCTTGTGCCTCCTTTTTCAAAGAATGCAAGAAGCCTGGCTTCTCCTCTCCAGGAGTTTGTCCTTGCTCTGTTGTTCCAGGCCAAGATGATAGATCTGATTTTTCTAACACTGGTTGTGTAGTTCCTTGTGGCTTTGCTTTATCAATGGAATGCAGTGAATCAGGGTGCTTTGGCTCTGCTTTTAACATTTCTCTTTGCTCCATTTTTCCACTCTGGGATAGTGCATCTGGAGCTCTCTGTTTCTCCTTTGAAGCTTGTGGATGCTCTGCTCCGCTGACAGACTGTTCCTCTTCAGAGCATTCCACAGCTGTGTCCTCCATCCCTCGTTGCCCCACTTCCCTGGCCACGGGTGCCACACTTGCATGGCCTGGCTCCAGCTGTGCAACTGGGAGTTTCTCTATTTTGTCATGACCATACAATGTGCCTGGTTCTTCCAATCCCAGATGGATTGTTTCCTGTGCTTTGTTGAGGGAATGTGCTAGATCAGAGTGCTCAGGTTTCAGCCATGATGTTTGCAGCCCTTCTAGTTTGAAAACAGAATAAGGCAAATCAGAATGTCCCTGCCCTGATTCTGCCATTTCTGTTTTCTCTGCTGTATCCAGAGAATGAGACAAATGTGAAATTTCCACTTCTGGCTGAACTGTTTTCTGTTCCATTTGTCCAAAGGGATGAGTTTGCTCTGTTTCTTGTACTCTCCGTTGTACCTCTGTGCTGTCCAGAGGATATAGCACATCAGTATGCTCTGCCTCTGGTGGTGTCATTTCATCATCTGGCCCACCAATGGAAAATGATAAATTTGCTTGTTCCAAGCCCTCCTGGGCATGTTCTAAAGTGTCCCATTTATCAGGAGAATGTGTTAACTTTTCTTGCTCTAACTCCTGCTTTGTGGCTTTCTGCTGTTTTTCTCTGCCAAGAGAAAGTTTTCTGTGTTTTTGATCCAATGGTGCTACTTCTTCCTGGCTTGTCTCACCAGTGGAATATGACAAATCAGGATGCTTCATTTCCCACGGTGCAATTTCTGGATGTTTTGACTTTATTTGTGTAGTTGCTGGAGAAGCTCTTTTTCTAGGTACTTTAGGCAATTCTTGATGTTTAGACTCAAACTTTTGAATTGATTGCTCTTTGCCTTTACCAAAGGAGAATGATGAATCTGAATATTTTGAATCCAATTGTGAGCATGACTGATTTGGATATTGAGATTCTACTTCCATTCTTTCATCTTGTGCTGCTTCACCCAGGCTTCCTTGTGAATCCAAACGTTCTGATTTTTGTTGAGTTTCTCCCATGGAGTACGAGAGTTCTGGATGTCCTGACTCCTGCTCCACAATGTCACCTTGTTTTGATTCACTACTGTCACATGAAATATCTGGATGTTCCACCATTACTGGTTCAGTTTCTTGTTGCTTCAAATGAAATGGTAAGGTTGGGTTTTTCAATAATTTTTCTTGCTCATGAGAGGAATATGACAAATCTGGATATTCTGAAGTAATTTCTATTTCCAGTGGAGCTTCTTTTTCACTGGAAGACAGCAAAAATGTTTGCTCCAGCTCTGGATGTACTATTTCTTGTTGCTGTGATTTGTGTTGTATAATTTCCTTCTCTGGTTCTGTACTTACATAAAATGTTTTTTCTGGATATGCTGGCTCTGTTTGCATTTCTTCTTGCATTTGTTTACTAAATGAATACGGCAAAGATGGATGCACTAACCCTGGTCGAGCTATTTCTTGCTGTGCCAAATTAATTTGGTCTGTGATCTCCTCTTTACCCAGGCTTTCTGAAATAACGGAATACTCAGTTTCCATTTGCACGGCTTCTTGTTGGTCTGTTTCCTGCTGTTTCACCTCTCTTTGTACTGTATTTTGCTCCGTTCCACCAAAAGACCATGAAATATATTGCTGGGGCACTTTCAGTGGTGGTGTTTCCTGTTGCTGAATACCAGTAGTGGAACAGGAAGGAAAAGACTGCTCCTGCTCCTTTTGTGTCATTTCCCAGGGCTTTTCTTTGTCAGTCAATTCTGACAGCAAAGTTCCTGACTCCACTCCTTTTTGCATCACTTCTCCAGTGATAAATGAGAAATCTCTCTTTTCTGAAACTACTTGTACATTTCCATGTAGCTCTGCTTCACTAATGAAACATGATGGCTCTGGATCTTCTAAGTTTCTCTGTACATCTTCTTGTACTGTTTTTCCCTGGAAATAAAGTGAATCAGTTTGTTCCATTTTTGGTAGCAATTTTTGATGTTCTGTTTTGCCAGTGGAAGATGCTGTCTCTGGCTGTTTTGCCTTCAGATGTAAAGTTTTATGCTCCTGTTCTTTTCTGGTAGAATGTGGCCAAACTGGATACTCTGACTCCAGCTGAGTAATTTCTCCTTGCATTGCTGTGGCAGAGGAATCCAGCTTACCTTCAGACTGCGAATCCTGCTGTACAGGCTGTGGCTGTTCTCCTTTGTCAGTCTGTGGCAGTTCTTGCTCCTTTGTTTTATTTATGGGATATGGTAAATTTGAAAATGCTGTTTCCACATACCCAGTTTTTCCACATACCTCAGCTCTTCCCATGGAATCAAATATATCTGGATGTACCAACTGGAGTTCTGTAGTATTTTCTTTCTCTGCTTCCTCCATCAAATGTGATAAATCTGAATGTACCACTGCAAGCTTTTCTTCTTGTTGTTGTTTTTCTTTTTCAGGGGAATAAGACTGTTCCAGTTCAAAAGGACTGAATGCTTTGTTTTCTGTTTCTTCCCTGGAAAGCAAAACCTGATGCTCCTTTTCCAGCTGTACACTTTGCATTTCCTTGACTACTTCCTTGGTTAAAGAAGAGTCTGAATGACCAGTCTCCAGCTGTGCACTCTCTGGTTCCACCATTTCTTCTCTGGAATATGATAGATCTGAGTGGTCTGTCTCCAGCTGTGCACTGTCTGATTCTTCCATTTCTTCCCTAGAAAAAGAGAAGTCTGGATGCTCCATTTCCAGCTGTGCACTCTCTGGTTCTTTTGTTTCTTCCTTGGAAGAAAATTCTGGTTGTTCTGTCTCCACTTGTGATCTCCCTGATTTCTCTGTTTGTTTTGTGGAAAAAAGCAGTTCTGGATAGTCTGTATCTGGTATTGCACTCTCTGATCCCTCTGTTTCTTCCTTGGAATATGAAAAATGTGGAAGTTCTGTCTCTAGCTGTGCATTTCCTGGTTCCTCTATTTCTTCTCTGGAAAAAGAGAAGTCTGGATGCTCCATCTCCATCTGTTCACCCTTCAATTCCTCTGTTTCTTCCTTGGGAGAAGAGAAGTCCAGATGCTCTGTCTCCATCTGTGTTGTCTCTGATTCTCCAGTTTCTTCAGAATATGAAAGATCTGGGTGCTCCATCTCCATTTGCCCACTTTCTGCTTGTTTGTTTTCTTCAATGGAAAAATCAGAATTATCAAAATCTACTGCTTTATTTATAGCTGAAGTTTTCTGTGTTTCTTCTGTTTCTGTCTTAACAGGATATGAAATGCCAAAATATTTGGAATCTATATTTTCAGGAATTGGTGGTTTTAACTTAATTCCTTGCTTCTCTGTTTCCTGAAGCGAAAAGCCTTGTTCAGACTTTGTTTGGTTCTCCAAATGAACATTTTGAGTTTCTGAGGATGGGGTCTTTTGATCTTCTTCTCTTTCAGCTGAATACATTAGATCTGAAGTCACTGACTCTGACAGTGCAGCTCTGGATGATGGACACTCAGTTTCTTGCTTCTCTATTTCATTTCCAGAATATGGTAAAAGCACATGTTCAGACTCAGACTGTGCAGCTTCTGATGACTGAGAAATAATATCTTCCTGAATTAATTCAGTTGAAGTAGAATATTTGGATTTAGCTGAGGGAACATCAGGTAAGTAAGACTTCTCTGTTTCCTTCTCAGGATGTTTTGACATAGATTCTGTAGGCAAAATATGCTGGGAACTTGGTCTATCTAATTCACTAACAAAATCTGCTGAAACAGACAGTGGTGCAGAATTGGGCTGAACTTCCTGCTTCTTCATTTCATCCAGATGATCTGATGATGTCAGCAGGGATTGGTCTGGCTTCTTATCTGCAATTTCAGCTGAGGGAAGCAGCACTTGTTTCTCATCAGACTTGAGTGATGTGGAGGTTTTGGATGTTCTGGCCACGACTGAATGATTTTGCTGCTTCTTGTCTTCTTCATTCTTCAGTGAATGTCCTGAAACCTGATTTGGAGTCTGCAAAAGAGGCTGTCTCTCTTTTCTTTCTTCATGTTCAAGACTTGATTCTTTCATTTTATAAGGTTCAATATTTTCAGAGGAAACATAATTTTTCTTAGTAAGCTGTTTTTCAAGTGGTGGTTTTGGTGAAGAAAAGCTTTGATTTGCTTGTTCTGTGAGTTGCTGTCTTTGCTTCCTTCTTCTCTCTGAAGGTGTTTCAAGAATTTTACTTCTGGCTCCCTGAAAATGTTTTGGACGTGTTGCTTCTGAGAGTGAACCAAACTTCTGCAATCTTTCTTTTACTGATGTTTCAAGGAACTTTTCAGAATCTGCTGAAGTTGAACTACTCCTCCGGATTCTGTTTTTCTCCAATGTTTCAGGGGCTGGCCCAGTCCCTCCAAAAATTGAGTTGAATAGCTGGATTCTAGCTTGTACTGGTCCTCCAAGAATTGGACCGACTTTTCTCAGTCTGCTCTCCCTAAATATTGATCTTATTGGAGCACGTTTTACAGGTTCTTCTGCAATATTCTCTAGATCTTCTTTGTTGTCGAGCATTTCCTCATCTGTGTCTTGTGCTTCCACCTGCTCTACATTCAACATGGAGGCTTGTACGTCTCCTAGAACAGTTCTTGGTTCTTGCCTCTGCATTCCAGAAGAGTCACGTTTTTTGTTGCACTGGCCTCCCTTTGGTCTTGTAGCCATTGGCACTCTATTGGAAGATTTGCGCGTCCTTTTCCGAACGATCTTGCCTTCATCCATAATAAAGATAACTTTTCCTGGAGGAGAACCTACTGGTGAACTTTCCATACTGTAAAGATCAGAAGCTGTACTAGTTTCTGACGTCCAGGGAGTAGAACATCTGCTCGAGCTGGTTTCCCAGATTATCCCACTGTCTTCACTTTGGCACGTTACCATAGAAAAGGAAGGGTTAGTCATGATGTACTGCAGCTTGGGTTTCACATCTTCACTTTGGATAAGATCTTTAAAACTACAAACAAAAGAAGAAAAAACAAAAGAAAGCTGTAAATACACACAACAAATTAAATTATTGCAGGAAAAAGCTGAATTTCTTCATTAAAACAAAAATGGCTTTCAAAGTTGTAAAAATACTGCATAAGCATAAATTTTGAAGTACAAGCATAAGAAAAGTCATATTTCATCTCACAACTATATTTTAGATGAATTTGTGTAAAACTGCATGTTGCAAGGTTAGTTCAATGAAGGGGAGGTGTTTAAATGATCTTGACAATGCAGGAAGAACAGTCTTTCATCTGACCTTGTTTTGCCAGTGTGAGATTGAGCTGATTCTAGGGCTATTCTCCAGTATGTGTTTATCTCACAGTATAAATTAAACTTTTCATTAAACACTTCAAAGATACTGTCAGTGTTTTAATAGCACCCACACTTGCTTTGCGCAAGTGTGAATGATTATACAATGCTCAAAGCAGTAGAGAGTCTATCCACTGGTTTGTTACTGTCTTCTTAGATATTTCATCCTCTAAGCACTTAGATACTTAACAAAATAATTTAGAATATACTCAACAATTAAAATATACTGACACCTCCCCAAATGAAACTGCAATGTTTCATAAAACTAGTTTTAAACTTTATGATGTGTAATCAATACACTATCATATGCTGCAACCAAATCTCTCAGCTAAAATAGTAAAAAGGCTGGACAAAGGCTTTTCTGAGAACCTTTAGAAAATAAAACTTCAAGTTCTTCAAATTCTTCAAATCAAGAATGCAAAGATTAGCAAAAGCAATTAAAAGACACAATGTGTGGAGGGTTTAGTATTTTTAGGGTTGCAATATTTGCTAAAAAAAAAAAAAAGAGCACAGAAAAGGTAATCAAAGCTGAAGCCCCGTATTTCCTGAGTAGACAGTAGTTCATTTATGGAAATCACATTTGTAGCTGGTGGAAAGAAAGGAAAGAGAGTATCTGCTGGACAAGATGTAGTCTTCAGCAGAGTAGAAGCAATGAAGTCTCTGTCACTCCTATGGAAGAATGCACATCTATGGCCACACAACATCCTGCTTACACTGAACAGAGGGAAGGGTCACTTTTCCACTGATTAGGATAAAGCACTTCATCTAAAGTGAAGAAACCTAGCTACTGATCAGGGATCAGAAAAGCAGAGCCCATCTGACCGATTGCCAGAGGCTGTGGCCCCACACCACACAGGTGCCAGAGATACTTGCAGGCTGCAGAGGCAGGGGGATGCCCCTGAGAAGCAGGTGGCACTGTGCCAGACAATGCTGAGGACCAGTCAGAAGGCAGAGGTCTTTGAAGGAGAAGAAATCCTGTGGGAAGTCATAACTGGATCATTAAGCAAACTCTCTGGACTGTTTTTTGTAGAGGACACTCAGTGAAAATACTCGTTACCTAATGGAAACAGAAATGTAATCCTGCTACTGGCAGTGCTACCCTTGCCTTTCCATGAATTTACTTTCCAGAGCCCAGAACAAGAAGGGCTGTGCTTGGCTGGTCCATGCTCAGGTCTGTGTAGACTGAGGCACAGATCATGATACTGAAGGCTGAAGTCAGCCTGTGGGACAATAGCCTGACAGCCCGTGGTGGGACAACACAGTATCAAACTCCAGCGATAGAGCTTAAACTCCATTGTGGTGATGTGACTGGCCTGGAGATGGTGACTGGCAGGACAGGACAACTTGAAGACCTACAATTCAAAGCATATCTGAGAGTGCAGTACTAAATAATTGCATGTTAGCCAATCCCCTCCTGGCCCCCAAACCCAACCCTCAAACATATTTAAGCCCCAGCATGTACAGATACCTAGAAAGATATCTGTAGATACCTCTAGAAAGGCTAGCTCCATAGGTAAAACTTACACGTTGGAGAAAGAGGTACAGCAGAACATATCTACACCAATTTTTCTCTTAGTTTTTCCTTTACCAGTTCTAAGGCTTGGCATTGACATGGCCATAAAAAAATAAAATTAAATTTTAAAAAAGGAAAAATCAATAGCAATAGTACTAAGGACGCTTCCAGTTATTTGAGTCCACAGTAACAGATGAACTTTTTTTTTCTTCTAAATCATTCTTATATTTTAAAACCTATTTTTCTGCACTACTTGGTGCTATTAAATAAACCTTCATACAGAACAGAACAGCACTCCCACTTGAGCTGATATTAATGAATAAGAACGGGTTGCTCTAGCCCTGCCTATGCAAAAAGCTTGAATTATACGCATCATTATCTCATTTTCATGGTCACAAACTTTTCACAGTTCATATGCCTCTACAGTGTGAGGAGATAGTGCTTTATACTTTTAAGTCCAGAATGAGAGACATGGAACACAAACATTTACTTCCAATGCACTTCCAAATGCTGCCCTTTTGTGAACTGTTTACAAACTGCAAGTAGTAGCTGAAAGACCCCTCTCTAGTCAGAGGAAGTGTCTGCCACTGGAAAAAGATGTTTGCAATGTTTTGGCTCATAAATGTAGATATGAAGCCACTGACCTCCAGGGCAAAAGCCAGCACTGTCTTTTTTCCACGTAGACATTTCACACCCGTTCCTATTGGCACTTAAATTATCAGCATGTTATTTCACTAGGACATTGACTTAAACCTTTTCTTAGTCTTGAAGACACTGACAACCAGTTTTGTGCCTCCTGCAATAACAGTTCAAACCCAAATTTCTGTTCCTGCCTCCTCCTGCTTCTCACAGCACTCTGCTTCTCACTATGAGTAGTTTCCACTAGGACTTCAGGTTTCTAGTCCAGCCTGGCAGGCTGGACAGATATTCCTTTATGTATCATATGAGGGAAGTATTTTCACCTCCTCAGCTGCAGGAGTGGTGGTGTTCACGCAGTGAGTGGGGTCTATCCACCTTTGCACACCACTACTATGAGAGATACAGATAGTCAGCCTATCAGTTTTCTAAAATTCTCCCCAGCCTCTCTTCATCCTGTTCATATCAGACCTTGCCACTGCTGGTATCATAAAAATGTGTAGCTGTTTGCTGCATAATTCCTCACAAGCTGAAAACAATACAGATAAAATGACCAAGATGTTAACATATGTCTGTAGTCTGCACTGACAAGATCTCGTTTTCTGAAAGCTCCTACTTCAGGCACAGTGCAGGAGTGGTCGAAATTGGTATTGGCCGGCTTGCCTTACCGATTGAAGGAAACACTTTTCTGTGCTTGTGTTTTTATTCTGCACATACCTGTAGTTTCTGCCTTTACCACAGTGCCCCTTTCTCCCTACAGCAATCAGTATGCTCAGCAAAGTCTCTGCCTATTGTTCTGCATTTCCCAAAACTACAGCTCATCCATCTTCTTCAGGCTAAGAGAATTGGGAGCTACAGAAAGATACCCTTTCAAACCCAGCCTTCCACCTGATAAGATACTGTTGGACTTTTTTCAGTCAACAATACCAACGATACCTCTTCTGGTAACAGAGTGACTTGTGCATCTGTAGAAATTCAAAGGAACTGTTATCTAAAAATACTAAGACATCTGCTCGCCCAGATAAACCCAAAGCTGGGTTTTGTGATGAGTAGCAGGGAGCCAGGACATGGGCTTGTCTCACACATTTTGCTCCATCTCTTCTGAAGGGACACAACCTGCTCTAGTGCTAGTCTGTTTTCCAGACACCAAGTCATGGCATGTCCCAGTGGCACTGCCATTTGCAGGATCAGATGCTGCTTGAGAAACCACAGCATCTTCATTCCCAGAGGTCTACCATGCTCCTGCATTCTGGATTCTCCGCTGCGTTGTAGAGGGAACACAGGTACCAAACACTTCAGTCTGGGTGGGACACTTCCTTTACAGTTACATAATCACTCTGTTGAGAGCCAATGGGGAACTTCTTGAAGTCTGAGAGCCCTACTGCAACACAGGCAGGACTCAGTTTTACCCGAAAGGATGAAGAGAAACACAACACAGAGTGCCCAGCTGCAGGAACAAGTGGGGGCTGGCTGCACACCTCCCCTCTGCAATGCCCCCACTTCAGCATTCTGCCCCGTTCAGCTGCTCTCAGGTACATTTTGCTCAAGCCTTTGCCCTGACATGCTTGAAACGGCCTGCACAGCTCTGCTTCCTACCTCACACACCTTCCCTGCTCATGTTGCAGGTGGCAGAAAAACAGCTCTGCCAACCTCTTCCACCCTTGGCCCAAGTCAGGCATTGCATCATTTAGAGGCATCTAAAATCACACTCACTTTGCCCAGGTCTTTCTCTGATTGGGTAGAGTATTGATGCCTTAAGCTTTGTGTTTTTCTATTCTGCTTGGATGTACTTTTCTGATGTGCTAGGGTGACTAAGACAAAACAGTCTTATTCCAGTTGAGAACTCAAGGACAGTTTCTGCAAACTTCAGGCCCTAAGCATAAACAGCGTGGAGAGGGGAGGGTGGGTTCATGCAAATGAACCAAAACCTATAAAAGTGTGCAATTTTGTGACCAACTCTCCTTTGCTTCCATCTTGGAGCCATCCAGGCAGGGTTCATAGCTGTGGCACTTATACTGCTAGGGTGTGGCTTTTGTAGGCCTTTTGTAGACCTTTCAATAAATACCCATTTTATTCCCTTCAACTCAGTGTGTAGCCTCTGTTCCAGCTCCTCAAGGCATCAGTATGGTAACTTTTCTTTTCAGAGGACAAATCCACAGTACTCCCCACCCCTTCCTTCTTACCATCCATTTGCTATCATTCCAGTCTTTTGCTCTCCTAGATGCTGCAGCATCCCCCACATTGCAGGAAGACGGCTTCTCCACTGTGCTTCCCTTTATATCCATTTTCATCAATCATAAGAGACTTGCCTCTAAAGCTTACACCTCTGATCTTGCGGAAGGACTGCTTCATAAAACAAACAACCAAACAAACAAACTCGACTGCTTCCAGAACTCAAGGACTTTCTCCCCATTTTTCTCCCCATCTACTATAGGCAAACACTAAATGAGAGATAAAATAAACCTTTATCTATTCCAGCAAACAAACTGTCTGGAAACTTAAATTAGCTGCAGAGCCATTTTTATGTAAACCCTGCATACAGACACATCCAGAGCCCTTCCCACTGTAGAAGAAAATCACCTAAGAATGTTTCGAAAAAAAGAATTGTGTCAGAACAGCTCACCCATCACACATTTGTTAGAGACACAGATATTCCAGTGGGTACGTAAATGAGTTAAACAGTAAACAATTTTACTTTAATTAGACTTAATTTTCACCATTACCAGTACAAAAGTTAAAATCTGTTAACTTCATACTAATGTTTGCCTTAACAAACACGGTATTCAAAATATTTTCCCTGTTTAGGTGATTAATTGGATACATGGAGCTATAGGTGGAGCTATAGATAGTAAAATGTCCAAAGGCAAGAAAATATTGTATGGGTCCTATACAAATCAGTGGGGTTTTTGTGCTGCCAAGGTTATGAAACCCTTATCTCACCTTTCTAATAGGTTCTGATGCTGCATGTTAGTCTCATTACTTACATAAAAAACTGTGCTACAAAACCAAATTATTTAAACTTTTTATTAATAATGGTAATAAAGACGTGAAACCCAAACTTTTCTGCCTTTCACATGCATTCCTTGTAATTTTGGGACAAGTCAAAATTTCTGCTGCAGCTTTTGGGATTTGATTTGCTGCAACTGCTGCACAGTGTGGAAATGGTTTGGTCAGAGCTTAGGGGCTGGTGTCTCAGAGGACCACAAGGGCTCTTCTGCTTGTTTCACAGAGGCACATACTGACCTTGGGGCAGTCAGTCATCTTGCTGCATGACTCTCATATAAAATAGCTATGAGGCTATTTAACCTGCTTGAGAAACAGAAATAGGAGCCAATGGGAACTTTCCTGGTGACTTGCACAACCAGGTGCTGTTCAGTTGCACTCAAAGGAGGAAAGCAGAAGCAACAGAGAAAACCTGGGGTTGTTAGTAAATTGATGGCAGCAGGGTCCGGGACAAGCTGCCTTCAGCTAAGTTTGCATATTAGTTACATCTCCTCTAAGCTATGTTTTCAGAGTCCATGCACTCAAAAAAATCTGTTCTGCAATGGGGGCTTGAAAACCTGTTTGTCAACGAATAATTAGCTCACAGCTTGATTAAGTATGTCCCAGGGGCTCAACCTGTGTCTTCTCAACCCGTCAGGAGCTCTGCCCAGGCATTGACCACAGGAGGAGGCCTGAAGCTCAACAACCCTGCTGACATTTGCAACATCTAAGCAATTAAAGAGTCAGTTCTATTTAACTTTTCTAAGCTGTTTCTGAGTGCTTGGCGCAGTCGCCACATTTGTGCTGAACCCAGAATTTTGCATCTCCTTTAACCTAATTAAACTAACCAATTGATTTGGTTACCACTCAGTTACCACTTTGCATAGTTGTTAAAAACCTCTCTGGTAGACTCTTGGCCTGTTTATTATTAAGACAGTTAAGGACAGAGAAAAACTCTGCTTTTTTTTTTTTTATGTATAACTGGGAGCTAAAGGGAATGTTTGCTGTGATTTAAATAAGTGCTGAGATGCAATGCCCAAGTTTGCATTGCAGAGGTTGCCAGCCAGAAGCAAGACCCAGCTGTCTGAAGCTGCTAACAGGCACCCATGGAAAAGTCATCCTCTCAGCACAAGTAGTAAATAACTGTGAGGCTACATAGATTTCACTGCCTGTTTAGCAATTCCTACTTGTGTTTTACAATTTCAGTTTTATTATTAGCCATTTAATTGCATATTCTATTAAAAATTATCTATCAAAATCACATTTTAGCTGCCTGCAGTGAGCAGCTCTACTTCATGGACCTCAGCTGGTTTTCTTGCAGGGACATAGCCATGCACAAGCAGTGTTTTATTGTCATGCAATCTGTCTCTCTGCTAGTATAGGACTGAAAAGCCAACTCCTCCCTTGAGAATAAAGGAGCATTATACATCAGGGTGTCCCCCCACTGTGGAAAACCAGCTCTTAATTTCCCGTGCAGGAAGGTTTTCCTACAGCTCTAGGATACATCTCCCCTTTTGGCTTTTGTTCTTGCAGCCCTTTCGGTGGGTTAGGCTGTCCACTGTCATCTTTTTTCTCCAGTGACCATCAGCAATGTCAGAAAGCACTTTGAATTATGATACACAGAGTGACGGTGAATGCAGATGGCTTCACAGCACAGAGGTTATTAGGAACTGCATGACACGTTTTTTAAAAGGTAGGTTTCTGGAAAAATCTTAAGCTAACAAAATTAACATCTCAGGTTATTCCTACAGTATCCACTTACAACTGATAGGGTCTGTGGTCAGAGAGACATCTAGCGAGCTAGCTTAGAGGAGTATTTCTCACAAGTTTGAGTTCTGCCTGGTTCTCAGGGTAATAAGGAGGAAGTTCCCAAGGTGATAACATGGTCGAAAAACAGGTTGGAATCCGTGAAAAACAAGTTGGAAAAACAAGATGGAATTCACAACAAGGATGGACACTTGGTGTTTTTCTATGGGACACATCCTGGGAGATGTTCTCCTGGATGTTTGTCCCGGAACATGCTTTAAATTTGAGCTCTCGATTCAATAAACTTGGCTTCTTTTCCGAGAAGAAGTCCATGTGCTTTGCTGTTCCTTTTGTCTCTTTTCCTTTTATTTAGGTTCAATACCACATACAGTCTGGTCAAGACAAGGAAGAACTCTTGACATGTGGTATGTGCTGGGGGACTCTCAGGCCTTGTGGTTTCTTTATGAAACCAACAGCACTGGCACAGCCAGAGTCTGTCTGCATGGATCAGGTTGCAGATGCCTCCACATTCTGCGCAGGACCATTGTGACCACTGGGCCACAGCCTTGCTTGTTACATTCCTAATGGTAAGAGAGCAATAGCAGGACAACCAACTGTTTTTGTGGAAGAGTTAGTAAGAAAAAAATACTAAAAAAAAGAGAAAAAAATTAAAGATCAAAGAGATAGAGTACTTCCCATTGTACCACAAAAATCAGCCATACAAATCATGACTAGCAATAGCAGGCATGTATAACAAGCTTTCCTTTTTAAGGAAAGAAGAAATTGAAGAGGGAGGGACAAGTGGGAAGGAATAAAGGGCCGTAAAAAGGAACCAATTTTAATGCACCATTATAATCCTTGAGCATTTTCTCCCTGACAAGCAAATCTACAGAACATTTAAGATCCATATGTGACAAAGAGTCAGCCAGAGAGGGAGGAGTGGAAGGAGATGCCACTTGAGCTGGCACATCAGAGGATCTTTAAATAGAAAAGCTTTCAGGGAACTCAGGGTAGGCGCTTACCACACAAAACTTAATTACAGCCATACTTGTCTGAAAAAAATATTACAGCCCTCTACTCCCACCCTTTTTTTATCTGCAGCAATTGGGCAAGGGAATGGGGAAAAGCCACTAAACCAGCATGGGACTCTAATCCTGGCATCTCCTGGGGGATGATGCTTTGGGATGGAGCTGCCAGCTCCCTCTGGGGCGGAGCTGCCGGCTCCCTCTGGGGCTATGAGTCCATGGGGAGACATACCTGTTAGTCAGCTCCTCTGCTTCCTCTGGGTCCACAGCCTCCTCGTCGTCATCTTCTTCTTCCTCCTCCTCCTCCTCCTCTTCTTCCTCTTCTTCATCTCCTATGAAGGATGAGGTCTCGGATGCCCTGTCACACTCGGTGCCATGGGAGCCCTCCATTCCCTTCCCTGCTCAGGCCCTCGCCGGTGATGTTTACCCCCAACCCTGTCCTCCCCAGGGCTGCCTGAAGCAACTGTCATCCCCAGTAGCACTCACTTCTCCTGACTCAGGGCAGTCTTTAAATAGAAGGCAGCAAAGTTACAGTGCAGAGTCGCTGCTGTTCCTACCCTGGATCCTAGCACCAACCCGGTGCCAGGACACGTGGCCTCATGGCCATCTCTCCAGCTGCTCTCCCCCTTCGCCTGCCGCTGCTGCCACAGAGCCGCTTGCACAGCAGACAGGGCAGTCAGGCAGCAGCAGGGAGGAAGGCGGCCAAGCAGACCTTCCCCCACTCACCTCCGGCATATTTGGGGTGGATGGTACAGATGAAGCAGGAGAGTTTACCTGTGACCTCACAAGAAAGTACATTTCACAAGTCCTGCCCTTGAGCACACCCAGAGTGCCTCAAGCTTGAGCTGGAAAGGTCAAATACAACAACTAGTGGATGAGCTTTCAACAAACACATTTTAATTATTATTATTGTACTGTAAGAGATATCAGATGCACTGTGCTATTTAACCATGCAGAAGGAATGTATTTAAACCCTCGATTTATCAATGTGTTAAATCACAGGACCTTTAAAACCTCCTATTTGAGTGTACTTGAACCACTCAAATACCACTTTACAGTTTAAGGCAAAGACAAACTATACTACCATGCAAAGTTTAGGTTAAGCCACATTTACCCTTTATTATTCTGCATTTTACACAAAATGCAGTGCTTTTCACAGACAAAACAGAAATATTTCTAATCTGTACTAGTCAAAATAATGACTTTATTTAAAAAAAAATTTTAGAAGAAGAGGAAAAGTGCTAAACCCCTGATTCTACATAAAGAACTTCCACGATATCTCAAGTATAAACAACTGTATGCACAGCATAATTCTAATGCCCCCATCTTTTCTTTTTTTTAATTGTTTTTCAAATAAATAGCTGGTTATAAATCAATCAATCAGCAAGCTCTCACTTAAGAGTGCTATAAATATAGAAACACCCAACCCTGTACTTCTGACTACAACCTTCTGCACACTAAATTCAAATTCTCCTGACATTTCAAAACAGTATGTATACGTAAAACCTTTCTCTTGACCCATGCAGTGACATACGCAATTTACAAAGTGACAATGTAATTTTTGAAAAGTGTATTTGAAATAGATATTAAACTAAATTAAATTCTACATTTCATCATGAGCATAGACAATGTACACAGCAAAATGTAAAGAATATGAAGTATTCTTCCTTAAATTTCATGAGGAAGGCAAGAGCATTACAAGTCTTCTAGAAATGCCTACAGATGAAACATACATACATTGCACAAGTTTTCATTCAGACTCCAGCACAGAAAGATAAAGGCAAGTACTCTTACTCGAAAGCCTTCAACTTATTTCCATCTGTACTTCTCTCAAGTGAATTTGACCTGTAAATGGACCAAAATCACATATACTTTCATGCTCTTCAGACAAGCATCATATGCAGTAAAATCAAGGAAATATTTATAGCTGAACACAAAAGGATTACAGAGAACAAGGCAAAAAAAAAAAATCACAAAATACAGGACAACCCGTAGCAAGTATAGTACAGTAAATCAAGAGTGACATTCTCTGATGGATGTAAATTTAACATCAAATGTACTGTGAATCGAGTTCAGTAACACAAGTTCAAGTAAAACACTAGTTCCAAATAAATGTTTGGGATTCACAAATATAATGTATTCACAAATGCTAACTTCATGTTTTATACAAATCGTTTTACATACTTTTCTCATCACTGACCGTTCTTCCCAAATAACCATGTCACCCTGCAATGTGAGTCTTAAAATTCATTTGTATTGATTTCTTTGTAAGGGGTTTTTAAAAAACAATACCTTATACTGTCAACACACCTAAAGGTACTGAGAGTTCACTTACACATTCACATTTCAGGACAAATGAAAGCAAGAGCTAGAATAGAAACTTTAAGTTTCACAGTGTATAGCCTATACCAGTTCTGCATTACTGTCACCAAATGTGAAGTTCTTGCCAATGTTTGGTCCTACTGTGCACCTTTGAGCCTCTGAGAAGGACTAAATAGAGTTCCTAAAATCCTAAAGAAGACACTAGTGGCTTCTGACACATGAGATGAGAAAAGACAAGAGAACCCGATGCCAAAACGGGTAGTCAAGAACAATAATTTTTAAAAATAAATAAATAAAAGCACTGAACTAAAGCAGTTTTGTTTCAAGGCAATAACAAATCCCAGAGAAGACAGTATGTTGTATACACACTGAAACCTTGGTCAGTTGTGAAACATACCAAGGAGTATTTTTACCAAAGAGCTCTCAGAAAAAAACTAGTCTTGCTAGGATTTATGCCAAGGGTAAACAAGGCAAGGGTAAGTTTTTATTTTGAAGCTGAGAAAAAGTGAAAACTTTACCCTAACACTAACAGGTATGATAGTAATTAGTGAATTTTTCACTCTGGACACTTGCCCAGAATAGATGAAAACCCAGGTCATTAAACCTCTGACAACTTAAGACTATACAGAAATGAATCCAAAGTTAAAGTCCAGCTGCTACCCACTCTTCCCAAGCCATTTATTTTGTCCTATTATATCTGAAGTTACTGATAAAAGTTGCAGCCCACTATTTAAGAAATATGCTATCAATGGGCTTGTTCAAAAAAAATCAGGGGAAAACGACCATCTAGAATTTCTGGTTATAGACATGGCTCATCAGAAGGACTTAAACTTGGGAAGAAAATACAAAAGGATTCTTTTTAAAGACACAGACCGTTGTGGTTACAGAGCATATATTGTATTAAAAATACCACTGAATTGGTAGGGCAATTTTCATGGAGTAGCTCAGAGATACCACAATTTTTAAACTAACCTTCTAAAACCAGTTAGGAAGGAGTGGTTTCAAACATGAGGCATTAATTTAAGTGTAAGAAAAGTTGACACATGAGGTGATGCAATACAAACTCGTAAGAAAGTTTTGTACCTTTTAAAAGTTTTGTTTCTTACATTCAGCTCACTTAAATATATATTTTTACCAACTTTTAACATTTATGTCCCTTATTTATCCTAGGTTGGGAAAGTTTTAAATTTTCTAGACAAAGATATAGCCAATATCTTTTTTAAGAAGATATAGCCAACACCCCCCTTTTCCCAGAATCTACATAGAGCTTATAGAGCATCTTTGAATCCAGACATCATCCTGTCCTAAAATCTTGTGCTTCAAATTTCCATAAAGTGAATCAAAGTGAATGTTTCACTGAAACCCAAGTCTACCATCCTACAGAGAAAGGGCAGTGAGGGTGAACATATGCAAGGAGGAAGAACATTTCAGTGGACTGCTAGAGTCATATTAAAACTGAAAGACAGTTTAAATTGAAGAAGAGAAGTCAATTGCAGAAACAAGGCAAAATTCTACACAGACTAGACCATGACAAAGTGTGTAGGAAGTAATCTCACATCAGGCATATAGTTTACAGTACTTAGAAGTTCTAAATAAACTAGAACTTAAAAGTTTGCACAAGAAGACATAATTCTTGCTATTTTACAGTTATAAGGGTTTTCACAATCTTGTTAGAGGATGTAATAAATCAAACTTTTGCCGATTCACAGATGTACTGCAGAATAGCCATGATAGATCACGATAAATTGCAACATGGGTCTTACGTCACAGGGCATTTCCTATTCTACTTAATTAGAGGAAATATTTTAAATATGCAGTACAAAAATAACATAAGTTGGAAGAATAACCCATATCTTCCATATATAAACTTTATTT
Organism: Toxostoma redivivum; assembly: GCA_013397375.1. Lineage (NCBI taxonomy): Eukaryota > Metazoa > Chordata > Aves > Passeriformes > Mimidae > Toxostoma > Toxostoma redivivum. Next base: position 212,952 of record VXBI01009435.1, read on the forward strand.
CACTGGACCCCATATAAAATATTAAACTTTAAAAAATGGAAGTACGAATTTAACATCAGTGGTAAATGCTGTCTTAATAATTAATTGGTCTTCAATAACAAATATATGAGAGAACAAATTGTGCTATAGGAGGTCTAAGAGAAGGTTTGCAATTTTTTTGGAAGAGCTATAATTTTCAGTATTACTTACTTAGATTCAATTTACAGTGGCTGACCAATTCACAAACATTTACACAAAATCAAATGAGAAGCCTATCTTATTTTAGCACTGATGTGAGGTGTTTTGATTTTGGTCTTTTTCTCCAAAAGAGACATCACTACTACTTCGAATATGTAAAAGGAAGCACTACAATTTTTCCTGCCTACTCTGTGTGAATGTGAAGCATTTACGTGCATTGAATTGAGATTTTTTCTACTTCAACTTCTTCATAGTACACCTGTTGCTTGAAAATCCAGTTTAGATTGTAGTTTTTGATATTCAGAATACTACCAACAATAATCTAGCTTCATTTTCATAAACAGTTGCTTGTTATTCCAAGTAAAAGTAAAATAAAACTGGAAAGTGCTAAGTTGAGCAGAAGTGTGCTTACTGCAATCAAGCAGATATAAAGCACAAACTCTCTGTTCATCAAGACGTTGGCAGTGCACAGCACCTTAAGGACGTAGTCAGATTTGCACATGGTTTTAATTTGAGCATCTATCTTTCATGGCTAAATATGTCTGAATTAATGGTTACACAGATCACACAAGAAACAAGTATATCCCCATACTTTCCTTAAAATAGACGCATTCTTGTTGTTTGCTGTGAGTTTCTTCTAGAAGTCAACAATGCAAGCATTTTCAGAAAGCATATCTTTGAATGAACAGCGTAATAAAATATGCCGCTTCCTTATAAACATTTACTTAACAAAAGTTTACAGAGAAGAACAGGTCATAAAAACCATGGGGTAAGTGCCTCCTGATTATGACACTGTTCTTTTTTTTCAGCAGGATCCAAAAAAAAGGGAAAATGAAAGAAGCTAGTCATCTTTTCTGTCTGGCTGCTTTTAAAGGTAATATACAGTTCAGGTCTTTCTTGTCTTGTAATAACCGCCAAGCCTGAGGAAAAAAAACCACAAGGTTTTTAAAAAACGCTATATAATCTTTGCCATTAAAACTTAAATACCGTTATAAGCAATAAGCATCACACTTCCACAAAATTTTGTCCTCTTCTTGAAAAGAAAGTTTGTGGCTTGAGGTTTTTTTGGTTCATTTGTTTCCAGGATTTTTTTAAGGGAAGCAAAATCCAAAAAGTACACAAAATGCAATGAACTAATAAGGAAGGTAAAGCCTTTGAAGAACAGACTGGATTTTTGGAGACACAGATGTTAACAACATTTAAGCATTACACTGGTATTCTAAATGCAAAATAATTGTCTCAAATGCACACATGTCAAAGTTCCTGATAAATGGTATTATGCACATTTCCAGAACTTAGTTGTGTCTCTAAAATAGTTATTTCAACTTTCTTCTATGTTCTAGTGTGAGTTTCATGACATCTGTTATGCCATGAGCCTGTAAAGAACTGCAGTGACCCTCCTGTTTTTATACAGAATTTATTTACACTCCAATGTGCAATGAAAACCACAAGAAGAATAATCCTCTCAAGGACAAAACAGATTGCTGAAGCTTCTTAAAAAATAGTGCAGGATATTAAAAAGTACTTGCACTTTTAGAGCAACTGTCATTTTTACAGTATCAGGTAACAAGGACATTTTTTCAGGGCTGTATCACTCTAGTATATTGCTTCCAGACAGCTAGGATCAAACATCTGCTTTTACATTTTTCAGAAAACTACAGAGGTTTGAAACAAATTTTGTTAATTGAAAACTCTGAAAAGAGAACTTCACTCTAATTTCACAGTACCATGAGAGCCCAAACCAGTTCATAAACATGACTTTAGCAGATTCACAAGATCAAGTATTTTATGTACAAGTATGTGAACGATTCAGTATTTTGTACACTAACATGTTTAAATAAAAGAAAAACCAATGAACATTTATAAACAGAATTACAAAGGAAATGTTATCCTTTTCTGAGTAAGGTAATAGCATTTGCTCCATTACAAGTATCTGGCATTGAATTACTTTTTGCTGGAGAAGCCTTCAAGGTACTTAAAGACTTTAATAACTGGAGCAAACATGAAGCTCCAAGGACAGCTTAGTAGGGGAGTCTTAACTGGTTGAAGCTGGAAGCCAGTTCTATGCATTAATCCCCAGTCATAGCTACATAAAAAACAGTCAGAGATCTCAGAAAATTAGAATTTGAGATGCAATTCCTATGCAATGCCTATGATAGGGGACAAGCACAAAAGAGAGTTGGTAGCAAAAATTTTCAGAAAAAGGATGTTTAACCGAGGTCTAGATTTTTTTTCTTGTTTCAAAGTGTCCTTTCCTCCTAACTGGGACATGAAAGTTCCTGTCATGTTCTAAAACTGTGAGTGTGATCTCCCTAAAGAAACGTACCCATCTAAGTAAGTTATCAAAAATCAGAAAATCCCCATTATTTTGGTGGCGATATTTTATTTAAAAAGGGGGTAGTAAGAAGTATAAAATATTATCTATTACCAGTCAAATTCATGTAGGAATAAATAATGAATGAAAATAAAGTTGTAGTTTAAAAGCTATTAATCACTGCTAGAATTTTACATACACAAGAAAATCTAAGAGAAAGGGTTTTTACTATTTTGAGTACCCATTTCAGTGTAAACCTGAAGTTTAACAGCAGACATTAATGAATACCCTTAAGAAATTATTTTTCCAGATTTTTTTTTAAAAATACACCTTTTTATTACTTATAAGACAAAGTATAAAACATGAAAAATGGGCAGGTTTAATGACTAGTATTTTTAAGATAGTATAACTATCCTGAAAAACAAAGCGAGCAGAAAAATTACATGAGATGTACTTTTTACCTGCGCAAATTCACCTCTGATCATATCAAACTTCTGCTTCTCATGTACAGCTCTAGCAGTATTTGTTCCATCAAAGGGCTCTGCAAGATCAAAAACAAACATGAAAACTGTTAAAAAAATCTACTTAGGTTGTTTCCACTAACAAAGTAGGGTCAAGCATGTAATTGCTTCCCAAAAGTGTTTTAAATAGTCAATTCCTCTTTGGTTCTCAATCTTTCTTTCTACATAACATTTATCAAAAAAACCTCAAACCAAAACTAAACTAAACCAACCACTAAAACAAAACAACTCCCCACAAGAATAAAAACACACAAGACAAAACAAACAAACCAATTAAAAAAAGAAAAAAAAAAGAAGTTGAATGCCCTGAATGGAGAACATCATCAGGGAGTTTGCAGATGATGCAAAGCTGANCTGGAAGGAGTCCAGAGGAGAGGGATCAGAGGGATGGAGCACCTCTCCTAAGAGGACAGACAGAGAGAGCTGGAGTTGTTCAATCTGGAGAGAAGGCTCTGGGAGAGATCTCATAGCACCTTCCAGTATGTAAAAGGGGCCTACAAGAGAGCTGGAGAGGGACTTTACACAAGAGCATATAGTGATAGGACTAGGTGGAACAGCTTTAAACCAAAAAGGGCAAGCTTAAGACTAGATATTAGGAAGAAATTCTTTACCATGAAGGTGGTGAGGCACTGGAAGAGGTTGCTTAGAGAAGCTGTGGATGCCCCATCCCTGGTTGGATGGGGCTCTAAGAAAACTAGTCTAGTGAAAGTGTCCCTGTCCACAGCAGGGGAGTTGGAAAGAGATGATACTTAAAGTCCCTTCCAACCTAAACCATTTTGTGATTCAATGAATGCTCTAATGATGTGTAATTCATAATAAACTCAGGTAATTTCATACCTATTCTGCAATATTTGTTCGTAAGTTAAACATTTGGGGGTTCTACTTTCTAACTGACTACAAATTATTGTTATGTTCCCCCTCTTTTTTATCCTAATTTAATTAATAGTTTGGAACTTTTTAAATTGCGAGATTTAAAAAGTACTGCTTGCTACTGATAAGGCTGCCAACATTAAAGCAATTGATACTAAAAATTATGATGCAGGGACTATGCATTACAGTGTGCTACAAAACAGATTTTACAGTCTCTTCTTAGTAGAGAACTGCTTAAGTAACATTGTATATTTCACACTGATAGAATGCATCTAAGTACTCATGGAGCACAGAAGTATTTGTTAGACCAAGTAGATTTTTTTTGTGTAGCTGGTTATGGATTACTTTTATTTAGATAGTGACGTATAACAAAATAAAGCATTACTGAGACACTAGAAGGGCTTGTGCCTTTATGGAGACTGGAATTTCAAATTTGGTACATGCTTCATGGCTTTAGGTTTTTATTTCTGCTAGCTATTTAAATTCACTAAGAAATGTTTTCATGCAATAAATGTTGTATTTAGCAGTTTTCTAAAAGGATTCTCTTCAAATTACCTATTTTTCAGTGGACACTTACAGGCAGATTTTTTTTCTTTTTTAATTTTAGAATGCATCATACGTTTAGTTTGGAACAAAAACTGGCAACCAAATAAAACATGCACAGTCCTTTAATATCAGTCCCATTATTTGAGAGAATGATCCAGTATAATTAAGAACTCCATGTCCCTTACTAAGTGAACAAATACAGTATTTCATTTGTGTATCATAAATGTGATGGTAACAGCTTTTTTGATGCTAGGACCTTTACATTGAACCAAGTTATATCTATATTTTGAAGTAACAAGGGCTGAACTGTACAATCTTCTGAAACCATTAGTGGAAAAAAGGCACTCTGCAAAAGCTAACTCACATCTTCCCTTTAATCTTCCTGCATATTTACTGGTTGTCAAAAGACAAACTCTGAAGAACAGCAAGATTGCATAATATTGCAATCAGTTACTCTTTACACCACTACGCTTTCTAACCATTAAGACAGTAAGAGTTTATTATAAGTTATTTTGTTCACATAGAGAAATAAGAATATTAAAAGAAAAAAGTAACACAGCTTTAACACTGATGCTTGAGGGAAAGGCTAAAGGGAATAATTTTTCCAAATAAAAATACAAGATACCACACAACTTCGGAATTGCTGCTGACCAAGGAATTTTTTTAATAATTATTTTTAGCATGTGGATGTGAAAGACTTGAAACTACAAATATGAGCCACGTGCAGCTCAGATGGCTTCTGATTTGACTTCCCTAAATTATTATCAATGTAATTATCTCATAAAACTGCCACATTTCTAGCTTTTCCTTTTTCAGCAGGAGAGTATTTGATATTACTTGATACAGACAAGATTTAAACTGAAACTAGAAGAGTTGCTAACCATTTAGAGCTTCTGACAAGGATTGTTTAAAATATTATCTAAAAGCAAGTTTCTCTGTATCTCTGTATCCCCATCATGGTGAAAGCCTATCATATTTTAAAGTGTCTGGAAAGAGCATCTTTACTATACTTTTTTCTCTAACAGCAGAAATACATGCAAGAATCAGCCTTAAGTCTCATAACATTTAAAATAGAGCACAGTTTTTCTTGAGCTAATCCAAATACAGTACTACATGCAGAATTGTGGAAACTTGCAGGCACAGACTTAATCTATAAATAATAATGTAATGCATAAATAAATATATATGTAATCTATAAATAAATATATTTTAGATATTTAAAAAATATGTGATAGTACCAATTACTGAAATTTTATTCTGCAAATAGGAAAATTTGACAAAGATTAGGAAAACAGAATAACAGAAATATATGCCAATGCATTTTTAGCTAACTTTTGAAATCTTCTCAAGTAGACAGAAATTTATCTATACATTATGTTAACCTAGTTCAGCTTAACAGCTGTTATAAACATGAAATCTACTTTGGGTAAAAGTAGATTTTATTTTTCCCTCCCAAATTAGAAGTAAAAACTTGGTATGTGAGGCTAAACCCAGTAAGTCTTGAACCAAGGAAGGAATTACATATGTCACCTATTGCTAATTTTGCCTTTTTTAATAGTTCAAACAATTGGAAAAGTTGTAAGTAATCCAGACCCTTAAATGCAGAATCTAGAATGTCTATTTTGTATGTTGATGTTTATTCTGTTTTCCAGCCTGGCAGAAAGATAACCTAATTATTCAACCACTTTGTAATGTCACAAAATGCTTGAGAGCTCAAAACAGACAGCTCCCTGCAATACAGTGGATCAGTATCACGAGACAGCAACAAACAGCTGCCCAGCATTCCCACATCTCACATTCAGACCAGAGCCTTGGCAATGCCTCACTACCCTATTCTGAATAATTTCAGCTGTGCAGATACTCTAATTCTCACATTTCTCAACTCTAAGACTACAAAGTCCACTGCAACCATATTTCAATGTATTGTTCTCCTCCTACAACTTGATTTTTCCCCAAAGGGTCAAATAAAGAACACTAATCCCATCATGTGGCTTTACACAGACATTCATATGACTATGGCCAAGATAATGAGCTCTGGACCACAGACTAGCCATGCTCACCAGCAGGTGAAGTTGATTGAAGGTGATTCTCTGCACAGAGCAGCATAAATGCAGGAAAGTGCACCTCAATCTTGAAGAATGTCTGTTCAGCCACAGGACTTCTGCCTTATTCTCCTCCTCCCCCAGTAAAATCTTCTCAGTGTCTAACAACTTCCCCCATACTGCATGTCTCCTGGTTCAAGTTACATTCCTATTACATCCTGAGATTTCAACCCTTGATATCCTTATCCTAAAATAGCCTCCATTAATTTGCAACCAAGACCCAGGCCACCTCTGCCTTTGTGACAACTGTTTCCAGTTATACAGCAACTCTCAGTCCCTTCCTTACTTCTCATTCTCCTTACATCTTGATCCCTCTCTTGGTTTATCATCTTCTCTTTCCTTAGTGCAAGCTTCATCTCCTATGTATGTCTACCTGCCCATCCTCTCCGTGTACATTCCCCACGGCAGCTGAAAGGTGTCACAAGCACATTAATCAGATTGCCTGTATAGTGCTCCCACTCAGTTCTGCACTGAAACAGCTGAGACCTGCAACTCCAACAGGTAGACTGAGTTTACCCTCCAGTTCTGGAAGGCATCATGTAGTCTCTGCACAAAGTCTATGTTCACTAGCCAGCCAAAAATAGTACCCACATGGCGATCAACATACACATAACCTGGTCACTGCAATGCCGGAATATTTCTAGAACAAATATTCTTCAAGAATAATCTGTGCCTCCTGTGCTTTTTCAGAAGTTCAAACTTGGCAAAACTGACAACTATTTTTGTGGAGCAGAAAAACACATACTACTGGCATAAAGGCCATTCTTTATCTAACTCCTGAGCCCTGTTCCAAAAGTAACAGGGCAATAAATGCCCTTGAAGAAAAGGTCAGGAGTACTATTTTTAAACACTTTAGAACCTAAAGCTTCCTTCTCAAATGTTTCTGATGAGGCTGTTTACAAACGATTAAGATTGGTGAAACTTCTCTCTCTACATAATACACACATACAAAATATTTCTCAAAACACAACCAAGGTAAAGTCTAATTAATAGATTTATGTATTTAATGCCTTAACAGTTAAATTATAATGCAGCTTCACATTTTACCTTCTACACAAATAAATTTGTTTCTCCATTCAATACCATCAGGTCTTGCAATAGCCTTGGCCTCACGAACTGAAATCATTTGATGGCTCCAACTAAAAAAAAAGGAAAACAATTTGCAAAAAATTTTAGCTCTTAGTTCTAAATTCAAAGGATCAGTTTACACTTAAAAAATTGACAGATTGAAATGCCATAAGCCTGGATAACACAGTATTTTATAATAATGAGTAATTCAGTGTAACATAATGAGTAGGAAACAAGAAAATTTTTCTACTAACAGAAGTACAAAAAGCACCTTCAAAACAGTGCATTCCAGGTATCCATGAGTAACATATATTCACAATGGAATTTTTTTGACTAAAAATGTCAAACTAAATTTGCATTGTCACCTACATTTATTTCAAAGTTCAAAATAAATTACAGAATCAAATCTTTCAGAATTTTCTGTAGGAAGAAAAGGAATGTAAGGAATAAGTGAAGACAAGCCACATACCGCATTTCATAAATAATACTCGATAGTATAAAGATATAAGTAGAAATAACTTGCTCATAGGCCTTCCTTGTGCAAGGAACCTATTACTAGAAAGTTTCAACATCTTATATACGCTGAATTTTAGATCTGCAAGTACAACACCCTCTACCACTTTCTGCAGGCAGCTTTACAACAAAACAAGGATATTACCACATTTAAACAAGAACAGGATGCAGATTATAGGTCAGTCTTTATGATGTGCCACCATCTTTATGATGCTTAGCACAACAATATGCCAAATGTCACAAAAGCAAAAAAAAAAAAAAAACACTTCCAGTTTTACATTCTTATCTAACCAGCCACCTTTCAGCTGCTCTTAACTAGAGAGCAGCTCACCTTGCATGCCATCATGTGCCACATCAAAAACAGTCAGGGGACTGGGCCCAGCCAGCAGGGGTTTATGAAAGGCAGATCCTGACTGACCAGCCTGATCTCTTTCTGTGACAATGTGGATACGTGCTGTGGATGTAGTCTGCATGGATTTTACTAAAGCCTTTGATACTATTTCCCACAGCATTATCCTGGAGAAACTAGCAGCTGACGGCTTGGGCAGATAAACTGTTCACTGGATAAACTGTCTGGATGGCTGGGCCCAGACAGTGGTGGTGAGTGGAGTTACATCCACCTGCTGGCCACAGGTGCTGTTCCCCAGCAGAACAGAACTGGACTCAGACCTGGGGCCAATTCTGTTTAGTATCTTCACTGATGATCTCATGGAGTGCAACCTCAGCCAGTTTGCAGGTGACACCAAGCTGGGGGGGCTATTGATCTGCTGGAGGTCAGGAAGGCTCAGCAGAGGGATCTGGGCAGGCTGGATCATGGCTGAGGTTCAACAATGGTGTGAGGTTCAACAAGGCCCAGTGCTGGGTCCTGCCCTTGGGTCACAACAAGCCCAGGCAGTGCCACAGGCTGGGGAACAGTGGCTGGAAAGGACCTGGGGGTGTTGGTGACAGCAGCTGAACATGAGCCAGGGTGTGCCCAGGTGTCCAAAAAGGGCAGGATGTAAGAATGGTATCCTTGCCTGTACCAGCAATAGTGTGGCCAGCAGGAGCAGAGCAGTTGACTGTCTCCCTGTATTGGACACTGATGAGGCCACATCTTGGATCATGTGTTCAGTTTTTGGCCCCTTATTAAAAGAAACACACTGAGGCCCTGAGGTTTATCCAAAGAAGGCAAATGGAGCTGGGGAAGAGTCTAGAATACATGTGCTGTGAGGAGCAGTTCATGGAAATGGTGTTTTTTATTCCTTTACAACTACAAGAAAGTTTAGCCAGGTGGAGGGTCTATCTCTACTGCCATGTGTCGAGGAAAAGAAATGGCCTTAAATTGCGCTAGGAGAGGTTCGGTTTAGATATTAGAAAATATTTTTAACTGAAAGAGTAAACAGGCAATGGAATAAGTTGCCGAGGGAAGTGATGGAATCACCATTTCTGGAAATGTCCAAGAGATGTCTGGATGTGGCATCTGGGAATATGTTGTAGGGATGATTACACTGTTGCTGCATTAGCAGCTGCATTAGATTATCTTAAAGCTCTCTTCTAGATGATTCTGTAAACCAAGGAGCTACCACATCAGTGAAACAGCTAGATCACCAATACATTACTATATGTCCTGACTAAATGAGTAGAAATAGTTGGGCAATGTAGTGCCAGCTGTACCAGTCTTTTGTACACCTGACAGAGTAGCTGGGCTGGGTACATCAACCACCTGCCGTAAATCTGTAGATATCAACTGTAAATTTAAATACTGTTTATAATTCATCAGTTAAATCTGAAAGAATTCTGTCCTCCCTAGATCACAGATCTCCTGTCATAACTCCATTAAGTCAACGATGACAAGACAGCTAAAAATCTGTGACTGTAATTCTACAAATTATCTTGAATACAACTCATAATTAAAGCCTCCTATGGAACTCAGTTGTTTGAGTAACTGTACTTCCACAGAACACATACATATACAAATAGGGCATATTTTTAAAAAATGCAGGACATAGCACACAAAGAGATCTAGGATACCCCATTAAGTATATTTAGGTTTCTCTTGATATATTCTTTAGAAAATTAGTAATGATGATGATCTTTTCTAGTATTCAATGTAAACTAAAGCCTTCATTCTAAACTAATCATCTTTCCTTAATTCCCATAGTAGACTACTTTTGAGATAAACAGAGATAATAGCATCAAATATTTTCCTATCGTGTTTTAATAATCAACCATTAATACAGGCTTAATTCAAATGAATTGCTCAAAAAAACCCCAACGCGCACACACACACAACACACACACAAAAAAAAGACAAGACAAAACCACTGTGTGCTTAGAGCATCAAATAAGCTTAAACTGCAGCTCAAGACCAGAAGCTTACAGTCTGCTTATTTTGAAAGTTTATTTAAAAATCAGAGATCCAGACTAGTGGGGAGAAAAAAAAAAAAGAAAGAAATTTAAAAAGTCATGCAAAGAAGTATTTGATCTGCATTTGGTTTAACCAGGCAGTACTGTTCCACTTGAAACAGTGGAACATTCTTCTCTTGAATTCTTTTTTTTCCATGCTATACTTGATCCCTCAGCAAAAAATAAATGCATTTATAATACACTAGTTAAGCAAAAAAGCAATAAAAAATTGGCATTTCTTGCTGTTTAAAAAGCCTTTTATTCAACTTTGAAACTTAAAAGGCTTTTTGAAAACAACTCTTTTATCTGACAGTCTTACAGAGCTGTCTTGGTACCGAGATCATACTGAATTAGAAATGAATTATGAATAGCAAATTATTTGTATGTCAATTTTAGCCACTTTGGCTTGCATATAATAACTTCATTGTTGCCAGCATAAAGCAGATATTCTCCCTGCACACATTTTCAATCCATAAATTAACAGTGCCATTTAAACAGCTATTTCAATTATCAGTTATTTCTGTCATCACTGACTGCATCAGGTATGTGATCTTCATGGCAAAGGCAAGTATTTGAAAGACTAGGTATTTTCAGGTGTGTGTATGACTACAGTACAAACAGAATAAAAAGCTAATTTTTTCCAGAGCATTCTTACAAATCAAAGCCATTTGTAAAAACACAATAAGATGGGTACAAGTTGCAAACGTACTTGACCAATTCTATAGTGAAAAGAGCTGCAAGTAACTTCTCACTGAAATTTTATATTTTGCCATCAAAATGTAAGCAAGCTTTAACCATGTCTACCATATACAAATCAGTGAATGATCTTAAAACAACTGCTACTTAACCTGCAATGGTAAATTTAAGGAAAGTAATCACAAAGCAATAAATACAGGGGTGTCACTTTGTAAGGAGACAGCCAAGTGAAAACCTGCTGCCTTCACTCACAGTTGCAGAATTGAAATCAGACACCTCCTTCGGAGAGGCTGGTAAACATGTTTCCAAATACTTGCTTTGGAGAACATCTACAATTTTTTCTTGATCACATTCACTACTTAATCAGTGGACAATTTTAAATATTTAAAGTTAAAATGAAGTCATAACCATAGCCAGCTGTATCATAAGCATTACATCAACTTGAAATCTTACGGCAAGATAATTACACAACCATAAAGGCAAAACAAGCTTTGCTATATTCTCGGGGTCTGAGGTTTTGGCTGTCCCTTGTCTTGCAACTCGGGTGTCCAAGGAAAGGACCAAAGACTCTTCAGATTCATTCTCAAGATTGTTTACTCTTTCTTATCTATATTTTCTTTTAGCATTGCCGAGGTCTGCTTAGCATGGCAGCCATGGCACACACTCTGTTCTTTCAGGGCGGTACAGTGCTTTTGTACTACAGACTACGTATATCACGTTTACAATAATTTTCCAATAACTATCATCTATATTATACAGTGAGATTCTACTCTAAACCAATCCCAGTGTGCCAACTAGGCAGAAAAAGATGGNTTGTCTTGCAACTCGGGTGTCCAAGGAAAGGACCAAAGACTCTTCAGATTCATTCTCAAGATTGTTTACTCTTTCTTATCTATATTTTCTTTTAGCATTGCCGAGGTCTGCTTAGCATGGCAGCCATGGCACACACTCTGTTCTTTCAGGGCGGTACAGTGCTTTTGTACTACAGACTACGTATATCACGTTTACAATAATTTTCCAATAACTATCATCTATATTATACAGTGAGATTCTACTCTAAACCAATCCCAGTGTGCCAACTAGGCAGAAAAAGATGGAGACTAAGAAGAAGGAAAAGGAAGAGCCAAACACATCTCTTTCCCTCCATCTTGTGTTCTAAAATCCCCATTTTAAAATCTACATTTCCATTTTGTGATAGCACTACTTAACTTCTGTGACTTTTAAGTTCTCAGATAAGGCTGGTAATTTACTCCAAGGGCTATAATCGAATTCACAAGTGTTTTGATCATCTTTCCAGGAGTCCTGAACCCCCTGGCCAGGATCTCGAGAACTCAGGATACCCAAAGGTATATCCTGGGCTTCCACATATATATGGTGTGTTATTCCAATGCAGGCTGCAATTTCCAAAACACATTTCTTTGGGGACAGGGATGAAGTGGTATAAAAACTACTTCTTATGGACACACTGAAAACCTGGAGTAGGACTGTGGAAAAGGTACTGTATAAATACATGGCAATAAACAATTTTCTGAAACATCTTATAGTCTAAATAAACAGAAGTCTAAAAGCATAAGGGAAAATAAACACAGTACAAGGACTTATGCATGACTGCACAGGATGGAAAGCTCCTACTTCTTCATTTGCTACCCTCTTTAAGCTCATCCTGTATCAAGTAAATCACATCAAGTAAAATAAATCACAGATTAACTGAAATACCTAATGGCCTTTGCCAGAGAGAAGGAGACGTTTAAAACAATATATCTTCATATTCTCTTATCTTCCTGACCATTACATGTAAAATAGATCAGTAGTTAACCATTCTAGACAGGTGGCTTCAGTGATTTATTCTGTTCAAAATTATGATCTTCACAATTGATCTGATCATTCTTGATTGCATGCTGTTCATTCAGCAAAATTACTTTTACGAAAATTGAAGTCACACTCTCTGTAGCAATCTTTTCATCAAACACGTGACAGTCCAATAGGGAAAGTTCAGTGGCTCAGTACAGATCATATAAATATAGCCTCATTCAACAGTCACAGTTTCTGAAATAGAATCTCAAAATTTTGGTGCATAAATACACTAGTAAATGTTTCACAGGGAAAACAAACAGTGAAAAAACTATGTATTACAGCAAAGAAAATATTCAACACACTGTAACACTAGTTCTTCCATGAACGGCAGCACTAAGAGAGCCCTGTGTTGTGCATATTTGCAAGTTGAACATGAGTCAGCAGTGCCCTGGCAGCCAGGAGGGTCACCTCTGTCCCGGGGGCACCAGGCACAGCATCACCAGCCAGGCAAGTGAGGGGATTGTCCTGCTTTGCTCTATACTGGGGCAGCCTCACCTCGAGTGCTGGGGGCACTTCTGAGTACTGCAGTATAAAAGACATAAAGCTATTGGAGAGTGTCCAAAGCAACGCCACAAGGATCATGAAGGGCCTTGAGAGGAAGCTGTATGAGGAGTAGCTGAGGTCACTGTTCAGCCTGCAGAAAAGGAGACTGGGGAGACCTCACTGCAGTCTGCAACTTCCTCATGAGGGGAAGAGGAGGGGCAGACACTGATCCCTTTGCTCTCACGACAGGACTTAAGGTAACAGCATGAAGCTGAGTCAGGGGAGGTTTAGTTTTGATATTAGGAAAATACTTTTCACCCAGACGGCGGCTGGGCACTGGAACAGGCGAAGTCGTCACAGCACCAGCCTGACAGAGTTCAAGAAGTGTTTGGACAATGCTCTCAGGCACATGGTGTGAATCTTAGGGATGATCCTGTGCAGGGCCAGGAGCTGGACTTCAATTATCCTGATGGGTCCTTTCCAACCAAGCATATTCTATGATTCTGTGACTCTATGAATTTAATTCTTACTCTCATTCTCATTTGTACCATTGTTTTCATCAGCAACTTCAAAGCAAAGATAACAGATTCTGATGGCTAGCATGACACTACTTTTACTTTCATTGGCTGGCTATCACACACACAAAACCTTTTAATCACTATGTTCATATTCCTCCCTATGGGGCACTAGTTTGTCTTCTCCAGTCAATGAAACTACAGGGAATTTTACAATCAATCCTCTTCTTTTCAAACAGGATTTATAGTTGTCAGGGATACACAGATAAACAGTACACTTGATTAAAATTTACTTCCATAGCAGAAAGAGTTAANAGGGGCAGACACTGATCCCTTTGCTCTCACGACAGGACTTAAGGTAACAGCATGAAGCTGAGTCAGGGGAGGTTTAGTTTTGATATTAGGAAAATACTTTTCACCCAGACGGCGGCTGGGCACTGGAACAGGCGAAGTCGTCACAGCACCAGCCTGACAGAGTTCAAGAAGTGTTTGGACAATGCTCTCAGGCACATGGTGTGAATCTTAGGGATGATCCTGTGCAGGGCCAGGAGCTGGACTTCAATTATCCTGATGGGTCCTTTCCAACCAAGCATATTCTATGATTCTGTGACTCTATGAATTTAATTCTTACTCTCATTCTCATTTGTACCATTGTTTTCATCAGCAACTTCAAAGCAAAGATAACAGATTCTGATGGCTAGCATGACACTACTTTTACTTTCATTGGCTGGCTATCACACACACAAAACCTTTTAATCACTATGTTCATATTCCTCCCTATGGGGCACTAGTTTGTCTTCTCCAGTCAATGAAACTACAGGGAATTTTACAATCAATCCTCTTCTTTTCAAACAGGATTTATAGTTGTCAGGGATACACAGATAAACAGTACACTTGATTAAAATTTACTTCCATAGCAGAAAGAGTTAAAAAAAAATATAGGCTGCTGCATAAAGTGCACCATCAAGTGCATTTTCAACACAGGAATTCTAATGACTATTTTTGCTGGTATTTTCTTTTTTTTTAAACAGAATATTACAACTGAAATGTTTACATACTTAACAGGTAGTGAGCACTAGAAGAACATACCAGGTATTCTTTTTATTCAGCTGCTTTCTGAAATATTTTCTTCCCTTGACATCAGCAACTATCCTAACTTCACTACCTACTTTTTCAAGCTTTACCGAGAAGCTCCTCGGTGTGTCTGTGAATAAATTTAGGTATAATTTTTTCCTGATTTATAATCATCACAAAAATAGTATTTAGGGATTGCCATCAGTTCAAACACTGATATTGCAAAATTTTTGGTCTACAATATCAGTGTTTGACATATGTCTTAGCATATTCTTTCTAACAGCAGACAAAAATGAGATCATTCTGGACCAGCCACCAATTTAGGCAGAAATCTGGTCTTGACTATGTTCACAAGCATCCAAACCCAGAAAAGTCTAACTAGATATTCTTCCTGTAATTAGACAAGATCATCTCTGCTACTTCACACAGGCAAACCAGAAAATTCCTAAGTGGAAAAGACATTTAGTTTCATATATGAGAAGATTAACAGCTTGTACAGTCAAGTAGTAATAAATTCATGTAGTGTCCCACATAAATTAAGAACCTAAAGTTATCCTCCAGCAGTGTCTTCTCATTTGCCTCTTCAGCAAACATCACCTTGTCAGTTGAAAAGACAGGCACTCAGGAAAAACATTTAAGACAAAAGACCATTCTCTTATCTGCAGAGATCATTGAAAGAAAATCTCTTATATGAAAATCTCTCAGTCAGGCTTCAGCATGCACAAAATGCAGTTGGTTCATGTGTTACTACAGGCCATAAGGACTTAGCTTACATATTTCAGACATTATATGCACCCCAGAGATGCTTTAATGATTTTACGGTCTTTCACTTCTTAAAGTAAATTATGAACACTTCCAAAATTATGAGTATCCAATTGTACGTTTTGTTCCCCTTCCAAGAAATGGAGATGATGCACATACATAAGACAGCAATGTGCATGAAATAGCTGCATCAGAAGTTATTGAGAAGATCTTTCAGCTAATTGAGATACAACCATTTGGTATTTTATATGAGCAAGCATTTTTTCTGTGAGATTCAGTAATACATGAGGAGCAATTTGGCAAACCAGCTGTAACTTAAGGCCTTCTCAGATTCCTTCACAACTTTAGCTTGTACTTTTATATAAGAAAGTCCAGATGTCAAAATTAAACTCAGTCTAGCAAACTAATAACAGGAATGAAACAACTGTACATGGGAGACTAGGTGAGGCCTGTACAGATGTATATTCTGGTCGAAGTAAGAAGCCACCTGGCCAGTTACCTCCATTGACTCAGTGTGACAGAAGACAAGCACAGTCCTTAAGGTCCAAATGATACATATCATAATTGATACCTGACATGACAGCTAAGAACAGATCTTTCTCGCACATGAACAGGCAGTTATATAATAGCGTAACTGTGTAACAAAACCCAGTAATTTTTAAAGGACAAAGCTCTTTTACTTTTGGTAGCTATTTTACAGGAAAGAACGCCTGAAGAAGGTATCAGACAATTTACCAGGATTCCTGTTGCCATTTAGCCTTTCCGCTCGTTTCCTCTCTCTCGGTTACCACTCCTGCATTGCTGCTTTTCTTTCTTTCAAGGGTTATAAAGACTACATTGAGTAGAAGGAATCAAAGTTTTACATCTTCTAAACCACTAAAATGAGCTTATTACTTACTCAAATTCTGTGGCATAGTATTTGAAGAAGCCTATTAGCAAATCTCCAAGGCTCGATCCATTTTTTGAGATGTAAGGAGGAATGGTACGTGGAGCTTGATGAACAAGATGCAATTGCATAGTAGGATCAAAACATTCCTGTCAAAATAAAATCAGACTGTATATATATATATCTATATATATAAACACACACAGAGAGCCTTAACCCAGATGCATGTATTTTCCACAATAAGAAAGCTGCCTATTGTTTGCTTATTATAAATTCAAGGACAATTTACAAGCCAAAGACTACTTCTCTTCTACCCCATTGAACAGTAGTTACTCGCCCTGAACAATCTTGCACAGGAGGATACATGACCATCTCTTGACTTCTGTTTACTAAAGAATTTTAACATGGGAGAACTTTTGAACTAGACTTGCATCTAAAACCCCAAGAGCAAAAGCTGAGTAAGGTAGCCTGCACTGAGCTTGACTGCAGTTCAGCTGAGAAATACGTAGGTGAAATTAGTGCATCTATTGTCAATTTCCCACAGCTGAACTGAAGTACAGAAATGATCCAGAGGGAAGGCCTAACATTATTCCCAAGCACAGAGTTAAAAACTGCATTCGACACCCACTGGCTATAAAATGAACCTCATTCATCCACAAAATAAGCATAAAGACTGCAGGTATTACTTCCTCTAGCCAAGAATGAAAAAAAAACCAAACCAAAAAACCAACCAGTTGTTAAGTCATACAAAACACCTGAATACACAGAATGCTGCACTTCAGCTGAAGTATGATTTTCTGCAGGGGAAGAGGGTTAGTATGATGGGGTAAGAAAAAATCAGGCTTGCTATGAAAAGAAGGCACTATTGACAGGTTAAAAAGGAATATATACAAGACTAAATACACATGGTTTTAGAACTGCTCTGCTGTTTCAGTGTCCATTGCATCCTTTAGGTTCTTCTGACAGACTGGAGTACATAGAAGTAAACATATCTCCTCTTGCTACAGGAACAATTTTTGTAACTTGCTAATACCTGGTTTTAATGCTCTTTTACAGCAATGTTGTGTATTTTACTGAAAATGAACTCAAGATACACAGGACCAAACACTACATTCACATAAAGAAATATATTTATGTAAACTTAGGAATCTGTTCACTCATTAATATATCTCCTTATCCCTCCTCACCAATTAATTTTTTATTTTTAAGAGTAGTATCAGGCGTGATTCAAACTTTATAGACTAGAATAGCACTAGAAGCACTACACAGAGTAGTATTATTTCCATGTCCACAGCTGGCACTGCTTCCTCTGAGAAAAGTACTGTTATGTGATAAAACCAGTAGGACTGGAAAGTTTGAGACTCCCATCCTCTTTATGTCAGCTCCAGCAAAACTTCCTGGAACCTTGTACAACATCTTTTGGGGGAAAAAAGCAATTCTTCTAGAGATAAAAAATTTCAATGGTTGATCTCATGACATAATGCTATATATAACACATTATTTTATTTCACAAAGCTCAGAATTTAACAGCTTATAGTTCATCAGAAGACACCAAAACAATGGAAACACAGACATAAAAAGCAGATATGCAGTGTACAAAGATCTAGAAAGAGAATAGTTGTTCCAATGCCATATAGTAAATACAGTTGTAACACTAAAGTTAATCAGAAAGGTACTACAGTGAAAGTCACTCCCTGCCCATCCCCACAGAAAGCTAAAGAAGAGTCAGAACAATTGGATTTAGAATTAGTAGTATACCAGCTGATGAAGAAATATATAAGGGAGGAGGGGAAAGGAAGAAGAAAATGGGCCACTGACCTACAAAAATACAAAACAGAAGTGCAATAAAATTACAAGAGATGTCTACTAAGACTGATAAGTGTTTGGAGGCAGTAGAAAAGGAGAACAATACTAATTTTTTTACACTTTGAATATTTGAATGCCTGAGAACTTCTCGATTGCAAGAACATTCTGCCACCAGAGGAGGCTGATACCCTCAGTAGCTGAAAACTAGACTTTCTTTTATTATTTTTCATAAAAACAAGCTTTTTTTTTACTGCCAGGCAATAAGACATAAGACAAATTGAAGTTTATCTTACTCAGAAAGGCTTTTGCTTTCAAGAAAATACATGCATATTACTCTACATATGTGCTCTAGTAAAAACACAGGTTACAGTCTATAGCAGCTAACCATTAAAACCCCCACTATCTAGTTTAAGAGACACATATAAGTAATTCTCATTTCCACTTGGTTTAGTAGTTATATCACTATGAAAACTGTTCTTAAAAAGACATTTCGCATTGCAAAATAGAAGGCATAGACTGATAATACTTTTCTGGAAGGAAATAAGACTTATTAACGGTAACTAAAGCAATGTATTCATCACATGTTTGTGATACTGTTAGAAGATTTATTTTTTAAGTACTGTCAGTTACTGATCACCCCACAGAGAGCAAAACCTAGTGTTTCATCTTTCTCAAATACAGAAAATCTGCTATGCAAGAACATTGCTATTACCATATTAGAAAGTTCTACATGTAAAATTAAATTAATTGCTACTTAAAATTGGCAAGATTTAGTGAAGATTTCTGCCAAGATATACTAATATTCAATAACTCAATTACCAACAATGTAATTTAAGGTCATTCCTTAACAAAGTAATTACTCAGTGTCCAGTGAACAAGAGGTCAGACCAGCTATGGGATACCCAGACACTTCTTTCTGCTTTGCCACAGACAACCCATGATCATTCCCTAGCTTCAACTCATCTCCATTCACCAAAGATTCACAACAAAGATACCAGGATTCTCCTTCCTGCTAGAGGGACTCGGGGAGTAACTAGGCAAACGAAACAACGTAAAGCTTACAGATTCTACACATAGGTGAGGTTGCAAAAAAAACAGAGTTACAAAGCACCCTTCAAAGCACGTTTTCTTCTCCTAATTTGCTCTAGAAGGCAAAAGATTCAGCATGTGCTAAAACTAGTCCCTATTTTGCCTACTGTGTCTTTGCTTCAAGATGTCTTAAGAGACAGTGATTAGATTCAGGATCTGACTGAACCAACAAATATAAATGAGCTCTCTATTATTTTAAGCTATCCCAGAAAAATGACTCAAAGTATTTTTCCTTTTTTTTTGCTAGATCTCTAATGTTTACCTTGATTGGGTGATTTCTCAAGAAACACCAGTATTCAGCAACATGCTTCATGTTCAAGCTACTTAATGCTTTTAATTATGCTCATTCCACCTTCTACATTGGAAAGGAACACAAGTCTACATCAAAATTTATATTTGAGTATCTTGATGTATAATGAGTTTAACTCTGAATGTACAGGAGTCTTTGTTCAAAAAAATTTAGTAGTAACATGAGCATAACGTCTTAACATTGTTGTATATTCACACACATAACATATCCCTTTCCCCAGTCAAATAGATGAATATTTAACTCATGTTTATATTTTTTTAAAAGTGAAACTCAGTTTGAAGCATACTGTGTCGTTCCAAGGGCTGACTCCCATGTTAAGGAGCCTCCTACCTTCAGCCCCCTCTTTGCAAGACATGACATGAAACTGAGGCAGCATAAACAGAGATGTGCTCATGATAGAGTCCTTAAAGTTCACCATCCAGAGCACTTATGGAAACCCAATTTAATCTTGACTTCACCTAAGACACCAGACTTTCTGAACAGTGGAGAGTCAGGCACAGTGTTCCTTCTGAGTGCCAGTGACAGCAATGTTCACCAGCCATACAGCCACCACAGGTTCTCTAGAGCTTATCTGTGGTACTATATAGACTTCAAAACTGATGAACACACTTGGTGGGCTATTGTCATCTACCTTATCTGGCTAGGAGACAAGGGAAGCCCCAGAATACAACCCCACATTTGATGTTGTCTGATACTCCTTCTGAACTAGTGGTTGCAAAACACATCAACTTGGTGCCAGCTGGAAACTCCCCCAGTAGAATGCAAAAGTGTTCAAATCTGGTGGCTTTTCAGGACTTCTCACCCCTTACATTTGCAGTAGGGATACAATGAGACACAGAATCTGTCTTTTGTTTTCTCCTCAATGTAAGCAAGTCTCTTCTATATGATATAAACAATTTAAGACAAGCAGCTTCCTCCAGACCACAGAATTATTTTCAGGCTGCAGATTTGATTTGGAAAAACTGTGGGAAGGTGTGCATAGGGAAGATGCAGTATGTTTGTATAGTTTTTGTATGGAGACACAACTCTGACCAGCTTCAATCACAAGAAAAAGACATGGTTTCTTTTGATAGTGAAATTTGTCTGTGCTTTTTAATTATTGCTGCAAGCCACAAGACCAAAATTGTTTTGCGTATTTTTCATTCTAAATTCCTTTGAAATATCATTATTCAGAAATTTTAATTTTCATAATTTTAAAATATTTTATTATATTCCTAGTGGAGACAGTAGATCAAAAACATACTTGCAATTTGGTCTTGTAGTAAGCAGGTATAAAATATTCATTTAAATTTGTTAGCAATTCTAGAATATTTTGCCCATTCTCCAAATATAAGGTAACTAACAAAGAACAACAAAACGAAATATAATCTATATCAGAACAGGGCAAAAATGCAATTCTTACAGCAGTGCTCACCTGCATTTTACCATTTT
>VXBI01009435.1:234380-253358 GCA_013397375.1 Toxostoma redivivum
AACCTGCATTTTACCATTTTCACACAACACAAGATAAAACTTAGCATTTAGATTCATTAGGTTTTTCAGCTTAAGGTACTGTATATGTTTGCTTTAATGATTGAAGGTATTAACATTTGTATAGTGTTCTGACAGCCTCTACACAGTTCAAACAGGACAAATATAAATGTCTGTATTATAAATACAGAAGAGTCATAAGTTGCCAGTTCTTAACACTTTTCTCTAAATAACATGCTACACAAAACTTAGAACATTAAGCTTTAAGGAAATGTAATTACCAAATCCAGCAATTCAAAAACCTATCAGATAAAGATAAGTGGACAAGAAATGAAAGATAGTTTCAAAGGCTTTTCAGTACTCCCAATGAAGAAACTAGAAGGTGTAGAGTACCATAAAAAAATCACAGGAAAAGATAAAGGCCATAAAAATATAGCACAGGTATCCCTAAGCAGATTTACAACACAGAAATAAAACTGCAGTGAATTACTGCTCAATGCTTTATTTTGCATCTCAATTATCTTAATTACTCAAAATGGCTGACAGCACAGTATTTTCTCCCTGATGTTCAGCACCATTAAATATTCCCATTTCAGCATTATGGGGAATATGGCAAAAGACAGAATGGCTTTCTGATACTAGCTCGGCATAATTATCAGCAACCAATTAAAAGCCCCCCATATGCAGACAGGAACACCAAACTATGTTAACTATGAATAAAGAAAAATTTTACGTGACACATATGAGACAGGTAAGGAGGAAGGAACCAAGGAATTTTTTCAGCAATAGCACTTTTGTGCACAGACAAATATTTAGGAGGGCAGTTATTACTTCTAGATAATTTTTCTTAGATTAAATCTCACTAATAACACTCCAAATTCTGAAGAGACCAAAGCATACTGATTCATTGAGCTCTCCAGAAATGAACAGAGTATGATCTGACTACAATAGCAAAGTTACAAAAAAGATGTTTTCTTGTTGGACTGAATTAAAATTTTGTTATGTTTCAAGTTTCCTTAGTAAACATGTATCACTCACTTTCTACACATGGAAATAGCAGGCAATTCAACAGCTGTCAATTCTGAAGCACGAAAACTGGATGAAAAAGCACTATTTAATATATTAAGAAATAGGAACCAGAAAATTACAGCTGACACAGGGATATTTTCAGGTCAACATAAAGAGAGTTAGGTCAGTGGTTTTCATAATCACTTTCTTCTAACTGTGTGTCAAATCTTCCCATACAGAACAGAATTTTTGTTAAAGAAATTTGTAAAAGCAGCAAATAATCTCTTCCACACTTAGGTATAATATATCAATGACCTGGCCTTCAGACTGTTAGTTCAACTTAATCAATCAGAGATAGCTAAGAATTCATATATTTAGGTAAGCAGGGTCACACACATATATGATGCAGTAAATCGATAAGAAACACTTACTGGGTAATTTTTTTGGAGGGATGGAAGGATGGGTTCAGGTAAGGCTATAAAAAAAAAGTTTAAAATTGCTGTGATTCACGTAATTCACAGGAAGCAATATCATAACAGCTACATCAGAGAGTTGCATTGAAATTCTGTCTTAAAAACATTTATCAAGAACTTTACCTTCATGCATTTTGTACAGTAAGTTATTTGGCAAACATTTCTATTACTACATTTTAAACAGTACTATAGGAACTTAATTCAGCCAACGAAAGGTCTTACCAAGATACTACTATATGTAAAAGGCACTGAAAAATTCTAGCAATTTGGCACACTTTTATTTCTAAAATTAGTATTAATTCATGGCTATAGGAAAATCAACTAGATTCCCTAAATGAAAAATTAGAGCTTCATTCACCATTTTTTCCCGATATCTACTACAATTCTATGAACAATTCTACAATTACTGCAAGAGAACACATCTTTCAACTGCCAAGTATTACAAACTGAGTCTTCAAATGTGATCTATTTAAAAAATACTCAGCACATTTAGTAGGCATTACTAGCAAAATCCCCATAAAATACATAAATACAGTCTAATAGTGTTAGCTGGTCTTCTAAATGGCAATCATGTTATAAAGATCATGCTGTCATTAACAATACTAACAAACACAAAATTATCTAAATATTGGTCACTTTTAAAAAAAACACGGATTGGGAGTGCATCTACTGAACTATATAAGTTAGAGACAAAAAAACAAAAATCACCTAGATTAGGTGGTCCTATAGATGGACCAAAATCCTGAAGTATTTACATCCTACTCAAACAGCTACAGAATTGTCACAGTACTCCTCAAACTAAAGCTTTAGCATCATGTCTTCAGCATGGTTTAAGAAAATGGTCTACATCATTCACTAGGGAAAATAATAAATAAATTCAGTACATAGGTCTTGGACTTGGGACTTAGTTCACCCTTCAACAAGGTCTTACAGGTGAAGAGATGTTACGGAACCCTTTTTCCATAGGGATTAAGAGTAAGAACAGCAGAATTCTCAGAATGTGCTTGGGGTATCTTCAAAAAGTAGAATATACTATCGGGACTGCTAAGAAAATTATCACAGTTGCTTTAATAACATTTCTATTTTGTTTGTGGGTGTTCATGTTTCTGCAACATCTTGGATACTTTCCAGTTGTCTACCATACCAAATTAAAAGGCAATAAAATCTGAGAAATACAAACAATCAAGGTATTGTATCTAGGTGTGTATGCTTTAGTAAGCTTTACTAAGAGGATGGATGGGAAGGGAAAAATTACCACTTACCACTAGCATTAGCCCTATGAGTTTCCATTTCTTACTGTTCAAGCTAGTTAGATATATTATCTGGAAGAAAGTTCATGTGCAAGATACTGATGTATCTTCAAAAATAAACTCAAGCCACACTAAACTTGGGTCCACAGACATACACTTTAGTATAAGAATATGGAAATTATTTAAGCAGTATAGAAAAGAAATTTGCCTAGTGAAGGCAGGGACACTAGTGCAAAAGAAGGGTGGTCTTTTTTTCCCTCCACAGAATCATCAACAAAAACACTATTAGAAGTTCTAGGACATAGGCTATTTTCAGGAACATCACATGCATATAGCAGGGAAAAAAAGCTTAAAATCTGCATGAATAAAACATCAGAACCTAAAAATCTGGTGCTTAGATGCATGCACAGTGTACAGGGCCACACCTCAGGTGCTTTTCTTCATGCTTCCCCCCCACACAAAAGTCTGAGGAAACACAGGTAGAAGGCTCCTCTTTGGTTTGTGGACTGCTGGTCTTCCCAAGAGAGCTGACTGATCACAGTTTTTCATTAAAAGGATTATTTGAATGCTTTTTTTCCTTTTCCTAGACAGCTGTGGCAGAGGTGTCTACAGCTGCCAGAGATGACTACAGTAAATATCCTTATGCACTTTTTTGAACGAGTATTTGAGTTCATTTTATAGCTACACAGTGTCCTGCAG
This sequence comes from Toxostoma redivivum, assembly GCA_013397375.1. Taxonomy (NCBI): domain Eukaryota; kingdom Metazoa; phylum Chordata; class Aves; order Passeriformes; family Mimidae; genus Toxostoma; species Toxostoma redivivum. Next base: position 237,808 of record VXBI01009435.1, read on the forward strand.
GTACAGGTTTTTTTCAAACCTTGCTGGTAACTCTGCCTTCAAAGAACAGGTTCACTTGTTAAAGACAAATGCTACACTAAGGAAATTGAGTAAACTTGCTTTACTTTTAAATATTTCTGCATAGAAGATGATTACTGCTTGTTTTATTTCATTAGAGGAAAACTACACAAATATGAACTTTAGAGGGACAGTTTCAACGTGTAAAAAATACTTACTCTGTAAATAGTGCAAAACCATCAACACAAGACTATAGCTGTTTAAAGTACCACGACTGGCATCATTTATCTCATGAAAACTTGCCCACTTCTTAACAACAAGTACTAATGGACGAACTCGATTCTCAACTGCAAGTAAAATAAACATATCTCAAAAAAAGTACATTTAACTAGACAGCAATTAATCAACATTTGCTCTTACTTGATCTACATGGTAGTTTTGTATTCTAAGTTTACTTTCTGGAGGCATTTAATAGAATTTACTTAGTTATTCTACAATTACTATCCATCCTATAAAAATCAAAACAAAATATTTACATTTGAAAACAGCTTTTTGAGTAGTAACATTCACAGACACATTACAAGAGGTATACAAGGAAATTTGCCAAGCATCATTTTCTACTTCAAAGGTCCCTCCAGTTCATTGTACAAATTTTCTCTGAAATAACTTGCTGCCAGGACAGACCCTACATTATTTTTTTATTTAGGCTATACAAACTTTGAAGGCAGGGAAAACAACTCTTGTGGCTGGAAGACACATCTGATTCTTAAGTTTACATCAGGATACATGAGAACAGTAACCCCTGCATACAAACAAAAATTTTAAATTTGCCTTGTCCTCAGTAGCTTTTTATGTAGATGATATGTTAGATACAGTATCTCTTTAAATTAATACATATGCATTTAATGAGGAAAGACATAAATACAGCCATATTCCAAGTATGGTCTTCTGAATTTCTGGTGAATACAGATAACCTTCTAATTAAGGTATTAATCTATTGTAGGTAGGCATCACTCACCAAAAACTCCTGGGACTCTCCAGCGTACTTTACTATTTGCAGCTATGCAGAAGCAGATCATCAATTCAGTCAAGTGCTTTACAATGGCCTTAAAAGCTTAAACATTCTGGAGTATCTTTTCTAACCTAACATCATTATAACAAAATTTTGTATTCTGCTGATCAGGACAGAAGGACAAAAGACATTCTACAACTGCAAAGCTGAGGTGCTCTCTGTTATTGTGTAAAACTGTCAAGTGTGATTTTCTCACAACATATTCAGAGTCATTCAGCATACATGCCCATCTAAGTGGTACTCTTCTCGGAATGAATGTCCTACTAGATCTGGAAGACCTTTTGGAAACAACGAAAACTCCTTATCACTGATCACCTTATTCCTGACATTGTTCACCAGTAGTTGAACTGAAAAATAAAACTAAGTACACTAATTGTGAGATGCCAAAAAAATACTGTACAGACACCACATGGAGATGTGTTAACTGGAAGAGAATTTTTTCATGAGAGAAAAATGCAAATATTTCCAGTTTTAAAGATAGCTATTTCATGTCACGGTAGAAAAGACCTTTCTTTAGTTGACCTCATTTTGAGATATTAAATTCTGTCTGCTGGTCCCTTTAATTAGTATATAACAAAGTTAGTGTGCAATATGGCCAGTAAACTTTGTCTGATACTTCGATACAAGCTACCCCTCAAAAAAAAGGTCAGTAATGTCATTTGCACAAAGCTATAAAGTCCACCTTTCACTAACTGAGAAACAGCTAGCAAAAACTGCTGATTAATCACAGACACGCTGCCTTCAACAAACTGCTGGTAACATAACAGCACAGACTTCATCTTCTAGCTCTGCCAATCTACCTACATTTATTGTGGACATTCTGTGTTACCTTGCCTCATCATCCTCGATGTTTTCTAGAGCACTCATGCACCAACACAGAAGAGCATCCACAAGAGATTTTTTAAGTTTTATCTTTTTTATCATGTTCACTAAGATGGTTAGTCCCTTGTTTGCCTGAGCATCTAATTTATTCCAATGGAAAACAGACCAATACGTCTTCCACATTAGAGGTAATCTGATAATTTTTTTCCTCCATGCAGGTTGAAGCCCTTTAACTACACATTTAAGTGAGCAGGAGAATACATATAAGGCTATCCACCTCTGCTCACATGACTTATAAAAGTATGGAAAGAGTCTGATAAAAGCTTCCATTTAGTTTTGTGTGCCCTACATCACAAAAACAAGAGTTTTCTTGTCCAAGGAAGACAAGACAGACAAGCTGTATGATACAGTTTGACTATTTAAGCAAGGCCCAGAAGATTGAGAAAATAATATTTGCAATCACAAGTCTCCCTTCACTATTAAGTCACTCCTTGACCTCAAGGAAACATTATTTAGCCTTCACCAGGAAACCTGAAGTTGCCTTATAAAAGTGAGTGCTACAGCAGAACATAAGAAAAGATGGGATATTAGGACTGCTTCCACTGCTCTTTTCACACCTGGATTTGTCTGCCCTACAGTGATTTTTCTGAGAAGAATAAAGGCAATCTGTGATGGAAGCTACAAATAGATGTATTAACATTAGACTTTGTGAAGTGACTGCTTATCCGCAGTCATAAGTGACAATTACTGCTTCCTAATATTTTTAAACTTGGAAGCAAATCCTTTTCCAGTCATATACCTTCCAGAATGTATGAAGAAATCACAGTTAACCAACTGATCCAGGACCAGTTGTAGACTCTCCTAGTAACATGAATATGGAAGACAAACTACTCTGACTGAAATATTAGTAAAAATTAACTAATGAAGGTAGTTTCTATTGGTAACAGCCTACCTAAATAGAAAGAAATTCCTTTGTGCAAAAACTGAAGAAGGTAGTAAAGAAACAAATACAAATGCTCTAGAAGAAAAAAGCTGAGGAACATTCCTTTATGTACTTAACTGCAAAATGACATTGCAATGCTAAGAAAGAAACCCTTAGTTTACCACTAAGAGCACTGCTGTTATTATTGTCCTTCCACAAGGTTGTTTCACAATCTGTCCCTAGAATGCAAACTCCTGAGCAGAAACAAACAAATTTTGATTTGGGATTAGTATAAATAATGAAGCAGTATTTTGGATTTCCCAAGGAAAGACTCTGCAACAGCATAGACATAGCTGGCTATTAGCCATGCATACTGTTACTGGCTGTAAGGAAATAAAAGAAGCTGGAGACTATACCATTAGATAACCATTACTAACATTTCTTATCTGCAGAATACCTGAAGTAGCCCTTGTAGTAGATACGTGGACTTTATTATGAAGAATCTTTGTTATCATCCGAATATTATAATATTCAATTAAAAACATACCTAGCTGTTTTCTCCATGCATTTAGAATGAGCAACAAGAACTTAAAGCTACTTAATGTAGCTAAATAGGTAATTATATATATACAGTAATCTATAAAATTTTCATAGCATATCAATACCAGAATACAAACTCTAAAAGAAAAGTTTAAAGAAATAAGAAAATATTAAAATAAAAACTTACTGAATGCATAGGTTCTCAGAAGGAATGTATTTCTTATACCTATCACATTGTTTACATTCAAGTCGAAATCCACATTGCTATTAGGGAAGAAAAAAAAAATCAAGCATCATGGTATTCAATTTTTGAGTGTTTACTACTTACTTTATGACAGATATAGAGAAATGTAAGTTTAATATAAAGCCCCAGAAACCTTCTTCAGAGTTTTAAATGCTGTGATTCCTATAGTTTTGTTTATAGCACCTGAGCCACTTATAGACTTAAACTCCTTTGTTATAATACTGTAATTGCTGTTTTACATGAAGAATACATGTAGATATAAATTTAGACTTTAAGATAACTTAAGATACCTTTTAAAATTAGTACCAAATCTTTCTCCCAACTACATCTGTACTACATGATTTACTACAGATAACTTTTGATACCAGGAAGGAATCTCTGAGGTATTAGTTTATGAAATTATGCTAATGAACTCAGAAAGAGAAGTGGAAGAGGTGAGAATGTAAGAGCCATTTCTGCAATGACAGTAAAGGAGAATCAGTACTTTGGAATAAAAACCAATTCTGAGTAAACACTGCATGTTTTGTAATAAAACAGCTTAGATACTTTTCATTCTGCTAAGTTAAATAAGGTAAACAAGCACTAACTGCTTTATTTACAACACAACCTGCCCCCAAGTTTGCATTTCCTACTTCACATAGAGCATAATTACTCAAAGAACTCAAGAAATTATATTGCCTTCATGGTCAATAAACCATATCAACATTAACTTTCAACAGGAAGAGTCTATTACTAGACAAAGAAATAGCTGTTTGTGATATACAGCTATTTCCACTTTACATGCACACGTTTCTTTCACATAGTACTTGTTCCCCCAATACTTCTTTGGATTTTCTTGACTGTATAAGGGGAACATGGACCTGAAATCAATTAAATTTTATAAAAGACAATAATTTGAGGCCTACAAGAAATGTTTTGTGTATTTTGAACATTTTACATTTTCTACATCTTTTATACACTTTTTACATCAAAACATTTTTTGCATCAGAACTACTGCATAACTTTAAACCTGAGTTAGTATCAAGCATAACCTTTTGTATGTTTTAAGAATAACAGTACAGGAAATAAACAAGTTTCAGCTACCACTTCATAGTTGTAAATATAAGCATGAACACCCATAAGAATATTAACTACGTGTGCAAATACAATAAAAAAAATTCAGATTGCATGTGTAATTGCAATTAATCCAAATTGACAAGAAAACTATTTACCAGATGCTGATTGAAACAAGTTCTATTGCATGTTTAATATGCATGTTCAATAGCTGCTGCAGTGGTGGCAAGTGAAAAAGGTTTTGTACTGTTTGGACTCAAGTTCTACTAAAAAGCACTAGAGGAAAGGAAAAGAGTCAACTGCACATCAACAGTAGCAGAAGAGGAAGTTTTTGTATCTTCTGTAGTATAAAGATCTTGATAATTGATCAAAGTCTTGCTGGGAAGCAGAACCAGCCTTAGAATAATTTCCTGGGAAAGACTACCAAAAAAAAAAAGGATGGTAAGTCTTTAAGTGCAGTGGATCTTCTCTTACTTTTACAGCACTATAAACCCCCAAGTTCAAAGGGTATAAAAGAGAACAAATATAAACTGAATGCTTTTTCATTCACTGAATCAAAGCAAGGGGAAACAGCCATTTTCAGTTATATATGAAATATATATATTTCAGTTATTGGCAACACACTAGAATGTGCATCTCCAGATACAGAGATAACACCCATTGAACTCAACCACCTTCTCCCAGCAGCTGGGCATCAAAAAGCTAGCTTTCACAGGAAGCTTGTAAAGTTGAGTTTCCAATTTTGGCAAAGATGGGCTTAGTGCCCGGGGTACAGGATATCCAATCCACTTTTCAAGACCTCTGGGAAAAAAAGCATGAGTATCCATTTTTTGTACATCTGAGCCTAGAAAGATAAGAGGCCAGTAAGAGACTGGAAAGAGACAAATGCTTAAATAAAAAAGCAAAACATGGATGGAGGTGACAGGTTATCTAAAAGAACGATAACTGTAAAGACAGAAAACAAGATTAAAACGAAGTTTAATAAAAAAACAATCCCAACCCAAAATGATGACATATGACATTCCCTGCCACTCCTCTGTTCCACAAAAGCAATACAGAAAACCAGATGGTGAACAATACTGGATTTTACTCTGCACAAATTTAACGTGCTGTTTCTGCTCTTAGAAGATCATACTTGGATTTACTGGAAAATAAAGAGTTCTTTAAATCCTATCTGTAAGGTATATAATTCCCATGACTTATTTTTTGAAAGTGACTGTACTATGGACTAAAAGTGCTTACAAAAAGACCTCAATCTTCTCACACAATCACTTCCATCCAGTTCCATATTAAAGGTTTCTTTTTGAAGTTTATTTTCTCATGATAAATTGAAAAAAAAAAATCTTGCTTTAATCCCATAACTCATTCAATATTTGCACTGGGAATTTATAATTTCATTTATATAAGAAAAGATGAGCATTTCTATGTGTAGCTAATCCAAATAACCCAAATTTTAGCTTGAAAATTACCATACTTTCAGGAAGCATGGAAGACACAACCTTCTGTACTGCCAGAAGAGGGAAAAAATTCAAAAATTTGAAATTGAAAATCATTCAAATTTTTAAAAGAAGGTAGGCAATTATACTCAAGTAAATACGGGATTGGGCGTAAATTAAGAAAAAGGTATATATATCCCAACAAGTGCATAATCTCAGATGAAGCAAAATGTTAAACTGATGATACAGATTAGTTCAAATTGTAAACATGACAGATTTAGTTTTATCAGGGCAGGAACTTAACCATTATAAAGTTATATCACAATAAAAACATGCTTTCATAGGGAGAGGCCAGAAAAGTATGCTTATTTGTTATTAAAAGACAAGAGACAGGACTGCAAAATTTTAGGACCAGTTAAGACAGCTACATTAAAGTTGTTCAAAATCCACTTTACAAAGAAGGATGAAACTCTGTTACTATAGGAAACTGAGACGTATCAGTGTTACAAAACTAAGCCAATGAACACAGGAAGGTGTGAACATTACTCAGACCGTCAACATATTCACTGTTTGCATGACTTTTTCCTCTGTCAGATACTTTTATCACACACAATAAGAAATGCAACATTATCTGTCCTAGTATGTCCCTCTAAATTATTCTCATGTCTTCATAATGAATATACAAAGAATACAAGAAAATATCACCACAAACTAGTTTGTTTCAGAGGTATTGTACAGCTCAATAGTTGGATCTGTATAGCAAACAAAATTATATTTTGCAACAGTTTTCTTCCTACCACTGTTTTTCTGTCAAGAAACGGTGCGACTACTCCTAAGGGCAATACAGATATAGAACACTTTCCCATGTCAAAGTTTAAAAGATTAGGCTGAACAGAATACTTGCCTGACTTTATCCCTGAATTTCACTATTGGCACTTTTGCTCTTATTAGCTGAGGTCGCTCAATGTAGCTTGCTGAAAGGGAGAAAAATATGCAATTAAGTTTCGTGCAAGATGCAGATCTTAATAAAAGATCATGTAATAGAATCTTATAGACCAATTTATAGTAAATTGCAGGTTATTAAAGTTAGCAGGGTTGTGCTAAACTAATTAACCTTTATCAACCATAGGAAAAAAACAACCTAGAAAAGCAAGTGAAACACTCCCCACACTAAACATTAGAGAAGTAAGTGGAACATAGAGTAGAAGACTTTTCTGAGGGAAATATATTCCAGAAATTTGAACATGAGGAATGCAGTACTACAATGCTTTCATGGAACAGTACTTGTAATACAAATCCTGAGTAGTTATAATTAAGGTACAAAAATAAAGGTGCAAGAAGATATCCAATCAGGATGGGCTAATAATATGCTTAAAATTTGTTTTAAAAACTGTTCATCTAAATGATAAAGTACCTCCCAGGAAATGCTACGGAAAACAGGACAATGCTTTCTATCAAAGACGGGATAAGCTTTATCTGCCTTTTGCTTTAATAGTGATAGGACATGCAATAAATCCACATTGATGATGATTATCAGATGATTACCTACACAGAATAGACATACAAGCTCAATGTCAGACCATCCAAACTCACACATACGAGTCTCAGCCACTCACACACAGCCACCAAATGCAGCCTCCACACTCAGCTCCCCAAAACTGTTGCATATTGTTGTGATTTCCCTAGACTTCACGACACCTCAGCTTATATTCAGTAGTTTCCCATAACCCTGAAAATTCTGAAAATCCCAATGAAGTAATGGAAAAGAAAGAAAACTAAAACCTGTAGGCTACATGATACGAATTTGGGCAAAAGGCATGATTTTATTGATTATTTCTGTTGCCAAATCTAGGACCACTTGAATTTGCCCATCTCCAACATCATATATTTTCCCATTGTTTCTATAAATTAACCTCAGATTTGCATAAATAAGCATGCACAATAAAAGTAGTACAGTCTAAAAATAACCTTGAATAATATCTGATTTTTTTCTTTCCCTCCAGAAAAAGCAGCAGGCACTTCTATCAGCTGAACAGCTACCTTGCTACCTTGCATCTCCATTGCTTTTGGATGACAAATTCAGATTTGGTAGAACACTGCTGTGCAATACACAACTAAAACAAACTTTTTTTTGAGATTTTCTGAAACTGTTTTGTGGATATGCATATTCCGACAGATTTGACCTGGCAATCTTTTATCTGGATTTTAATACATTGCACAAGTCTAAGCAACACACAGATGAACACTCAGAATAAAAGATAATCTTACCAATTTACTGATGTTAATGGGAGAATCTTAACTGAACAATTCATGTTCTCTGTCTGCTAAATTAACAAAAGCATCCGTCCTTCTAGTTGCACCTTCAGACACATCCAGGCATCTCTCCTCCAGCATCCCAGAACATTTTAAAAGTGAGAGTCTAAAGCATGCAGAGCTCTCTGCCTCCTCTCCTTTCACTACCAAATTTAAAACAAAGACTCTCAATGCATAACACACAGTTGGCAGCAGTGGATGTCCATCTGTATGCTATAGCAATTCAACTTTCCTCACTATGACCCTTCCCAGTGATCTTCAGAAGTTAATTGAACTCATTCATGACAATCCACTTCCAAACACATCCTTGTCTGCAAATGGCTCCCTACACTTGATGGACGCTTGTGTCAAATTAGTTGGCTAAGAAAAAAAAAAAAAAAAACCACAGCCCCAAAACATAATCCCAATATGGTTCACAGGGCAGTAAAAAAGCAAAGAAGAAGAAGGAAGAAGTAAGAGGAAGTTAGAGGGCAGTAATTTCCTGCTGGTATCCTCTTTCTTGGCTCAGACCAATGATGCTGTTAGCAGAATCGCTATTGTACCTTATGTATACATACGGGGAAGAAACAGTCACAAATACAGGACGGGGAATTCTGAAATACATACAGGTTGAATAAGTGCCTTAGTAAACTGTCTATGTGATCATGAAAGTTATGAGCAGAGAGGCTACACCAAAATACATGAAAAGAAATCTATACAGTTGCTCCGCAGTTTTGGGCATTTCTATGAAAAAGGTCATGAACATCACTTCAGCTTAGCAAAAAATAATGTAATGGCTTCAAAGAAGACTAAACACTGGTTGATATATAACTCATTCATACAGAATTACAGACTGAAGATCTTAATTCCCTCTCCTCTTTTACAGAATGAACGATTAAGCAATTGTACAGAATATTAATCCCAAACACGGTATATGCCAAAAATATCTTTGACATCCTGGGCAAGTAGCCTGTTCCCATTGCTTTGGTTATACTATAGAAGAAGAAACTGGACAACACAGAAGTCTGAATCCACATTCATGAAGAATCTAGGAAGGTACAATGCAATGAATGAAGTAACTGCCGATTTTTTGGAATTCACTCAACAATATGCACAGTCCTTCAAAGTAATTAAATTGAGCTCAAATTCTTTCGCTTCTCCTAGCTGTTACACATTTTCCACTAGACCACCATTACACAGATTCCAGTCTGATACTCTAGTCTCAATACTACTGTACCTCTTGTTAAATCTAAGAGAAAACGAGCTCTTTGTTATTTATGCAGACAGTAAACATCTGTCAACCTAATACTATTAAGGTGTTTTTCAAATTAATCCTGCACAGATGAATCTGAAGTGAGGAATTACTCTGACATTTACTTTCAGTGGTTTAGATATAACCTCTTCAGTTATCACTGCAAATTAATGCTTCACATTTCTAAAGACATTGACTTCAGCACACAGTTCTGGGAAAGTCAGCCAATCTTGTAAAACAATACATATCCAGGTATCTGAGCAAATAAGCTACGACATAACACATGACCAGTTAGTCTTTGATATGGATTATATATTTGCTATCCCTACACCTTTCTTCCCTAGGAGAAACACAATACATAACCTTAAGACTAACATGCCCCACAAAAACAATTAATAAAATATTAGAAGCTTTTTCCTACTTTTCCCTGTGGTTAAACTATTCAAAAACAGAACACATTTTCATTTCAGTTTTATTCTGGATGCAGAATGACAACAGAGAAAAGCCCCTGCTATAAGACTTAGAATCTGATGGACTAAAATTCCTTGCTCACACTTGTTACCTTTTACAAACCTGACACTGAAATAAGCTAGAGCTTATACAAATTTTGAATCCACTTCCCAAACCTCCTTATCTAATAATCACATTCAACTCTATATGAAGGATAAAAGAGATGGCACTTAAAGTTCTGAAGACAAAACCAACTGTCAAAGGGACTGATGTAATTTGCAGTTAGAATGCTTCTTCACTTATCCATCACAGAATTAAGACAAAACAACCACAGAATCACACTCTTTCTGTCTTTATACTGCAATGCACAGGAACATTGCAGAGTGCAAGAACAAAGAGGGAGATGTTGTGAGAGGCACAGACAGAAAAAAACCTCTCCCAAGTTTCTGAACCAAAGTGATCTGGAAAAATGTTAAAAAAGCTCTAAAACTTTACCTATTCCACAAATATCCTCTGTATTTCTTGTCGTCCTTTAACTCTTTCACAAAACCAGAGCAAGGAATTATTTTAAATAGCATCTTATATTTCTCCCTCTTATTGTTTCTCTCACATCTTGGCACACACTTCACTAGCTTTCATGTTTGGTCCAAACTATGCTTATTTACATTCTCTCATGTGAAGCAACAGTAGGTTTTATGACTCTTCACACACTTGTTGAGAACATGCTGCAGTCTCTCTTCTACAGAAGAAAGAAGGAAATACTTAACTAATATCGTCAAAAAGGTATTACCTTAAAATTACAAGATAGAATCATAAATGCTAACAGGGCAGCACAAGACTTGAAAATAGTTATCAGAAGCAGCTTCATATATTTTAGGTAGACAGGCTGTTCTTGGTTTATAGTAAGCACTACTGAGCAACAACTAAAACTTCAGTGTGTGACCATATTATATCCAAACCACAGCACTAGTACTAAGAAGAAAATTAACTATCTCACCTGAAACCAGGACACCTCTTGTTCCAGAAGTACTAAACCCTGGCATAGTTGAGCTACAGCTTGTAAATTAGCTAAATATAAGTGGAAAGATCCATGTACCAAAGCCTTTTGATTCTGAACATTTTCAACCAACTTTTGTGTGTTAGTTCTATCCATAAAACATCCATACATAGACACAGGACAGATTACTAGGTATAAGAGGTCTACATACCACAACTAAGAGCACCTGACAGGAGTGGTAATCTCAGCAGTGCTTTCTCCTGCCTTACCTTCCATACAATATTTTGATTAAATCAAGCTGACCAAATGCGCTTGCAAGGTATCAGAGAATTGAAAGCATCAAAAATGGTTAAAAGCACCAATACCTTTGGGGATCACTTCCACATGACCATCATAACTTTCTGATACCGGTAAACAAACTTTTGTCCAACACTTTGTCACAGAACAAGAGCTCTTGAAAAAGATTGCTCATTTAGAAGCTCTTGATCCCTGGAAACACACCAATTTCTCACTGTGCTATCAGAAAGCACTGGAGAGAGCTGTGCCACAGACAAACCCAGATTAATTCTCAGATTTGTGCAAATGTAAATAATCAGTAGTAATAAGCATTAAATATCAGATGCCTATTCAGCAACAGATGTATCAAGTATTTCTTCCACATGAGCTATTAAAATCTGTGCATGCATGCTTGCCAATGAAGAAGTTTTAAAGCCTGCATTTAAATTTATGGTATGCTCCTTTTAGCACTGCAGGACTGTTCAGAACATCACTATAAGGAGTAGCATCAAAGAATCTATCACAAGTCTGGAAAGTAGGGTGATCATGTCATTGATATCAACGAATTTTATAATTCAAAGTATTTTTATAATTCAAAGGATGATACAAAAGCATATTTGAAGTAGAAGGCTTTCATGTTTAAGTCAAGAACTGCCCATGTGAATTCTTAATCTGAAGCGAGTCTAAACAATAAGCTGATGTATGTGCTGATACTGTCAATGTTTATTACTTTCTTCATTAGGCACCTAAGTTAATTATAACTCAAAAGAAAAAAATCAATTCTACACTGTCTACTGTGAGTGACATCTTATTTTACAAATTCTTAAGAATATTTTTCCCAGAAAGATACTGCAATCTAAGATATTAGAAGAGTTCACTAACAGAGGTTTTCCAAAAAGAAATCGACTCCCTGCTCATTGTGTTCCACAACTCAAAAGTCATCTGAGATATTACTCATGATTGAAGTCCACTAGTTTCCAAGAAAAACTGCTGTTCTTCTAATTACCATTCACCAGAATTAGGTAACATTACTAAATTTTTCTTTGAAGCTTTTCTTCAAAGAGTACTGTGATTAGAATCTAGACAAGACGCAATTACATACATTAGTTGCAACTGAGCATCAACACTTCTTCCAGAACTTCCAATAATCTTACCACCTCACTTTAGACAGTAACTTACAAAGTTTAGTACTGAAGAGTTTTTGGACTAAGCTGAGTATACGCCTTGCTTCAGTCTTCTGATTCACCTGAAATATGGTATTAAAATTCATGAAAAAAGTTGGTATCTCTCATTTAAATGTTCAAAGTAAGCATGCTCTGGTTCTAAAATGAAATTAGTTCTCAGAATAATACATGAACATGTACACCAACATGTTCTACGGCCTATATACACGTTTATCACAGTAAATGCCAGACAGAAGAATCCATACCAATATGCAATATTACTGGGCTCATAGTTTGTAGCTATTATGAGCGCAAAATTATGTTATTAAATCAAATAGATTTGAGCACTTTTTTATCATTTCAGGATCCAGTCTTTAACAGCATGCACATAAAACCAGACTTGGTTTTAACTATGTATGTTTTAAGTTACTTACTGGTTCTTCTTTAACCACCAGGCACAAATCACCATCACTAGTATGAGTGCCAAATCCATTCAGCGAGGATCCAACCAAAAAAAGTCTGCTCTCTGTAATAGAAGAGTAACAAAAATAAACATGATGTGACATATTACAGTTTGAGAGGAATGAAGAATCACAAATTTGAAGAACATGTGAACTGACATTAGGTAATCAAATTCAGAACATACGTGGAAAAATTAGCTGAATTTCTCTCTGGAGTTGTGTTCTGCAAAGCTCTTTTCTGTCCAAATCAGAAGCCTGTTGTCGACATGTTTGAAACAACTCCAAAACCTGTTGACTTAACTGGACACACAGATACAAAAAGTAAAGACACAGCAAAGTGAACATTCTTTCCTGTCAGAGATGCAATTACATTAAACACAGAAGGTTGAGTTATTAAATGCAAAACCCAGCACCATTTCACATGACCTACCCTGGTGTCTAGAGTTTTACTGCACTTAAATTAGAAATTAATAGTTCCCTAAAGAAATTTCTGTTAAGTTTTTTAATTTAAATGTGTTCCATTTCTTACAAAATCTCAAACCAGAGAAAATAATTTTTGCATCATCAGTATATGTAGTGAATGACCAGAGACATCTTCTGATGACTTTAATGTCATCAGTTTACCTACCAGTAATAGGGAGAAAAAAAAATTTTAAAACCTGATTTAAATTAGCTTTCTTTTCTATCCCACATAAACTACTAAAGAAGTCAGATCTTTGTTGGAAGGAGGTATTGACTGTTTTCCTTTCACAACAGTTACATTCTATAATCAACAGGTATATTTACACTAAAAACCCAAAACCCTTCTGTCATGTGGGCGCAGAACAAGAAACAGTTCAAAACTACACCCCATTCTCTTCTATATTCCAGAACAGCTATGACAGTAACTTTTATGCTTTCTTGAAAAGAGGTAATGAACATCTTCACAGGCCAAACACAGCGTTTATTCAGAATGGGCTTCTCTCATATTACCACAGTGGGTTTTTTTTTTAGTCAGGATTCTCCTCATCTCATATCATGTGAGAAATGGACTATTTCTCAAAATTTTACTTCCTAGAGCAGACATGTAGGTTTCCTGACATTAGGATGTAAAACAACACCAGGAAACAACACCCTGACTTCCCCTGCCCCCACAAAAATACTTCAAACCCAAGCACAGACCAAGGAGGTGATATAGAACCACAGTGGCAGCTACACTTATTGATACTCCTTCTAATGGCAGCTTACCAATAGGTAACCCATGATACTGTCAAAAACCCTGGTAGAAATCTTTGTGGCCTCCCACAGCATCTCTGGAGTCTCAAAAGACAGAAGTAAAGTACAGGCACAGAAAGCCACTACCTCGTCCTTGGCAACAGGGAGCCTGGTTTCCGCAGGGTCTGGAAACAAAGTATCTTGCAAAGGAGGGACACATCCAATTAAGGCTGGTGAGCCGTGAGCATGCAATGCTGGAGACTGAACAGAAATTGACGTTGGGAAGGAGCATCTTCGTTCTTCCTGGAAAGGCACTGCTTGGTTAACTACAGCTGTGTCAGAATCATGTGAATGAATCCGCTGCCGTTTGGCATCATCTGGAACACTCTGTTGACTTTGCCTCCTAGAAAGAGACACTGTGTAATTCTTCTAGTTCACAAGCTCCAACTGAGGGTTAAAAGTAAGTTTCTACAAAGTTTAAATACTAACACTTAATGGCACAACTACTTCACTAAGCCCAAGCATGCTACAGAACAGGCGTGCCCATCCTGGGTACTATGTAAAACAAACCTGGAATGAGAAAAGAGAACATAGAATTGCAGAAATGAAGCTACCCTAGAATTCTGTTGATGCAATTCTTTAAGGCAAGTGTCTGCACTTAACCAGCTGAAACCCAAATGACAAGTTTGTTTAAACTGACTGCAAATCTCCCAACATAGCATAGTTTCTTGTAGAACAGACTGTTCTAGAGGGAAAGATGCATGCTGCGTGAAACTAAGAACTTCTTTAGTTTATGGGATAATTACACACTCAGCTATAATTAATAGCATATATTTGGTTGTGCTTATTTTTTCATGCTAGAATTGGTAGAGATATAGCATACAGGAGATAGTACTGAAGACAGACCACATAGAACCTCCTTCCCATCAACTGATTCCCACAATTATTAGAACATGTATCAACTAGTATATCTGAACTAAAAGAGAACTGGGTTTTTTTTCTAAAGCATTAGAAGAAAATTAAACCCTACATTTATGCAAAATTTCCCTTTCTGTGGTAACTAAAATAACAAAGGTAATAATGTAAATTCAAGTTAATTAAAAAAACCTACAAAAACTAGGTAGTTTTTCTAAAACCACAAAATCTACCTTAAAAAAAGAACATGCTTGAATTTAAAACCTTGTATTTGAAAAATAATTTATCACATCATTAAGAAAATTACGGAAAACACCTAATGTGTCATCAGGAAAACATGACAAGTCTCATAAAACCTTGAGGATGCACTCCTCTTTTGAACTAGACAAATTGCCAAGAAAAGAACATTCGTTTACACAAACCAGCTTAAAGTCAAGTGTTAGGGGTTGACTAATTTCTTTTATT
>VXBI01009436.1:0-35547 GCA_013397375.1 Toxostoma redivivum
TATTTATTCAGTACTTCAATGCCCACAATTTGCCCCTACCCCATCCTGCTACACAAGGATGTGCAAAGAGGAGCTCCTGTGTTCATCACATCTTCAAATTAAAGTGATAAGACTCCAGTAAGCAGAAAGATTGTTTTATGTCATCACTTTGTAGCTCAGGGAGGGCTGAGAACAGCACAGCAGCTGCAGAGGGAAACGTTGATGCTGATGGGGATGAGGGAGAAGGGATGCATGGAAAAGGTTAGAGGAAAACTTAAATTGTACAATTATTCAGAGTGGAGGGGTGTGAGGAGAAGGATGGGATTTCAGAGTCAAGGAATGCATTGCATCCTTCTGGGACTGAACTCTGAACCTTGTGGGAGAAATCAAATGTGAGCAGTGATTACTGAAACACTGCCAGTGACTGAACACCCTGCACCAGCACAGAGCTGCTCCCAAAGCTTCTCCTGTTGGGTGTGGTTAAAAAATAAAAGCAGCACCAGGGACTAACACAGCCCCAGCTTTTAACAGGGGTGTCAGTATGAACTGGTGCTAGCAGGCTGTGATCTCCTGGAAATGAACTGCTGGAAGATTAGGACAGACATGAATATTAATCTAGGGAAAGCATCAGGAAGGAGAGGGTTTAGGTGTTTATGTGGTCACTCATAAAACTCTTAATTCAGCCATCAAACACAGCAGGCTATTTATCACACTAAACTGCTGTCACCCAGGCTTGATTAGGTAACAAACCTAAAGCAAATCAGACTAATTCTGCAAAATGCTCCTGACACAGCACTGTGTATTTCTGACTAGCAGAGACCAAGGAATTCAATACAAGCAAAAATTTTACTTACTTCCAGGTTTCCTCTAGCCTTCTTCAAGACATCATGTGTTAAAACCACTGGAAAGAAAGAGGAGATTAAAAAGAATGCTGCAAGTCTTTCTAAATGACCAAATATGAAATAATGTCTGAGCAGGAGGATTCCCTCAGGACTGCAGGTCCAGAGCAGTGCCACCCCTGGAATGTAATTTCCTGCTGTTGGCCTGTGTTCCACAATCTGCTTTTCAAATCTAAGCATCCTGGAAGTGTTTCTGAAGTTTTTCTGGCACGTGAAACGGGCAGAGCTCAGCACTGCAGGTACCACCTGAGATCTGCACAGTCCCTGCCATGCTCATCCCCCCACTCCACCCAAGTCATACTGGAAGATTTTTTTGTTAATTTTAAGGGGAGATGATGCATGGTCTAACTCCACTTTGATCCTTCAAGTATCGTGCTTGGGCTGGGGAGGGCAGTTAGGAGGGGGAGAAGAGGACAGATGGCAAAAGGAGTCAGTTCAAGGACAAAGCAACCTCTCTGTGCCACGGGGAAATCAAAACCCAGTGGCCTGCTCTGAAGGGTTCCAGGTTTTCTCCATTCATCCAGCCCTGTCTGTCTCTGTGGGGCCAGCAGGAGACCTCTGAATGGAGGAGGGGGTGTTTCCAAACAGAAGTGGTATTTAGAAATGTCAGGTTAAATATGTGAGTCTCTAATCTGTGTCAGTTCTGTAACTGCTGAAATGCACCACTCACAAGCACCAATTTGATATTCCGGTCTCAAAAATAAACAATTTAGCCATAATAAAGATTTTTCATTACAACAATAAGAAGCCAACAACTCCAAGGGTAGAGCTGTCATGAGATAATTACACCCCTGGCAGATTACTGCAATTTGGCACTGCATTGTTCCATGCTCAGAGGTTCAGATGAGGTTTATAAGCAATGAGCTCTCTCACCAGAGAGAGCACACAGAAGACTCTGAGCCACAAGAATGTTCCAGTCTCTGCCTCTAAATATATTTAGGAATGTTCAGCTACATAACAGAGGGAACCTGAATATCCTCACTGGAGCAGGCAGGTACCAGGATGTGTGCAGAATGAAGGCAAGGTCACCTACTGCAGAGCTTTTCCTTCCTTGCTAGCAAAAGGACAAGGGAAAAAAATCTCCAAACTGAGTGCAAGCAACCTGGTAAAATCCAGCAGCTTCAGGTGGTCCCCCAGTTTTGCTGTAGGCTTGGCCAGGAATTAGTGTACAGATGTGAATTAGAAACATTTCTGAAATTGTTCTCTTAAGACAAAGGCAACTCGACATCCATAATTCCCATAATCAATGAAACTTGGAGAAAATCACATCCAGGTCTATTTGTGTGGCAGAGCTGTCTGCTCAGAAGAGCTCTGCTAGTAAACTCATTTCACCTGGCAAACTAGATTTTTCTAAATCAAAACTATTAAGTTCAGCCGATGAGGAGAATTTGGCAGCTGTGGCACTGCTGGCACAGCTGCTGCTCTCCAAGCAGGGATCTGCATTACAGAGATTGCACAAAATGCACGTTTCAGTTTCTCAGCACCTCATTCAGGGGAGGCTGAATGCCCTGAAAAAATAGTGAGCAAATGTAGGGCAACAGGCACTGTTTGCTTTGGGGAAGTGTGGGTGGGTGGCTCAGGGACATTCTGGCTGTAAGGGTAAAATCTCTGTTGATTTTTAGCTGGCCTAGCTCTGAACTCACCCAATGTGTCTGAGATGACACTGGAAATGGACAAACCACACCAGTGAATCTACCCCAGGGATATCATTTGGAAAGACATCATAGAATAGCTTTGATTTTTACATCTGAGCTTTTTGGCTCTATAACCTGAACAAAACATAATTTATGATTTAATATGAGTAATTTGTACACATATAATACAGCAATTTTCAAAGAAGTGACCAAACATCAGCCCATAAATGCTTGAAACAACAAAAATCTGCAGACAGAAGATATATGAGCCTTAGATATAAAAATTACAGGCAATGGAGCAAAATAACATTTATCACTCTACATTGTATTTAACTGACTTGAGTAACATATAATATTATAGATATTTTTATAACTTTGTATGGTGAGGAAAATTTTCCAGTCTAGATTAATTACTGATAACACAAGTGCTACTCCAGCAAGGACTAATGAGCCATTCAGTCCCACCACTTTCAGAGGAGGTAAGAATGGATCTTCTGAATTTTTATTTTTTACAGAAGAAAATGAACTCCTCCTCCTACAATACACATATTGCTGTAGCAGGAAGGTAGAGGAGAGTTCCATTCAGATCTCTTTTGGTGAGTGATTAAAGCCTAAAGCAGCAGAGATGGATCTCTTCAAACAGACACCTGGCTTAACACAGCTACAATACTCCCTATGTCCCACTTGTTTGCATGTTTCCAGATAATTTTCTAGACATGGGTCACTAAGGGTAAAATATAATTCCACAGCAGGCCCTAATTTTTTCTTTAAAAAAAGTACTCATAGCAAGCTTTTGTTTCCCTTATTCTGAGCTTGTTCCCCTCCACTCCTTAGTCTGGTGCAGAGCCCTGACAGAGCTCCTTGCAGGGCAGCACCTCAGAAAAGGCAAAAGCTTAATTCCACATTTATTAAGACTGAGGCAAAATCACAATTTTGACAATGTCAAAATTTTGGCTGAAAACATTTACTGCAAACAGTTACTTTGCTTCTGTCCAGAAGTGATGTACAATAGAAACAAGAGGATCCAAAATGGAATAACTCAAGTAGGAATTAGTGGCAGCTGGAGGATTGATACATTATCAGTGGTTTGGGTAAAACCCTGAACAGTTTCCCATGATATTCTCTACAGCCTTCTGTGCTTTGGGCAACTTCTGCCCACTGCAATGGGACTCCATCAGTTCAGCACAGCCTGAGCCTGTTGGTCACAGCTGGAGCACACAAGGGAACACCATTTTAAAGATAACCACAGACTCCAGAAATAAAATCAGAATCATCATTAAAGCACACACTCACACTGGTCAATGATGACTTTCTCCATGTTTTCCTTCAGCTGGTTTGTGGAGTGCAGGCGTTTCACTGTGCTGTGCAACTTCTTCTCTTGCTCAGACAGTTTCTTACGTAACCTAAGTATTTCTGCTTTCATTCCTTCATCCTGAATTGAGAGAAGAAAGCAAGATATTAAACTACTAGCTAAAAGTACTTTCTATACTGGGAATTGCTCAATACTTTTCTACAAGAACCCTCGAGCTTCCTTGGAGTACCAACAACTCAGAGGAGTGAAGGACCAGCACTGAGTCCTGGCCTTCCTCCTTCACATCCCCCACGACATGAGATTCTGTGATACAACTACAATTCTTAGCTGGAATTTAGTGCAAGTCATTTTTCTGTTAGACTGAGCAAAGTCTATTAGACTGGTGCCTACTTTTGTTCTAAACTGGGAAAGATAAGGAAGGCCAGTGCCAGGGGAGCAGTGCCCTGTCTGCCAGGTTCAGAATTCCAGCTGCCTCCTTGTGTTCTGGTGATGGCTGATGCTGCCTTTGTCACAGGGCTAAAAGGCACTGGGACAGTTTAATTGCAACATTATTTGACATTATCATTATTAAGGTTCAGTTTTCACCATCAATCCCAACAGAGCTCTGGCCAGTGACTTGTACACCAGGACTGGGAGAAGCCCTGGCACATCTGCCAGTGTCGCTGATCTGGGTCCTTGTGCAGATTTAAGCTTGGACCTTTTTTCCTTGTTGTGCCACTTGTTAAGTCATAAAACTTCTGGAATTTGCCCCCACTATTTATCTCTGCACAAGAGCTGATTATTCACATCTCCTGTAGGGCTGCAGAGAGGGCACTGAATATTCAGAATATTTCAGAATCCAAGCTTCAAGAGAGGGAGATTCTTTCATATTCTGCATTTAAGACACCAGGAGCAATCTCATATCCTTAAGATCAGGGGGTGTTGGATAAGAAACTCCAGAAAAGATTCTATTAGGCTCTAATTAGGAGCATCCTGGGAATTCAGATCCCCACACACATGAAGATCAGCCTTTCAGAAGTGACTGATCCAAACAAAGGTTCAGATCAATGACAGGAAAGCAGGAGATGCATCCCCCACATCCTGAAAGCCCTGTGTGGGTGAGGGATGCTCAGCCCCTGCAATCCAGGCCAGCATGGAGCTGCCTGCACGGATTACACACATGAGGATAAAAATGGAAGTACACACTTGTGCCAAGGCAACCCAAATCTGGAGCTGAAACATCAGTGAATGTATCAGACAGCAAACTTTACTCCCACTGCTTTTGTGATTTTATATATTTAAGGATGCTAAAAAATATCACCAAAATGTTATGAAATTATATAGAAAATGTCTGTTATCCCAAAGTTTGGGGGTTGTTTTTTATTCAGAAATATTCTGCTTCCCTTAATAAATACAAAAACCTCAGTGAAATCACTTTAGGTTTATTTTAAAGCCAGGGTTTGAAACTGTTTCAATGCTGAGTGGTGGTATTCTGACAGCAGAGATATTTCATTCCTCATTTAGTTTACTTTTATTCATTTGCATAGTGTAATCCTTTTTAGTTAAAGTGTTATAAAACTTGTCCTGGGGTTTTGTCACACTTTTACAAAAGCTTCTTTTACAGCTTTGGCATCAACAACATAAAGGAAAATGTAGCTGAGATTACATCAAAGTTGCTGATGTTTCTCTTTTTACCAATACACACACAATCAAATTGAATTTTGTTCAACTAACAGGGAGCCCAAACCTTTTCTTGTTGAGGTGGAGCATTTGCCACCTCTCTGGATTTCCTGAATCTCACATAACAGGATTTTATATTCCACCTTTTTTACAAAGTATATTGGAAATGAACATCTGGCCATACAAGATGATCAGGAGACATCCTCAGCCTTACACTAAAACCACATGTCCAGAGATTGGGGCCATGATTCTCCAAGGATTTTCCCAAATGCCCCATCTGTAACTGGTGCATCTTCCTGGAGACATCCCCAAAGTCCAAAAAACCACCCCCAAACCCCAAGCAAGCCCAGAGGAAGCCCAGCAGTACCTGAATGCCCTGAGCAGTTCCATGAGCAGCTTTCAGGGGAAGAGAAACTCTCCAGAGAAGCTTCAGGGAACGTGCAGCCTCTTCCAAAATCTGCTGCACTGTGTGAGTGCTGGTGGAAAAGCCATGCAGGGATGCCTGTTCTGGTACCTGCATCATAGGATTAGAGACATTTTATATTTTATATTTTATACTTAAACCATTAGGAAAATGTAATCTTAATTAATGGGTTTAATCCAGCTGGTGCGATTTCATATTTAAGATAATGTACACAGCCATTGTGTGCCATAAAAACTAATTTGTTAGTTAACAAAGGCTGCTGAATTATGTATTATCTGAGAATTTCAGCGAGGGAGGGGATTTATCCTAATCAATAACCATGATTAACAATAGATTATATTTACTAGATTTGCTATGCCACATGGTAACAGTTGGCAACTCTCTTCTTTCTTCATTTGCATTTTGTGTCATGTTATTTGAAAGTCAATGATTACAAACATCAATTTAAGCAATATAGATGTTTCTTCCTTAGCAGACCCTTTAAACTGTTCCATTTAATGCTAAAATAACTATCAGGGTACACATAAAATGTTTTCCTCTGCTGACAGATGAGAAAACCAAATGAAAGAAATTGCATAAATGTGAAATAAAGGAGGGAAAGAATGTGAGGGGAGCAAATGAATTACCAAAGCAATGGTGCTAACAGAAGGGGGAAGGGTAATGAAAGAAAAGCATTTGCAGTTCCTGCCCCATGCAGGATACAATCTGAATATTTATTTAGCATTGTTATCAAACTAGAATCCTCCTGTCAAATAAAATATCCCATTTGCTAAGTAGTCTGAAACTTCAGTGATGTAAAGCTTGATAGAAAATTGCAAATTGTGAAACTTACTGCTTTTATCTTTACACCAACAAAACAAGTTAAAAACTTAGAGAGATTACTTTTTCAGTCATTATCAGTATGTTAACTAGGTCATTGGGAAATATATGATACTTCAGAGAGTCTTAAGTGTCATTCAGGCATCATTTGACTGTGTGAGCACACATGTGATACCACAAAAAGAATTTCAGAATTGTTGCAGACTGCACCTTCAACAGCTTCACTAATTATAAACTGCAAAAATAAGTAGCACAAATTTATCCCTGCAGTTAAGACCTTCTGTTTTCTGAAGAGCAGCAAGCATGGTTCTTACAGCATTTATATTATCATAAAATCATAGGGGTGAAAAGGACCTTCATTAGACACTTAGTTTCCTTTCCCTCTCCAAGGCAGGAAAGCACTACATGGAATTTTTTAAACACTGGCATAATCTATCCTCAAAACTGCCTCCAGTCAGTGTCTCTGAGCACCCTCCATGCCAGGGGTTCATTATTTTTACCACTGGCTGCTGTTTTCCATGCCTGATCCAGGCCCTTCCTGCTGGGGTTTAAGTTTCTTAGTTCATTATTAGGTGCAACAGACATGCACAGATTGTTCTTTCCCTTTAATTGAAGCTTGTAGGCAAATTTGTCTTTTCAAACCACCCCAAGAATACCATCATTAACTGTATCCAAAAATTAATATTACATAAGAGGAAATCAGCAGAAGTAAACACTAACTAGTTCTCCTATTCTAGACAAAAAGGACTGAGGTTATTCAAGACAAAATAAACATTTTATTGGTTAAGCATCCTTAAGACTGCAGCACGAGCACCATGAGAGGCTAACACTGTCAGAGAATGAAGAAAGGGTGATACACTGAAGACAGCATTTGATCATTAATGAAATATTCAAATTTCTGGACTAGCCTATGATATTATTAAATGTTCAACTGATAACCAGGAAGCAGAAAAATACAAAAAAATCTTCCCTGAAATATGAATGTAGTGTGAAACAAGCCTCATCAGCACACATCAATCTTTAATGTACAGTTATAACCTGGTGTTAACTAAAAGGCTGAATTCAGCTAAGGGGGGAACTTTATCAGCTCTGTATCACATTTCTTTTAATTGTCTCATATTTCCTGGGTTTCTCTCAAGCCTTCATTATGTGAAAATCTTAATTATTTTTATTCTTTTTATATACCCCTAGTTTAAACCCTCTTTACAGCATTTTAGATTTTTACCTGGGGTTTTCAGCTGCTCCTTTTGATTGGCTTTTTTATCATTTCCAGCGCAACAAACACTGATTTCCATAGCAAAACCAGGCAGTTTTACCTCATTTAAAGCCAGAACTCAAAGCAAGATTGCTTGGAGGCCTAGAATTCACTAACCCAGAATCACACTGAGTCCATCTAGACGATGACTGAGCTATTCAGTCAATCCTTCCCTTCGCACCGTTTTGTGCCTCTGGGTAAAACCCACCCTGCTTCAGCAGATTCCAGAGCTCACCTTGACTCCAGGCTCCTGCAGCTGGGTGCCAGGGACCTCCCTGAGTGCACTCTCCATGTGTGCCAGCAGCTGCTGCCCCTCTGAGATGTGTTTCCTCAGGGCCTCGTAGTCCTCGATGAGCCCCAGGACGTGGCGGCCGTTCCTGTCCGCCCACATGCGGTGGCCGGGCACCAGGCGTGGGGTGCACGTCCTGCTGGAGCCCGAGGAGCTGCTGCACAGGGAGCCACTGTCCACATCATCCTTAGGGGCTGCCTGAGTACCTGGGGCAGAAAAATCGGGTCAGTGTTTTTTATCCTCACACAAAAAAAATGAATTTGTGCCTGATTTTTCCTGGTCTGGGTGTACCTGGTTTCTCTGCTGAAATGCAGCGTCTGTTCTGCTGCTTCTGCAGCTCACAGATGTTTCTCCTGGCAGCAGGGCAGTTGCAGAGATTTTCTGCATATAAAAAGGGAGAAGGAAAGCTGTATTATTAGATGTTTACATGCACTAAAAAAAGAACCCTCCCAGCTCTTCAGTTCTTTTTATTGCTGATGTTATACTTGGGCTCTGGAAAACCAGCTAATTTTTCTATTATCATGCCATGGATCTTCCAGTATTTACCTACGTTTATACCTGAGCATCTATCCAAATTATAGGTATTTCCCAAAATCAAGCCATAGTTAAAAAATCTAAAATACATCCTGGTGAACATATTTTCGTATCAAATACAAGCTTCCCATTAACTCCACAAGAACTAGGACATTTTTCAGACTAAAGACTGTCTCTATATTCTTCCTTCAGTACTTCCAAATTCCCTAAGCACCTACAAGAAAAGCGTATCTCAAAAACTCAGCTGCTGACATTCCAAGGAATCTTTCTGGTCCATGTGGTTTTATCTGGATGTGCAGAGCACTTTAAGGAGGAAGATTCTCGTGCCCTCTGTATCCCATGTACATCAATACTGGAACAATAACCTAACCCTGGGTGTAAACATTACACTTTCCTTCCTTTGCTAAAACAGCAACACTTAACAGTGATTGAAATCAAAGTAAAATATTCCTCAAGGGCAAAGAGGGGACAACTGATTTATCCAGAGCCCATTTAGTGCACTTATTGATCATTCTTGAGTAATACACATTCAACCTTAGCAAACACAATAGAGCTCAGCAGTGAAAAAAGAACCCCCCAGGTAAGCAAAATTTATGGGAATTTATTGCAGGCATCCTCCCATCCCAGAGGCTCTGCAAATGCTTTGCTTGGATGCAAAGGAAGCAGCAGCTGGAGGCTCTAGGACAGTGCAGTGTGCACTTCACACCCCAGCTCTAACAGCAGAGGGATTTGAGGAGAGCTGATGTGGTTTAAGGCTGTAAGAGCAGGTTTAAAGAACGAGGCACAGGTTCTGCAGTCCCAAAAGCTCACAGATCACAGTACCATCCAGTCCTGCACAGGGCTGGGAGCCTGCCTTCAGCACACAGTTGATATTAACAGCTGACACTGGTCCCACTTCCTCTCTCTTCCCTTTGGAAAGCTGCTCTTCTAATTTTTCATGCAAAGACTTGTTGGTGTCTATGCTCCTCTCCAGCTGCACTCGCAGGCTCTGGATTTCAGCCAGCAGTTCATGTAAATCCAGTGGATTATTCTGATCTTTCCGGAATTCTTCTGAGGCATCACATCTGGCATCTGAGAGAATTTCAAAAGAAACATTCAAACATCTCTAACAATTAAAATAAAATACCCACTACAACACTCAGCAAGTAAGTTATAGCCAGTGTTATCCTCAATATTAAGAATTAACTACAAACAGCATTAAGATAATGGTTTGACAAAAAAGCATGTCTTAATTGCTTCTACCCTTGAAAGATTTAAAGAGTTGAAAACTGTTTTTTACTTTGTCCATAAAAGCTACTCTGTCTCATGCCAAAAGCTAAAAAATTAGATAAAAGGAGAATGAAGAGGATTTACAAAATGTAAAGTGCATTAATGCACAGTCTGGGAAAAGGAATGGGGAACATGAGAGTGTGGAGGAAGGGTGGAGTAGAACTGGGAGTTTAATGTTATTCACTGAAGAAAAAAGAAAACAGTGATCACCTGGCAACCAGAGGAACAATTCTGAACCTGAGAGAAGCAAGGGTTGTGTTTGCCTTCTCACAGAAAGAGATCAGTACACAAACAACTCCATGCATTCTTTCCTGCTGAAATCCAACTGCTCAGGATGTTCTCCAGGCAGTGGGAAGGGGCTCAGAACATGAGGAGGGTGCTGCCACTCTCTAATGACATCAGGAGTTCTGCAAGGAGAATCCCTTCCACCCCTGAGCCAACTCTGCCCTAAAGCCTCGTGCCAACAGGGCTCTCTGCTGCAGCAGGCAGGAAAACCAGGGCAGCAGGACAAAACACTTGGAGCAGCAGGGAGAAAAAATCAACTTTCTAAGAACTTCCAGTGGGAAATTTGCTGGATGTGGTAAGGTCTTTTCAGCAATGAACAGCATCCCACTCTTTAGCTCAGCACACCAACAGCTATGTGGTGGCACAGGTTCCTTCCAAGGGAGAGGAAGAACTCAGCTGAGCTCCAGTCCTCCTCTCACCTTTACTGACAGCAAAGAGGACAGGAAATGATTTAACACCTAATTCAGAAAGCAGTGCCAGCACTTCTGCCAGCCCCAGGGAGGAGCCTCTCCCCCACCTTCAGCCAAGAGAAAGCTCCAAGCTACCTGGGTAAGCAGGACCTGGGAGGATGCAGCAGCAGGTTTGTAGGTGACAATACCTAAGATCCCAAGGAAACTCATCCAGCCTGAGCCACTAAGTCTTCAATTCTGGTTTTTAGCTTAGTTAAAAAGATAAAGGAAACTTGGGGTGTCTAGCCAACACGTGACACATCTGAGGCTCACAGTCACCCCGTGTGAGCAGCAGCTGTCAGCTCTCTTTGCAGAGCAGACAACAAGAAAGGAACAGTGACCCAGCCCTCCTGGCTTTGACAAGAGCATGTTCAGAAGGAAGAGGTGCAAGGGCAGAGGGTACAGAGACAACTGTGCATTTGTACCTGTCCCCTTCCTTCTTGCTTCTTCCAGCTTCTCATAAACCTTGATCTCAGTCCGCAGCGACTGCAGCAATTTCTCATTCTCAGAGAGCTGGTGCTGCTTTACATTAATTTCTGTTTGCAATCTGTTAAGTCCCAAAAAACAGCTGAGTTAAATTCTGATTTTTTTTTTTCAAAATCTAAAATGCATTCCTCTTTTCTTCCATCATTCTTCCCTTGCTTTTGAATATTTCCATGTCCCTCATTAATGTAAATGGCTATGGCTAAACACATGCCTGTCACGCTGACAACCTCTTCTCTAAATGACTGTTTAAATGTGGACACAATCAATACCTGTTCAGCTCATTGCGACTGCTGTAAATCTGACATGTCAGGTATCTGATTTCATCTTCCTTTTGGCACATTTGTTTTTGCAACTTTTCGTTTTCTTTCTTGATGCATTCATGGTCCTCATGAAGATGCTCAATGATTGCATTCTTCTTAGAAAGAGATTCTCTTAACTTTTCATTTTCCTTTTGTTTATCTGAAACAAGAAGAAACACAAGGTATCTGCAACGCCCACAAGACACTAAAGCTATGATTTTTAACTAAATCAGCTTTTTCAGAGACTATAAAATAAACCCAGCTGCTACTCCATTACTGCTAATCCCAGCTTGAATGCTTATGGTTGAGCATGGCATTTTAGGGGTGCAAAGAATGGTTAAGTCACTTTAATGAGTGGACTGTGAATATTTTATTGTTTTCTGATCTGGGATGAGTTGCAGGCTATTCCTGTAAAGAACAGTTTACATTTTTACCTCTAGATCCTTTTGCTAGCATTGCATTCAGAACTTGATTTTGCTTCCTCAGGAAATGTATTTCAGAAGTCAGGGAATTATGCTGCTCTGAGCCATGGATAAAAATGTTTGCAGAACCTATAAATATATACATAAAAGATGATATATGAGTCATCTCTAGGTCATTAAAGATTAAACTTTCCAGACAAGAACAATTTAAAAAATTGCAGAAAAACATGCTATAAAAGCTATTTCTCTCCTATATATTTTGAAGGTTATCACTACAGGCTAAAAGGCAGCTCGGGTTAATGCCAAGTAATCCAAAGCCCTGTGCAGCACAAGTGTCTCTCATTGCTGGGCAACCATTACTAAAATTGCAGAATTATCCCTGGCAGTCTTTACCTATCAGCTAAAATCCCAACTGGACAAAACGCAGGAGTATTTTGTGACTTTACTATGATTTGAAAAGAAAACTGTAGGAGGGTTTACCATGTATTTTAGTCTTGCTCTGCTCATATTCCATTGTATTTAGTATTTAGAGAACAATGGGATTCTCCCAGCTAATCCACAGGGGTTAATGCAGGGAGGCTTGGAAATAGTCTGGTGATAGATCTGTTACCACACAGGCAAGAGCATAAGGCTGGAGTCACTGTCTTGGCCTCAGATTACAAACTCAGAGCCCATTTATAATCATAAGGGATGAAGATTTATCCCTCTTAAATCCCTGTTTCTAAAATTTAGATAACTGAGCCAGTCTTGATCACCCATCAGCAGCCAAGGGGAGGAACAGGCCCCTCCAGAGCTCAACTCACCCTGTGTCTCCTCTCCTCACATCTCTGAGGATGAGATCCCCTGTCCTCCAAGAACTGAATTTCCCTCCAGTGCCTCCACAAGCAGCTCTGGCACGAATTAAATAACTTTGACAAACATAAGGGTGATGAATCCTGCTCTGAGGATGTGACTGCACTAGCCAAGTGAATCTAAGTGTTAAATCCTGTATCCAGCCAGTTAAATCCCAGCCCAGGCAATCCTCAATGCACTGTACTGGTGCTAGACATCCCCCAATGATGTGCACTGTGCAGCACAGCCTGCCAAGTGCCACATCCCACTCTCAAGGTGCTGCCTCTGAAATGCAAGTCAAGTCATTGTTATTGCTCTCTGTAACCTTCTCATAGTCAGTAAAACACTTCAGGACCCACTGGAATTAAAAGCATTTTTCAGCTGATTGGTTATCCCAGTAACTCCCACACTTTAAAGCCTGAGGTAAGTACATGAGTGTCAACTATTTGGTTAATAGAGAAATAACCAGCTGGCAAAAAAATTAGCTGAATGTATGAGGAGGATGCCTTTCAGCTCTGGCAGTTCAATTCAATTTGATGTGCTGCACTTCCTCTGACTAATCTCATTTTATTGTAATCCCAATTGAAGCTTTTACCCACTACCTAACTGGGATGTAGTGTGCCATGATATGAACCTCTTGTCACTGCTGAAAGACTCAAAGGCTCTGGAATCCTGGCACTAATGGCATTTTACTATCTATATGTTAAAGAGTTGAGGCAGCTATGTGAACTCAAAAGGCTTTCTCCTTTCAGACTGTAACAAAGCAATCCAAGTTGAAGTGGCAAGGCTTGATGGTCTCATCTTGATTCTAATTTAATTTATTGCCCATCGCCCAGCTTTATCCTATTTGAAAAGTTATGCTATCACAGTTCTACTGAAAGGCTTCAGAATATAACTATTGGTTATCTTACATAATAAGGGATAATGTAGAGCCAGTGGTAATAGGGCCACAATCCCACAATTTGACCCACTATTGAGACTGCTACTTCTGTGCAGAGCCCTGCTGACATCAATTACTCTCTCCACAGAGGCAAAGGTCCATCTAACCAGAGGAAAGTGGAGCATCAGGGCCCACAATTGCAATACACTTGAGTTTTCATTCTGGGTTGTGCTGAAAAAGTGAGTGCTAAGGAAGCATACCTTGAAGGTTTCAAAGGAAACACTGACTAAAGAAAGGCACTATTGAAAATCACAGCAATGAAGAAGGAAATATTCACTCCCAGGGAAAGCAAAATAAAAGCATTCAAAAGCTGAAGAGAAGTCTGAGTAGAAAAATCAGCTAGTTGTGAGTTAAAAAAAGCAAACAAACCCCCTTTTAATGTTAACTGCCGTTAAGAGCATTTGAAACGTAGAACACTCAAAATTAAACCTTTGATTTTATTTTGAAGTCTAATTTGAAATGATTGAAGCAATTATTTTAGTTTTACTTGCACTGCAAGCCTCAGCTCTACAGGAATGATGTAGTCATTACCAGCTTTTGAGTCATTTATAGGATACTGGAAGCCCAGAGGCATTTAAATACTTAAAGAATCTAAATATTAAAAATAACAAGGCAAGAATAGTGGACAGATATGTGTATATACATCCATACAATATTTATCAGACAAGAATAAATCTATGCAATAACTTTTGTTGAACAAACAATTCAATATCATGAATTTAGCATGTTGCCAGAAACAATTAAGTATGTTACAGCTTGGCCTTGTGTTTTAAAGGAGAACAAACTGAGGGCATTCAGTTAAAAGCAAAAATGTTGAATGCAAGTCACAGAATGGTTTGGGTTGGAAGGCACCTTAGGATTCAATTAGTTCCAATCCCCTGCCATGGCAGGGACACCTCCCACTGTCCCAGGCTGCTCCAAGCCCCAGTGTCCAGCCTGGCCTTGGGCACTGCCAGGGATCCAGGGGCAGCCACAGCTGCTCTGGGCACCCTGTGCCAGCCCTGCCCTCCCTCCCAGGGAACAATTCCTTCCTGATATCCAATCTTAACCTGCCCTCCTTCAGCTTAAGGCCATTCCCAACATGCCCTCGGGAATCCTTTCAGCTTCACTTAAGAATTTCTTTTTACACTGAAAGTCAAAGAAAGCTCATCTATCAGGAAAAAGGAGCATCACCTTCAAGAGAGCATGTGCATATCTGATAGCATGAAAGAGAACTTTGATACAGAGAGAAACAAGAACTGAAAGAACACAGTGACAAAAAGGAGCTGTTCTAACAGGTAGTTGCTTTTTTCCTTTACTTTTCCAAATTTCTCCTGCACACAGTGGTAGATGTGCTAAGGCAACAAGAAGACAGATGGAAGGCATAAGACAGTTTATAAAGAAAATATACTTTCACTGCATTAATGGATGCCCTTGCCAGAATCTTTATGAAGCTGTAAAAGAGTTGGAAGTGTTTCAGTGTGGTTATTTCACGAGCACAGAATGCCTTTCCAGCAGTGTAAATACTTCACGAATGAAATGGATGCTTTTTATCCACCTTTCCATCACTGTAAATTATCCCTGAAAGCAACTGCCATGTGCAGGTTGCCTCCATTTAAACAACAACAGAAATGGATCATGGGGATGATGTAAAACATAATGAATCTAATGTCAATACCAGTGGAACTGAGGAAAAGGAAAGTATGTCTGTATTTATTACCTGCTTCCAGTCTGAGTAATATTGCATATTAATCAATTTTCCTATGGGGGAAAAGGTGGGAAGGAGAGTGAAGCAACGTGTAGAGCAATACAGGGATGGGGTGCTTCAATAGATGTTCCAAAAGCATCTTTAGTGAAAGCTGGCTACTGTGAAAAGTTTGAAATCCACCTCAGAGCTTGGCTTCCAGAGAGGCTGAACACCAGCAACAGATAACAGTGGCTCCACACCTTTCCAGTGGCATTTGATCCCTCAGGCTCTCAGCAGGAAAGATGGATTCAGTTTCTCATTAAATGAATTCTTACCTTGATCTAGTTCCTTGTCTGTTACTTGTCTCTCAAGCTGCTTCCTCAGTCTCTCATTAGTTTTTATGGAGTATTCTAAACGTTGTCTCAGGATTCTAATTTCTTGTAGATGCTCCATTAATAACTCTAAATAAAGCAAGAGACCACTTCTTATTTAGAGCAGATGATTGTATTCTTTTACACTAGGTACTCTTGTCAAATCTAATGAGTGTTAATCCTGAAAGATGACACAGAGCTGTTAAAAATGGCAGATATTGAATATCTGACTCCACAACACTCTTTTCCTGTACAGTGCTCAAACCACGCATTCAGTGAGAACTCCTACTCTACATTATAACTTAAACAATGGGCCAGAGTTTTAAGGCTCTTCAGATTTCCTCTTCCTACAAAAGTGGAGTAGATAACAATTTTATCTACTTAAATATTCCCTTTACTGAGGAAAGAATCCAAAGATCTGCAATGCAGCTCCATGTTCTGGCTCAACACACCAGCAGCACACATTTTTCCTTACAACAATAGGAAGCTCCCAGAGTAACTCAGAGAGAAATTTGACTTTGACTTACACAATGCACTCCACAATAAAGCAATCTGTTGTATCAAGTTTCATTACTGTACCTTTTCCTTCTTGCTTTACCATTCCACAATTTTTCTTCCATTGGCTGCAAGTTTCATCCTCACTCAGGAGCTGATCTGTTCTGCCTGTCACTGAGTGATGTGTCAGTTTATCCATGTCACACACTCCTGCTTTACTCTGCAATATTTCTCCCTGAACAGGATGTGCCAGCTCAGCTATTAAATTTTCATCGCTGCCGATAAAGTACTGCAGGTATCACTTGTGTTTAGTGGAACTATCCAGGTCAAACATGACACCACTTATTAATTATGCAGCACTTAACAATTCTCCAGGAAACACAGCACTGGCTTCTAAAAAACTGGAAAATATCTCCTTTTCCACATAATAATCTCTTGACAATTGTCTATTTTCACCTTATAACTTGTCTATTTTAAGAGTGTCTGGAGCAATGCAAAAGCTGCTAGCCTAAAACAACAAGGACACAAAGCAGCACATTTTATACTGCTTCAAACAGGGTAGATCAGATGGTTGCCATCTCTGTGTGTCTTACCACTGAAATTGCAATGATTATTCAAGGAACTGGAAAGCTGAGGCAGACAAACATTCTTCATTATTTCTTAATTAGTTCCCTTGTGTGTTATTTATCAGCTTTTCCCAATATCCAGCGAATCTTCCCTGGGAAAAACATTACCTGGAGGAAACTTGCTTGGCAGAAGTGGCAGTGTGCTGTGCTGGCCTTCCAGGTCATGCCTGTGCTCAGGTGAGCCAAGAGGAGACTTCTCTGACAAATCAAAGTCAGAGGAGCTGTGAAGAGCAGATGGCACAGGAGACTCATCCTGCAGATGCTGGTACATGGTGGCATTCTTCTCATTATTCCTTTTGTGCCAAACAAAACAGTTTAAAATATAAAAGATATAAAAGTCATTCTATGCCTTTGGAAAGCATGAACACAGGGTGGCAAATTTACACCAATTTAAAGGTAAATTTATGTGACAGGGCATGAAAAACCACTGCACATCAGAGGCTGTATCAAGATGAAATTCAGAGCTCACTGAAGCCAGCAGGAATAACCACTGGCCCTCCAGCCTACTTTGTATTTTCCAGCACCAGGCAGCCACCTTTGTGTTCAGGGGACCTCAAGCTGCCTTGAACAGGCAGCTGAGGATTTCTGTAGCACACAAGAATCCCAAGCTGGCAGAAAACCAACAAAAGCAGCACAACAACACCCGTTCTCTTCACCTTCAGCATCAAGGTGCTGTGACAATGAACTTCAGCAGTGCTGCACTGAGTGACCCTGAGCCAGCCCCAAGGGCAGGGGGACACAGGGAGGGACTGTCCCCCCTGGCACCTGCACAGGACAATGCCTCAGCATGCACCACAGTGGGTTATGGACACGTTTCATTTTGTTCACGAAGAGAACAATCCTGGTGGCACAATGTTTCTCTTTCTGTATCTCACCTGCTTGGTGAGAAATGGGGAAAAAAGCCTTGGTCTGTTTCCAATGGGTGTTTTACTAACAAAATAGATATGAGTAAGCAAAGTCCTGCCAAACAGCTAAACATGCTACAAAACATAGAATATCTTCATCAGCTTATGAAACAACCGTATTTTTGCTAAACATTCAGTTGCACTCTTACCTTTGAGCTAATTCATACAGTATAGTGACTTCTGTACCTATTGATTCTCCTGCAAAGCAGAAACAGCTGATTAAAAACACGTACTGAGAATTACAATTTTTTCCCTTCCACTTACTCTATTTAAATACAGAGTGGTAAATTAATGAGAATTAGAGGAGTCAACAGATACTAACACACTTTCTATTAGTGTCAAATGCTGTACATGACCAAAACTATTTATAGCCTAGCAACAAAGCAATAGCTTGCTCTGGAACTCACAAAAAAAAAATCATCAGGGACCACAGGTGCCAGAATTTACAGCCTTGGTGTTTTAATTAGCATACCAATTTGAAATAATTTTGCTATATGGCAAAAGGATTACGGGCACATTTTGTTACTTCTTCAATAACATTTATAATAAAACAATTCCATTGCACTTGTTTTGGAGTCAGGCTAACCAGTCATCCTTAATGAAGGAGCACACACAGGATTTTGCCTGCAACATTCTCTGTGGAATTGTGTGTGAGCACAGGCACAATTTGGTGCAAGAGATCTGGACTCAGACACTAATTTGAATAAAGAAATAAGAGCTTGGTGGTGTCACCTTGGCTCCCCATATTTTAAAATTTTTGTGCAATTAAGCAAAAGTGGCAGGGAAGAGTTGCACAGCTGAAATTTCAGGGGAATGAACTGAAGGTCAGGATGGAAAAGCAGAGACAGACAGCTGTTCATGCTTCTTCTTTACAGTCAATTCTTAGTACACTGGATGTTCTTTACAACCCTACAAACATCATTTTACTTTAATGTGTGATTCAATGCAGCACCATTGTGTTAGATATATTGAATTGTCTCGGTTGTCAGTGACTTTTCATAGTATATAGGATACCATCTGTTGGTTTCAAGGCATTTAATGTTTATTCACTACAGCCTTCTCATTTGCAATGCAAGGAATCTCTGTAGCCACCGAAATCGTTGAATACACTCAATCTTTTATTACCCTGCTATGACACAAGGCTGTAATACCTTTTTCTCATATACAGCTGCTTTATAAGAGCAATCAAAACTGCAACATCCTGCCACGATCTGTAATGAAAGGCAGAGCACAGATCATGCTATGGCTGGGCCCCAAATGGGGCTGAACAAAGGCAGCTCCCAGAGCCAATTCCAGGAGGATGTGAGGCCAGGTCCCTCTCAGGCACCTCAAGTGTTCTGCTGCAGATTCACTCCTGCAGCTGCCATCTCTGAAGGATTGCTGGTTGTTTGGGTCAGCAAGAGCAGCACTTGTGATGCCAGGAAAAGGTCTTGCTTGCTGTTCCTCACAACAGCATCCCTTTTTCTCATGCTAACTTTCTTCAAACTGCACACTGAAGGCAATGTCCAGGTTATACTCTTCCTTCAAGTGCCAAATGTCAATTGTGATTCTCATTTTCCAAGACATGGTTGTATTTTAGCTCTCTTATGAAAGGCAGTGTACATTTCTCCGCCAGCCAGAATAGCAGGCAGCAAAATGCAGGTCCCTTAGGAAAATCATGGAATAATTGAGGTTGGAAAAGACATCTTAGATTATAGAGTTCAACTATTACCCCAGCACTGCCAGGCCCAACACTAACTCATGTCCCCAGGCATCTTCAGTAGTCAGCTGGGCTGACCCTGAAGCCATGTGTAACAAAACTTTTATATAACCACTAGAGTTCGGACAGTTAAAATATGCTTGTGTTGACATGACCCCAAATAGCAGGTGTCAATAAAGAGTACAGCTACAAAAGTAAACTCCAGTCAAGGAGTAATGGCCATAAACTAAAACACAGGAAATTCCACCTCGACATGAGGAAGAACTTGTTTACATTGGGGGTGGAACAGGTGCCCAGGGAGGGTGTGGAGTCCTCCTCTCTGCAGACATTCCACACCCACCTGGACACATCCCTGTGGCACCTGCTCCAGGTGACCCTGCCTTGGCAGGGACTTGGACTGGGTGATCTCCAGAGGTCCCCTCCAATTCTGTGATTCTTGTTAGATCATAAAAATTTTACCTTCCATGACAGACCTCCCCATAAACCATCTTAAA
Source organism: Toxostoma redivivum (assembly GCA_013397375.1). Taxonomy (NCBI): domain Eukaryota; kingdom Metazoa; phylum Chordata; class Aves; order Passeriformes; family Mimidae; genus Toxostoma; species Toxostoma redivivum. The sequence goes on from VXBI01009436.1 coordinate 20,042, forward strand.
GCAACCACCAGCAAGCAAATGAAACCCTCCCCATTCCAAGGGCGTTGATCTATGTGACAACAAACACAAAACACTGCTGCTCACCATAGAGGAATTTCATTTCCAGCTTCTCAAACAGCAGCACACTTTGGTTCAGCTGCTCACGGAAGCCTTCAGCAACATCATAATCAACATCACTGGCCTGGAGCAGCTCCTCAAAGGCTTTCAGAAGGCTGCTGAGGTGCTGGTGGTAGGTGACACAGCCACAGCGGATCTCCTTGATCTGCTGGCACTGGAAGGACAGCTCCCGAACTTGGGAATGAACTAACGAATCGTATCTGAGAAAATGAAATTAGCTGTAGAGCTTGCTGCCCATAAACGACATTTAAATATAAATAAAAAGGGAATTAAATTTATATTCCTAAACCATTATTTTATGTGGCTCAATTTGCTTTTAAAATGCTTTTAACAGCCACAATGAGAGATGTATTGTCTCTGATTGTTGAGTTTGGTATTTAGAGATTATTCTCCTTCACTTAACTGCATCATTTGTAAAATGGGCCAAAACTAATGGGATGACTTGATAGCCTGCTTGGAAAGAACATGGATGGCAGCAGAGGTGCCAAATTAAATCAAATAAGAGTGAATACATGTAAAGAATTTTCAAGAATACACATTTTTTCCTGACTGGTTGAGGATTTTTTTTTTGTTTAGTGTTTTGTGGTTTTCTTAACTCCATATGGAAGCAGACAACTGCCCAACTTCTCTGAAACTTTATGTATTTCCTGCCAAAACCACAGTATTGGACTTTCTGAACTGATGGCTTCACCCAGTCTGAAAATTCTCCACATCTCTGCATATGTATTGCAAGAAACAATGACAACCACTGTAGTGCCTAAATTCCTGCACTCCACAAGCCAGGATATAAATTTCAACTCAGATCAACTGAATTTATTTATTGAATTTACGCTTACAAATGTAGGCATCCCCTTTGTACTGCCACTGTCTGTACCACGGGCAGGGTTCTTTCTCCACAATCATCCATTAGCAGGAAAAAAAAAGGAGAGAAGATGTTAAAAGATGCAGGGAATCAATCACAATCTATGGTGATGTGGGTTGTTACAGCATTTCTACTGTCATTTGCATAGGAAGAGATGCATAACTCGTTTTGGGGTCTGTCACTTGTGACTCATGACATTGTCCTAGACAGTGGCCATAAAAACCTCGCAGTGATCCACTGGGTCTCATTGCTTAATTTACAGTTAATCTTTCTTTGTAAAATGGATGAAGTATATTTTCAAGGGATGTAAATTTCTGTGACTCTGCACCACCATTGTATTTCACAGCAGTGAGACTCAGATGTACACAATAGCCCATGCTGGTGGTTGTTCACTTCTCCAAATATTTCTACTCAAGCATTTGGAAGGAAGGCACAAGGCTGAATGCCTTTCTTTGTTACAGTTTCTGGTATTCCACAGGCCCTCAGGACAATAACAATATTTAAAAGGGAGAAAAGGGGGGTGGATGTTTAAAAAGGCTCACTCTTGTGATCCCCCATAGTATGTTTGCAATTTGTACATATGCAGCCAAAATGCTGCCCCAAGTCTCATACTAAATCCAAGACTGATACTTTTCAGCCTCCCATAAATGATTTTCCAGCTTATGAGCTTATGCTATAAAATTTCATTCATTAATTTCTATATTTATCTCCTCTCACATCCTTCACAGGATTACAGCCCTCGACTGCAAAGTAAATCGGAACTAGAGCGTGAACATCCCATGTTTACACATCAAGTCTGGGCACTCAAACAGAAGGGCCAGCACCAATCTGCCAGCCCACTGCCCACTGAAACATTTCTGTCTTCAATGGGGTGTTCCACCTTCCTACACTTGGCACCTGAAAATGCCCTGAGTGATGCAGAGCTGTGGTGCTGTGATGACAGAGGTGAATGTCTCACAGGTAACCTGAGATCTGAGTTGGCTCAAGAGAGCATCTCTTACAGCAGAGAGAGGAGTGGGCCTGAGGTGTGGGCAGAGACATATGTGTCTGGCACAAATGATGACACCAATTTATCAGTTTTGTACTGAAGGGTCTTTTAACAAAACATTTCAGCTCCTTTATGCTAATGTTAGTGAAATTTAGCCTTTACTGTAACAACACTTGTGAATAAAATTATTCTCATCTCACCTTCCTATGCTATTTGGTATTGCTGTTTACAAAAGAGAACCTCACACAGCAGCAGTTTTACTCACTTGGATGGTGATGTTGCTCTCAGGCTGCTCTGAAGAGGATACATTTCATCAGGATGCACATTCACAACTTTCTCTTTGTCAAGTTCTGCCTCATTGGCCAATAGTAGCTCCTTAAGGTTTTGTGCTGCCCATGTATCAGGTGCTTCCATAGACTCAAAATCCCTGTTTTTGGTGTGGATCTCATAATCCAGCTGAGGGACACCAGAGGGTGCCTGGACTCCTTCCATGGCTGTATCTTGCACTTGCACAGGCAGGGCTGCATCACTCCCAGCTCCATTGGAAACACCACTGGACAAGAGCTGGTCAGAGCCCTGCAGCTGCAGCAGGAACATTTTGTACTTTTCAAGCTCAGACTGCATATTCTTAACTCTTAGTTTCAATTCCTCTATATCCTCTGTGCCTTCCCAGCCATGGAGTGCCTCTGTTCTTGCTGCATTCCCTTGGTGAGCAGGCAGGCACTTGGAGCCTGGAGGGGCAGGGGCTGAGTCAATGTCCTCGTGTCCCATGGAATCAAACTCTTCATCCACCTCTTTTAATGAACTCTGGATATTCCCATTGCTACTGTTATGATTATTTTGTATTTCTGAAAAACAGGAGGCTTGTGTGTGAATATCAGCATTTTTTTATCTGACATTGTTCTTACCAGCACTAGAATGAATTATTTCAATTCTATAATAGTAGAATCAAAATGTAGGTAATTATATATGCATTATTAGTTTGGGACTTTTGACCTCTTTCTATGATTTGCCATTAATTCAATTTGCACATCAAGTGTTTCAAACCCTTTGTTACCTTTCAAACAAACAGTACTCAAAATACAATTAACTTTCTCTTCCCAAACGCTTGAAAATTCCTTTTGCCATATGCTCTCCTGAATCAGACACTGATCAAACCCAGACCTTTCTAGCCACAAAGATGATAACTCCAAATATGAGGCAAAGGAGACTCTTGACTTCACATGGCTTCTTCTAAAGCTTCTAATTAAATATTCTTCTCCCCACTTCAAAAATCTATACAAAACCAATTGGAGCATAAAGTCAGTGGAATTTAAAAAATACTATCAACAACATAGTCAGATTTGAAAAGGAGGCTATAATAATTTTTTTTTAAAAGGTGTTCTAAACAAACTGCACTAAAGTGTTTGGTGTTAAAGGTTTTACTGGCACACATTTGATATGAACATCACATCCCTCAGGTGACTTTGCCATCCCTAAGTAATGCAATCATCTCAGATTGAGCTCAAAAGCCATATATTCCTACAGATAATCCATGTTTATAGTTCTGTGCATGTTGAGGGCTGTATGTGTAAGTAGCCAGCAAAATTATTAGTTTCTAGTTACCAGTAAATTAAATTTTCCCCTTCTATTAGTTCTGCAAAAGATCACTGTGAATTAGAACTTCCCTTTTGGGAGCCAATTCATTGATCTTTCAGACAGGTTGCAATACTTTCAGATTGGTTTCCATGGAGAATTTGAATGTCCAGGTTCAAGCTGTAAATCAGTACAAAAACTCAGGGGGAGCAGCTCTGTATGAAAGCCTAAGACTAAGACCATGGAGAATAAAAAGAAATAGTACCTAAAAGCTGGAATAAAATAAAGCTGTGATTCTGGGATAGCAACACTGCCCAGAGAAGCTGTGGCTGCCTCAGCCCTGGAATGTCCAAGGCCAGGCTGGGCTTGGGGCAGCCTGGGGCAGCCTGGGGCAGCAGGAGGAGTGGGATGGGATGGGATGATGGGGATAATGGGATAATGGGATAATGGGATGGGATGATGGGATAATGGGATGGGATAAAAGGTCCCTTCCAACCCAAATCATTTTCTGACTTGAGATCAAGGCCAGAGGATGTTTGTTGCTCTCATTCTGAGTGGCATTCCAAAGGAAGGAAATGCTTCCCAGGAAGTGCCTGGGTAGGACACAAGAAGGGAACACAACACTTCATTCATTAACTCCTGCTGCAGTAACACAGAGGGCAAAAAACACCAGATGAACCCAAACTCTGAAACCCTGATTCCGTGCATCATTCCAGATAACAAACAGAGAAAATAAAAACAGATACTAACAAAGAATATTTCAGATCAGAGCACTGGCTATGGTTTTAAATGCACAGCTGCCCTTTAATTAAAAAGGAGAATTAATGAGCTCCCTGTGCACACCCCCATAGGGCACATTGAGCAGGACCCTGCACACCAAAGGATTAGAGAACTGGCCACATCCTCTGCACTCTCCAGTGCCCCTCAGGTTACCCAAGCCCTCCCAAAAAAGACTAATGGATGATGCAGAAACATGGAACACACAGCACTAAGCCTATTTACATTTTCATTAAATGATTCCATTAGGTTTCAGCCTACTTGAATGCCTTCAAATAATTCAGATAAGCAAAATTCTATCATTCAGTTGCTTCATTCCAATAGTTCAGAACTAGATGGGGAAACAGTAACAAACATTTAATTCAGAGAGGAGTTCAGAAGTGAGGACATTAGCAACAGAGATCAGAGTCAGGCACACAACTCATTATTTTTACTGGAAACCAGACTCATAAATCCCTGTGGCCCTTCTGAAAGCACAACCCTGAAAGACCAACTTGGATTCCTGGAGCAATTAATCCATAGCAGCTAAGAAAAACAGATTTAAAATCCACAAATAACAGGAAGGGAGATGATTACCTGAAGCAATTTACAATTTTGTATAACTCAGAAGAAACTGAAGTTTTTTAATTTCCTTTTTTTTTTTAAATTCTGTATCATATAAATGCTCTACCTTGATAGTTTTGCTGATTTTTGTCCTTTACATCTTCATTCTTGTCCCTGTTACCTGGATCAACATCTTGCAACTCCACCTGGGTCTCAGTATTATCCAGTTCAAGCAATGAGACAACTGGAAAACATGGGGAAAGGTAAAATAGAAGTCATTAAAAGACTGAAAAAAAATTAAGTGGGGATAGTGAAAAAAAAAAACAAAAACAAAAAAACAACCAGCCAACCAAACCAGTAAATAAAATCAAAAAAGTAAAAAAAAACCCTCACCTCACAAACAGAAACCTGGTTCTCTGTCAGTCTGGAACAGGACAATCTTTATTGAGAATATGAGTATCTTTAAATACCTCTACTAATTATAAGGGTAGCAACTCAGAATTAATTACAAAGGCTCCTACTAACAAATGAAGATAAACATTTGTAGGTCCCCTTTGTAATGGAACAGTAAATCAATCTCTAATGCATTTTTAAATGTTTTATGTTAAGCTTAGACAAAAGGCTTAGAAGTTTCTGCAATGTGAGCATTGATCACAAACCAATCTCCTGCAATCACCACAGCAAGTCCCAGAATCATCAAATGTGCAGCACAACTGTTACCCAAGGGAAAAAAATCTGAGTGGAAAGGAAATCACAGGACTGCAGCTTCTGATTCCTTTCAGGATCAAATTCAGAAGCCCTGCCCTCCTCAGGATTCTCCATGGATTTTGCACCTTCTAGAATTAATTGCTCCAGTCCCATCTCCCAAAGTATTCACAATAAATTGTACCATATCTGTGCCTTACCACAACAATGTTATTTTTAACAAGTCTCTGCAGCCTCTGGGTCCGACAGTGGCTCACCACCTGAGTCTTATTTTTATATTTACTCTCCCTTACCTATACTTCACACCCCTACTCAGTTTTTAATCTAACTGCTAAGTGCATTTTTACTTTTCTGCCACCCCAAACCTTTATCTAGTACCCACTGCTCTCTGTCTTACAATTTGTCGTACTTTGGTGATCCCAGTACTTTGTCAACAACTGAGTTTAAATTAACCCAGCCACAGTGGGAACAGACACAGCTGACTGGACTGATCAGTGGACTATTGGAAAAGCTTAATTATCCAGCATAAACAAAACCAGGATTTTTATACTCTCTTGTCTCCATTATAGACAGTTTTCATTAAACTTGGCATCTTATTAAGGAAATTTTTTATTTATCTAAACATTGATATATGTGGGCACTCTGTGATCTACCATTTATTACAGACTTTACATGTGTACACAGCACTTTTGATTCCATGAAAAGCTGGTTTGTATCTTAGTGGCAAACTCAAAAAAGGTGGTTTTTTCAAGGTCTACACATATCTGTCTAGTCAAGAAACTCACAAGATTAGGCAGTATTGTAGATATATAAAAATGATCTGCATTTACTTTCTGTTGCAAGAGAAGCTGCCACTATTCCAGGCAGAGGCACGAGTCACCACATTTGTTCTTTCTTTACCTCTCCCTGCTGTGTTTCCCTGGGCAGGCTCCTCTGGAAGGTTTCCAGCTGCAGACCCAGGCAGAAGCTCTCCCTCAGGCTGTGCCTGGAATGGTTTGGTTTGTACTCCACAGGCCCTGGAACGATGCTGTGGCTCTGAAGCTGATTTCTGCAGCCAGGAGGACAAAGGCACATTTCCTAATGGTCTGCAGGATCTTACAAGCACAGGCAGACGGGATTTCTTGGGCAAGGAAGGAGAGAGAGCCTGAAAAAGGCATGGAAGGAAATGGGGAGTCAGTGACTCGTGTGTAACAGTCAAGCCTAGGAAGTATAAACAAACATTCCAGGAAAAATGAAAATGTTCCTGTAAAATCAGGCAGCTGTCACATTAGTTTTGAAAATAAAATTGCAATACCCTTGGCTACATGAGAACTAAACATTCAGAGAGGCAAAATACTCATTCCACTGGTACAATTTTCTGTAAGTCCCAGCTGTTCATGCATCTACAACCTTCCAGCTCCTGAAGAAGGACATAAATCCAGCAGTGCCTACCAAAGGCTTTTAACCAGCAGGTGTATTAATTAGCTCTGGATTTGTGGATGCCTTAGGAAAACAGTTTCTCACCCAAACTGACCTCTTCAACTGCTACTTCTCACTGTCCTTTATATCATAAATGTCTGCCAGCCCAGCAACTTCTTCCCTTAAAACCTTTTTTTTTTTTTTTAAGTTAAGGATCCTCCTCATTTTAGCTTATTGTCCTTTCTTCCTTTAGTCTCTACCCAACATGCCCTACTTCCACAGCTTTCAGAAAATCAGCATAACTTTGCATCAGCCACAGAGGACATTTATTCTGCACACAGAAATCCTTTATGAACAAAACCAGTTTCTTCACCCATCCACTCTACAAATGGCTTCTGAAAGATTCCCATTTCCACCTGTAAAAATTTCCCTCACTGGAGCTGGGGGAAGCTACATTTCTTTAGTCACTATATTTTAGCCTCTCACCTTCGGAAGACTCTGCATAAAATAAATGTTCCTTATTTAAACCACACAGCATAAACCAGTGCTGTCTCCAAATAGATAAAAGCATGCCATGTGTTGATGAGAGTTATGGAATTGTGTGTAATAATAACAAAAACCAATAATGGCACGTTCAGATAGATTTAGTTTATAATTCTGCTGTTCATTTGCTCCACCAGTGCTGTTAAGTCCCCTAATTTCTTTCACCACCTCATGTATTCTGAAATACCTTTCCACATTCACTTCTCAGCAATTACAGTATTTACACAATTTAAAATCATAAAAAGCAAGTTCCATTTTCCTAATGCCATCCTCAATTCCTTTTGTACATATATGAGAACAGTATCCTTCACAGGCTGCAAAATAAATCCAGAACTTCCAGCTAACTAAACTGCTTTAATAACATCGAACCATTCCCAGCTGTCTCAGGGCTGTGGCACAGACACATTTGTCACCCAGATTACCCAAAGGCCACTTCAGCTGGCTACATCAAATTATTTATAAAAGCCATTCCAAAGCTAAAGATACAGTGCATTAGTCCAAACAAGAAAGCTTTTAAAGCAACTGGTTCAAGGGCTGCATTGAGGTTGCCACTGATTAAAGCAGAGAGGAATCTGGAAAATGGTGAATCAGAAGAGTAAACTGAAACTCAGGGAAAAGAGGAACCAAAACAAAAGAAAATTGCAGAAAGAATCAGGAAATCATGGAATGGTTTGGGTAGAAGGGACCTTAGAGCTCATCTCATCCCATCCCCTGCCATGGCAGGGACACCTTCCACCGTCCCAGGCTGCTCCAAGGCCCATTCAACCTTGGACACTTCCAGGGATCCAGAGGCAGCCACAGCTTCTCTGGGCACCCTGTGCCAGGGCCTCACCACCTCAAAGGGAAGATTTTTTTCTTAATATCTCAACATCTTGCCCTCCTTCATCTTCAGGCCATTCCCCCTTGCCCTGGCACCCTGTGCCCAGAACAAAGCCTTATCAACATCCTTTCATTTACAAGCCCCTTCCTTCAGAAAAAACAAACCCAAGAGGAACAAGCCAGAATAAAAATGAACTGCTCCTAATTGCTACCTCTCAGAAATCTCTTGATCACTAAAGGTATGGAAAGCACTCTTTGCAGAAGGTGCTACAACATTCCCTGTTAGCAGTGCACAAAATCAAAAGCAACGCTCCCCTTTGTCTGCTCTGCAGGAGCCAAGGTCTTCAAAGAGTTTTCAACTTCACTTCTATCACAGTTGCTGAAACAATACACAGGACTCTTTAGCAGACACTGTTTTCCCACCTCTTTGTTTGGGATCACAGACTGCCTGCAGACAGAAGGTTTCAAAACTCCCCTGGCCCAGCACACCCTGCCTGCACCCCCAGAACACTCTGTGCACTGAGACCCAAACACAGCAAACTGCCCCCACCCCACAGGCACTCCTGAACTGCTCCTCAGGACACAGCACACACTGATAGGATGTTAAAAAAAGCCTAAAATTAAGATTTGAGTTTGTGGGAGTCTTCTACCAATCCATCCACAGACTGCTCCCAGATGTGATGCAAATCTGGAATTTTCTAGAACACTTTTGCCATTTAGACTTCATCAGTTCTGAATGCTCTAGTTCTGTACATTATGAACAAAAAACATAGACTCTCTTTTTCCAAAAGCTGTAATATTTACAAGTATGTAGTCCCAGGGAGGATTGGAATTGAACTAATTAACGTTCTAAAGCAATCTGAAGTAGGAGATGAAAAGCTCTGAACATTAAGAACAATTATCTAAAATATATTTGGCTTACATCTCTTTTCCTAATATTAAAAATCATACAAAAGCAAGATTTAATATTAGAAATGAAACATATTTTTCCCTTTTATACATCTATTCCCTAAGTACAAAAAAGAGAATAAACTTACTTCATTTGTTCTAGTAAAAGAAACTCTTTCATGCTGTTCACCCTTCTTATACACATTTTCTTGCTGATGTTCTGCTTCTGCATTTAATCTTGAATATTTTGACTTTTCTTCTGAGGCTCCTTTTTTGCCTTCATGTTTGAATCTCATGACATTACTCTCTAAAGTCATTGTTTGTGTAGCTGCATCTTTCAATTCCACTTTCAACAACCGAATCGCCTGATTAATCTGTGGCACTGCATCTGGATAAAGCTTCTCTTCCCCATCAAAAGTTGATTTCAATTCTACTCGCTGCTTTAAGAATTTAGTGACCTGCTTGAAATGTTTGAGTTCAGCTCTTAGCTGAATAATCATTTGCCTAAGATCTTTTTCATCCTTTTTCTCTATATCTTCACTTGAACATTCTTCCTCTGTCGTGTTCAGATGATCTAACAGTTCATTTACAATTTTCATTTGTTCTTGTCTGCTACACTCAGGAAAGAGGAGAGAAAAGACATGAATTTAGATTTTTATTTAAGCAAACAAAAATACCTTCCAAGAAACCCTTCTGCTGTGTTGTGACATATCTGAAATTCTCAGGAGGTTCTGTTTGACTCACTAATGAATTACTAACAGAGATTTTGGAACCTTTTCACAACATGAATTATATCATAAATTGCCTCATCATGGCTTTTCCCCTATTTAACAAAAAAAATAGAAATAGAAATATAGAAATATAACAAATATAAATGGATCCTCAAAAAAGTTTACTCTCTAACTTAAAAGTTGATCTATACCAAAACCACACCAGACTCTAGACCATATAATCACAGATTAGCCTAAACTGGAAGGAACCCACAAGGACCATCAAAGTGCAAGTCCTAGCCCTGATGTTGAGTTTCTGTGCAAATCTACCCCTCTGTGTATTTCTAATGGAACAGGGAAGATGAAAAGTGAAAAATCAGCCAAAAAGCCTGCAAAACCAGCTCATTACAGAGCACCAAAATGCCCCGTGGATAACTAGCAGCTCATGGACAGCAGTTTGGAAAGCAATGTTTTAAGAGAAACTGAAGCCAAATAAGAGGCATTTAAAGCACAAGCAAGCTCTGAAATTCTACAAACAATTTCATGTGTCCAATAGAGAGCTGTTTGTGCCATTAAACATATAAACCAGAGTTTTAAACAACTGCATTTGTATAGTTTAGAATTTGAAATGGTAGAAGCTAACTAGGCTTTTTATGGCTTCTTCTGGAATCTAATGGCATTAGTGAGAATTCAGTTATGCAAAGCACAGGCTCATCACCCATCAGCCTGGTCATTTATACTTGAACACAGGAAAAATTACACACTAGAGTGGTAAAGATAATGGTGCTAGAATTACTCATTAGCCAACTTTTAAGTAAAGATAACAAATAAACAATGTTTTCTCTTCATTTCTAAGGGAGTAGTATCTCCTCATTCACCACTAACTACTCCTGTGACAACTAAGACAATTTATGCTTGTTGGGAGAGTTTTAAATAGTAATGTGAAAATACAGAACTGCCTGAGTAAAGCCAAGTGCAGCATGGTGAACACAGAAACCAGGGTGTGACTTCTGTATCTCCACTGGAGATTCTGCTGCCAGCACTAACAGGCACTGGAAAAGTCACAGAATTCTGTACACAGTCGGTCCAGAGACCAGGAAAGCAACTAGAGAAGGCAAAGGAACTACAGAACACAGAAAAGAACATGAGAATGATCTACAGCAAAGCTCTCAGTTCCCAACCAGGAGATTAAGTGGTGTAAGCATGAAATCAGGGTGTGTGGTTTCCCTGTACAGGTTTTCCTTGCTTGGCATCGTCCAGTTGCTATGGAAATGAGCATTTCAGCTGGGAATTGATCAAATCTCAGTGTAACACACACACACACACACAAATTCCACTGGTACCAGTAGGACTTGTATAGATTTAGGGCCACAGGTGTTTTCTCCTACATGAAAAGTGATCCAAGAACTCAGAACACAGCTCAGCCAGTCCTGCAGGTGGCTGCACTGGAATAACCCATCAGTCAAGTGCAGGACATGGGCCCAAATACCCCAAAGGGAGAGGCAGCAAAGCCTGTCCATGCAGTCCAGGTGAAATGGTGAAGGGCACTCAGTGTGCAGCACCTTCCATTCAAAATTATCCCTGTAAAAAGTCACTGTAAATCCAATCCCTCCATCCCTAGAACCTTTCACATACTGTTTTTACAGCAGTAAAGTGTTGTCCCTTCCACCACACCACTTTTCACTGTCTGTGCTCTCAGATATTTTGTTTTTTTAAGAAAAATACCAGCTACTGTCAACTAAACCCTTTAACTCTGTTAGGCCCCATCCTGGAAACAATCAGTCCCTGCACTACAGCTCTGTGGAACAGTAACTTTGGAGAGTTTCTTTCTTGCAATGGGTTTTTTTTGGATTTCTACTGATAGTATGTTTCCTAATTACTTAATTGCATGATAGACTAAAATGGCTCTGAAGGTGCCTTGCCAATCTCGCAGGTAAATTAGACAGTGCCATTATCTAAATTCACTTTAGCAAAATTACCTTATTCTCTTCTCAAATAGAAATACTGTCAAAAGCAGTGCATATCCCCCATACTTACGTAGATTCCAGCACAGATGTTCTCTTTTCTCTTAGAAGAGATGTGAGCAAGTTCTCCTCTGTTTCATCTTCACTCATTCCTGCTCTGCCCAAGTGTTTGTCAGTTGTATCATGCTCAAATTGAGGCTTAATTGGACTCCTATAATGTCTGTCTTTGCAGAAACTCTCTGAATAGCCTGATGGAGTTATCTGCTTAAAAATTGCAAACATTGTCTTATTACACAGGTATGCAATGTTCTATTAAATTCAGGGCTGTAATCTTTCTGTAATCAGGTTCTATAATTCCTGATGCTCTTTATCTACATTAAGAAGCATCCACAGACATTTTGCTGACTATTTATTAATAGAAAAACTAATTAACATCTATTTCATATGATTAATTCATGGGGATCAGTTGTTTAGTAAGAAGTAAGAAGATTTCCCTGAAGGTCTTTATCTAACAAGAGCTATGAAACTTCTGGAATGTTGCCTGCAGACTGCAGCTAACAATTTTATTAGCTCAGCTTTGAATCCTCTGTATTTAAAGTACAGATTCTGTCCTGGGATCTCCAGATTCAAGCCCTGATGGCTGGGACAGGAGAAAACTTGGAAGCATTTACAAGCTGCCAACTTTCTGTATAAAACATCCAGGATGTGTCCAAGGCAATTTCTACCTGGGATCTCTACAGTCATTCAAATCCCAATTAAACCATCAAAATCTTCAGCAATCACATGACAATTCAGTCTGGGCCCATTTGGGTACAATTCCCAGCAGCAACAAGAGCCAAGAGTTTTTACAACACATCACTTACCTGTTTATCCACCTCACAAGGAAAATCTAAAGATACTTGAAGGCATACCTGGTAAACAGAGATAAACACAGAAATCACAGGTTTTATAGAGCAAAATATCATCCTTCTTCAACATTACAAACCCATGTGCAACCTGAGTTATTTTATGATTCCATGATGCTTTATCTTACATTAATTAGATTGAGAGGACAGCAGATTCCTGTTTGCATGAAAATGCACTTTACAATTTCCCAAGCTATCAAGCATTTCAACCCTAAAGAAGGATCTACAGGACTTTTTCCTCCATCACAGCAGGTGAATCTCACACAATTTGTACTCCAGGCCTGACTGCAATAGAGGCAGGAGACCAACCTGTGTGGATGTAAAAAAACACAATTCCAAGGGACTCTTGTCATCCCCATTCAGGGTGACTCTGAGTACTCAACAGAAAACAAGGTCCACAATTAAAGCAATCTTGAAAGCAAAACCAGCTGAGAAATACTGGTAAAAGCTTCCAGCAGATCTTCAGGATAACAATTAGTTGAAAGCAAAACCAGATACCAAGAAAAGCACATTTTGTTTGCAAAAGACTTTATGCTCTATGAAAATGAAGACATTTTAAAGGCATGCAGAGAAAAGAGCACTGTACCAGAATGCTCCTACCTGGCTGACCCTCTCACAAAACTGACTGTTCTGCACCTTCCTGTCATTGTCACCATCTTCAGGCTGCATCACAGGCTTCTCTGTTGTTTCAAGACACTACACAAAGTATGGAATGATGTGAAAATGTAGCACAAAAAAAATACTGTGATATGAAACGTGCATAAATAAGTCAGTGATATGTCTTAAAAGAAAAATAAAAAAGCCTGTAATACAAAGTAACAAACACTGAATTAGATTCCTTCAACAAGATCAAAGAAAATTAATATAAACCCCAGGAATGAATCATATCAAATAAAGTGAAACTTTATCTTATACATTCCTTCATTTTTATTTAACCCTTCCTCCTCAGAATTTATAGAACATACAAAAACCATTTAACCTCTTGTGGCAAAGGAGCTCTGTATCCTCAGTCATGTCCCCATTCTGCCTATTTTATTTTCCAATTTCCAGAATTTATTTTTATTTGCTACACAATTTAGGCTCTTCTCCAGCATTCAAGAAATAGATGCTTTTAAAACTAAGCACATGTGGCTTGCTGTACAACTAGGGAGATTTACTGTGCCACTGAAAGTTACAATCTGCTGTGTCTATGCCTAAATTTGCCCATTTGTAGCAAACGATGCCAAATCATCTTTTACTCCCTGTTTGCCACAGAACCCAACCCATCTCTCATTGCCTGAGCAAAGAGGAGGAGGAAGACCCAGCTTCTTTAGGAGCAGCACTAAGTCCCTGACATCAGCACCACTGAGAGCAGCAGCACAATCCCTTTGGTTTGCTGGATGCTGTTGAGCATTTCCAGGGATCCAGGGGCACCCTGTGCCAGAGCCTCTCCACTCTCACAGGGAATAATTCCTTCCTGATATCCCATCTAAACCTGCCCTCCTTCATCTTAAAGCCATTCCATGTGTCCTGTCCCTCCATCCCTTGTCCCCAGTCCCTCTCCAGCTCTCCTCTGAGCTCTCCCTGGAGCCTTCTCTCCAGGTGAGCACCCCCAGCTCTCCAGCCTGGCTCCAGAGGGGCTCCAGCCCTGGAGCAGCTCCATGGCCTCCTCTGGAAATTCTAATTGTGCCTAATCCACTGCTAGGAGACAGCCCTGACACAGAGGATTCCAACCTGCATGGGACAGAGTTATTTCTGCTTCCTCAGAGCACTGGGAATTGAATGCATGTGTGGGGTTTGATTTGGATTTTTTAATTGAGTATTCATTGAATGTATGCATATATAAATATATTTATCTATATATATATATATATATGAAATACATGAGAAACTCCCTTTTATCTCCCAACCCCTTGCAGTATAAGCAAGTCTAATGGTTTTAGGTATGAATTTTAAAGGGCAGAAACTGGATGGTGTAGAGCATTAATATATTTGCCTTTTACAATTAGAATTCTATATGGAAAACTGACTTCCAAGTCATGTTTAAGTTATCTTGGTATTTTCACTCAGACCTGGTTTTCTAGGACAACACAAAGTAAAGACAATTTGAAAGCTGGTGAAAGACACAGAGGGGGTTTGGGTAAATAGCAAGGGCATGTGCTACAAAAAAAAAATTTTGTTGTAATCATGAGATGCCAAAAGCCCAATAATGTTAACTATTATTTAAAAAAAATCTATTTAGGTTGAATCTTCCATGTGTAGGTTCAGGACAAACTCTACATTTGTGTATAAAAAATAAACTGATTTGCAGATGTAACTTATCCATGCTATGCAACTACCTTTTATGGGTCAGCATTATTTAGGATCTGCTTTTCCCAGGTTGTATTTGGTTTAATAAGTGAGGATTCATTAGTGAAATTACTGCATCAGACCAACAGGTTATAAATACACTGTGACAATAAATCACTGCAGGCTGAGCCTGATCCTCTGGTCCTGTGTCTGAGAGGCTGACATGTCCTGTACTCCAAGGAATATGACCTAATGTGCAACAAAATATTAAATGAAAATAAGTGTCTTAAGGCCAGAAAGATAAGTCTACCAAAAACAGGCTGCCTGCTGTAAAGTATTTCCGTGGAGACTGAAAAGCAGGAGAATGCTTTTCCTAAATGAAGCACTGATGTGCTTGGTTTGCAGAGCTCCCCAGAGCCCTAAGGCTGAAATCACTGAGGCTGC
>VXBI01009436.1:37974-62901 GCA_013397375.1 Toxostoma redivivum
TCTCCAGCTCTCCTCTGAGCTCTCCCGGGAGCCTTCTCTCCAGGTGAGCCCCCCCAGCTCTCCAGCCTGGCTCCAGAGGGGCTCCAGCCCTGGAGCAGCTCCATGGCCTCCTCTGGAAATTCTAATTGTGCCTAATCCACTGCTAGGAGACAGCCCTGACACAGAGGATTCCAACCTGCATGGGACAGAGTTATTTCTGCTTCCTCAGAGCACTGGGAATTGAATGCATGTGTGGGGTTTGATTTGGATTTTTTAATTGAGTATTCATTGAATGTATGCATATATAAATATATTTATCTATATATATATATATATATGAAATACATGAGAAACTCCCTTTTATCTCCCAACCCCTTGCAGTATAAGCAAGTCTAATGGTTTTAGGTATGAATTTTAAAGGGCAGAAACTGGATGGTGTAGAGCATTAATATATTTGCCTTTTACAATTAGAATTCTATATGGAAAACTGACTTCCAAGTCATGTTTAAGTTATCTTGGTATTTTCACTCAGACCTGGTTTTCTAGGACAACACAAAGTAAAGACAATTTGAAAGCTGGTGAAAGACACAGAGGGGGTTTGGGTAAATAGCAAGGGCATGTGCTACAAAAAAAAAATTTTGTTGTAATCATGAGATGCCAAAAGCCCAATAATGTTAACTATTATTTAAAAAAAATCTATTTAGGTTGAATCTTCCATGTGTAGGTTCAGGACAAACTCTACATTTGTGTATAAAAAATAAACTGATTTGCAGATGTAACTTATCCATGCTATGCAACTACCTTTTATGGGTCAGCATTATTTAGGATCTGCTTTTCCCAGGTTGTATTTGGTTTAATAAGTGAGGATTCATTAGTGAAATTACTGCATCAGACCAACAGGTTATAAATACACTGTGACAATAAATCACTGCAGGCTGAGCCTGATCCTCTGGTCCTGTGTCTGAGAGGCTGACATGTCCTGTACTCCAAGGAATATGACCTAATGTGCAACAAAATATTAAATGAAAATAAGTGTCTTAAGGCCAGAAAGATAAGTCTACCAAAAACAGGCTGCCTGCTGTAAAGTATTTCCGTGGAGACTGAAAAGCAGGAGAATGCTTTTCCTAAATGAAGCACTGATGTGCTTGGTTTGCAGAGCTCCCCAGAGCCCTAAGGCTGAAATCACTGAGGCTGCTCCTCTCTGAGAAGGCAGATGTTCAGAGGACAGCACAAAAACAACCTTTTCCCTCCTCCTTGTCCCTCCCAGCACGAACAGGAGCCAGGAGCAGAGGACAAGGGGCTGTCAGACCCTGCAGAGGCACCAAGGTGCACACTCATCTGATCTGTGCTCTGCTCTGGGGAAGGAAAAGCAGGATGGGAGCATTTTTAGAACCTGAGGAAGATCCCTCTTCCCATGTATATCCAAATTCNCTTTCATTCTACGTCTTCTTCAGTGAGCAGCCCTGTGTGTACCTGCCATGAAAAGCAGGAGCTCACAGCTCCTGGCACAGGACAGGAGTTCCTTTGGAATTCACTGTGGCATCCACGGGGATGCAGAGCCCTCTGCAGGATAACGAGACAAATTGCTAAAAATGTTAATTATGGAGAGTGCAGGCACCTGGACCGGGATCACCCACCAAACCTCTCAATGACACATAAATTCAGCATTTCAATAAAACCATGGCACACCTAAAGGTCTTTTTCTGATTTAAAATATACTTCAATTAAGGACATTATGATTATGTCTTAAAAAAAAAAAAAGAAGCAAAAACATGTTGTGACTGTCCCAGTATACCCAGCACATCCAGGAAAAGACAGAAGGTTTTTTTCCTGAGTCCTACAGAAAAATCATTAATTCCGCAGTCTCAGTTCTTGAATCAGCCAGTTCTGCATGTAACTGATTCAAACTATTTCTAATCTTGTTCTTTTGAGTTTAATTTAGAAATTCAAGACACAAAGTACCAGCACCATCATCATTCCTTTTATATTTTTTCCTTCCTCTTCAATACATTCTGCACAACAATGGAACTGAAAGCAAAAGCCACAAAGGAACATAAAGACAAGCACCACCAGCCACATTCCAAGTAATACTTCCCAAGCTAGAAGGGTCACCCAGAAGCTCCTGAACAACCTTCACCACTCACACATGTGTGGACTCAGCATCCAAAATGCTCTCAGTGCAAGAACAGTCCCAGCTTTGGGGAAACAAATCAAACACCCAGCAAGGATTATTTCTTTGCACCTCTCAGCAGCCCACGACAGTGCTGGCCCCTTCTTCAAGTACTTCTCTATTCTATATGAAGAAATAGCCACGTGTTTAGGTGACCTGAAGTTTACTCCTTGGTTTTTAGCTACACTGAACCCTTGCATTTTGAAGATGCATCAGAGATCTGAAGGAAACCCTTAAATAATTAGACACAGCCTGAGAATGACTGCAATAGCAAACAGACTTTCAGGAATAACTAGAAGGTTTTTTTAAGATATTGCTTTCTCTGTAAAATTAACTATTTCCCTTCCTTTCAATTGACAAAACAAATAGATCACAGACCCAATTAATATTTAAATGAGTATGTTGCTTCCCTAGAATCAACTTGACACATAACTGAGCACTTGCATTGAGCTGCTGCTCTGTCATGCTAACATGTTAAAGTTGTTTACATCATTAATTTCAAAAGTTATTATAAGGAATTAGCAACCTCAGCCCCAAGGGCTTTACACTCCTTCTGCACAGATGTAAACGACTCCACGAGGCAGATTAGATGTGAGAGTCAGACTCTGCTTTAAAACACAAAACCTACCTCTCTGTGGTTTAATAGTGCTTCCTTCCCTTGAGAATCCTTGGTGCAACATCCAGACTGTCTTGCCTTAAGTTCTTGATTAATTGACTGCAGCTCTTTGACCATCAGGAGCAGGTCACTAACCTAAATAACCAAAGGAAGAACAAGCAGAATTGGTAACATGCAAGCTAGCAGGAAAACAAATGATGACACATAAATCTCCTGGTAAATGCAAAGTACAGAGTTGGAAGCCTGGGTTTGTGTATCTGCTCCTGTGTCCATCTCCCTAGGTATGGAAACGTTTCTGCATTTGTGAATTAGTGTTCAGGGTATCTTCATTTGGAACATTGTAGTTCACCACAGTTATTAAGTTTAGGTAACAAGTTTCACAACTCAGTAGCAAGGACAAACCTGAGGGCACCTCACAGGATTTGAGAAGAAACATTTAATGCAAGAAGAAACAGCATTACTGGGAAGTAGCAGCATTCAGGAACAAGCTGAGTCTCTCTGAACCCCCTCTAAAGCCACTGTCATTCTGGGCAGTTTCACTGACACACAATCTGATTGGGCAGGTGGGTACAGAACTCTCACAGCCACAAAGCCATGAAGAGTATCAAGAAGGCAACGTCTGGAGAAAAAAGTGAAATCTTTTTATCAGACCAATTAATAACCTTGGAAAACCAGGTCAGCTTTGAGTCACACCCTTTTTCCAGTAAGAAATTACTTATAAATATCTTTTGCTAATGAGTGTCCCTGAGCCTTCTGAAGGGAACAGGCTCAGAGATAAAAGTGGTGAAACCCCAGAATGGCACTGGGACACAATCTGGGTTTTTTTTAGGGACACCTGTTCCAAGTAAGACAAACTTCCTTCCTTCAGACTACCCACCTCCAGAGCATGAGCACCTGCCTACAATTCAGCTGTCCCTGAGAAACAGAAAAACTTCACTTATGCTCACTCCCAACCAACCATATTCAAATTATTCCTTGTCATAAACTGGTGCATGAATCAGATGTCACTGCACAGGATCAGGAGAAAGAGAAGAAGTTTCTGAACTCCAATACTGATTTATTGTTTGGCCTGCACATTTCATTTCTGTGAATTCCAGTTCTCCTTACATAGAGAACTCACCTCAGGGTTATTTTATAACATGCCCTATTTTCCAAAAGATTGGCAAGTTCTGGGATGGATTGTGCTATACAGAACACAGAGTACAGACACCACCAGCTCCATGACTAATGAAGGTGCATGAAATAAACATTGTGGGATGCTCAGTGAAAAAACTTTCTTTGGAGTTGACATAGATGATGTCTGAAACATGGTATGAGTCAAAACCTTTAGTCCAGGTGTCCAATACCACAAATCCCTGGCTGCAAATCCTCAGCTTTCAGCTGATTCTGAAGCCCATGAAGTGTAACAAGTCTAAATAGTTCATAGAAGGTGGGTCACAAACCACAGAAATGGGAACTTCAAATCCTTTAAGAACAACCCAACTGTACCTAATAAATGTTTTTGTGAGAGATATAAAACTATAAACAAAGCAGAATGAAGCCATTAGGAACAGTAAATAATAAAAAAGATCAATACCTTTTTTTTAAGTTCTTCCAGAGACAGATGGTCTATCTGAAGGCTCAAATGGTCTTGTTCTCCTAAACAGATACTCATGTAAGATGTTTGATCTCCACAGAAAGAGAGCGTTTCCTCTGCCAAAACAGCCAAGGACACACGTTATTTCAGAAACTCCATTTGCAGGAAAACAGCACAGAATGCACAGCACTTTTCCAATAAGAACCTTCCAGTAAGTCTGTGGGAGGCCAGTTAGAATGTTTTATTCCCAAAATAAGCTTTCTGTTTAATTGAAAAAAATTTTGTCCTCATATTTCTTTGTGCTTCTGTCACACAGACAGCCTGCATTTTCTGTGGCTGTATTTTCTGTGGTTATCAGCACGAGCTGTGAATGTAATTCAGAATTATAATTCACATATTTAGCATTACAATTAGAAATAATTTTTAGGAAGGATAAGTTAAGCATGAATAGTTATTCTATTTTAACTATAGTTTTATGAGCATGAAATCAAGGTCTCAAGGCAAAAAGCCAGGTTAGACAAAGTTAATGAACTTATTTTGCTTTTGGGTCAAAAGAATGAAGTAATTGGATTGAACATAGTTACTAATTCATTGCCTCTATAACTGCAGGAATTATTTATGTTTCAATAAACACCTGTTTATTTACAATATAAATGACAGTCAATTCTATAAATAAATCTCATTAGATAGGGAGAAAGTATAACTAAATTAGGACAAAGAAGAGACATGCAAATCCTACTCCCAGTTCTGACACTGATCCCGTGGCTGCTGCAAGGACCCAAAAGTCACAAATCATCACTAATTTTTCATCCTTTATTCCCACCAGCCTCACCCTCAACACAACAGCTCCTGAGGACCCTGGAGTATCCACAAGACCCTTTGGCCCACCCTTGTTGTTGATTATCTCTGGGCTTTTGAGGTTGGAAACTCTGAAACAGCTGAAGTTTACCTTTTGTCACTTATCAGAGCTGTCAAGTGATGCTAAAATTGAAAATCTGAAAGGGGAAGTGAACAGGCTTTACTGTTATTTATATATCCCCTATGGGATAAAACAGAAACATCTTGTACATATGCAGTAAACTATTTAATGATACCCACTTATATTATTCTTTTCTATATCTAAGAATATACTAAAAACACCTCCCAAGACATACAGCAAAAAAGCCAGAAGCTAAGCTATATTTAAAAGTTCTACTTTTTCTGAATTATTAAGTAACAAAATTTCTGGGTATTTTTTCTTTCTCTGGAAATACTTCTGTTAGGAGGAGGTTACCAGTGCCTGAGCCACAAGCTTAATTACACCCCATGGTCAGAAAGTGATCCCATGGCCAGCAACTGATTCTAAGTCAGGAATCTGTGACTTTTGTGGAAAACAGTAAATTCTGGGGGTACAAAGCTGCAGCCAGCATGAAATGATTCCTGCAGTAGAATTGCCATAGAATTTCTAACATTTGCTGCATGGAAAGAGAGAAACTGTCCCTCTGTAAGTGCCCTGATTGCTCCAAGATACTCTGTTACCAATCCACCAAATCACCTGCAGTATAGAAAGTCAAAAGGAAATCTTTTCACACCTTTTTTTACTTTCAAATATTTTTTTCTCCATGCCAGCAAAGTGACTGTAATAAAATCACTTTTCTTTTGTGCAAGAGGAGGGTTGGGCTGGGCATGGATACAAACCTTTGTCATTTTTCATGTCCTTAATTTGATCTTGTAAGATCTTCTGGAGATTCCTGTTACCTAAAACATCTTCTTCCAGCTGTTTTCTCAACATGAAAATGTTGTTCAGTTCCACTTGCAAACTGTTTATACTAGGAAAAAAAGGGACAAATAAATATCTGAGATTCAATTCAAAATATTTTGGTGTGCACTGGTGTTTTCTCCACCCAGGCTTGTACCAAGAGCCCATTTCCCATTCCCCATGGGTGGTTTTCATCCCACACTTCCATCATTCTGATGCACAAGCAAATCCCTACATAGAAAGAAGAGATTAAATGTTTACATACACAGCATTTTCCTGCTCTTTTGGGCTGTGCTGCCTAAGTCAGCTTCCCCATAACAGAGCTCTTCTACCAGCCTCTTTCTGAGCAGTTCTTTTTAAGGAAAATCTAAATTACTAATTTCTAAACAATATGCCAGAAAAATATTATCACATAATGCTGATGGCTTTGTATTCCATTGTGTGGTGACCATGGAAACTTTGTTCCCTTGCCACAGAGCTACACCACAAAATCTAATGCTGCACTTAAGAAAAATATCAAAAAATCCTGTTTCATTGAAAATAGGACCCAGACTCAACAAACTGTTTTATTTTTTCATTTATGTACAGTCTGTAAAAAGACCTCTTGAGCTCTAAATTGTCACAATTGTCTCGATTACCACAATGAGGCATAAATGCTTAAAATTTATAATTTGTCGAGGTGAATTAATTTTTAAGCAACTTTTCTACTGAAGCTCTTCAGCATCAGCTGCCCCTTGCTACATCTTCCCCACACCCTTCAGCTACATCAACAAGGCAGTTCTGATCAATCTGTGAAAATATTTAAGTGCTGAAAATAAACCAACCTGAAATTGTAATAAAATGAAATAAATTTGATTTAATAAAAAATAAATAAGAGGGTGTTACTGAATTATTTGTATTATTTATTTTCCCATTTGCTTCACTTAGTGTTTTAAGACAAATTAAGCTGCTGCAGAATTTCCAAGCCACTGCACTAAATGACAGTGAATTCAGGGATCTTTAAAAAAATTTAAATCCACCTGATGGGAGGAAGACAAAGCACATCATACTTGCATGAGAATAACAGAGAACTGCAGATGCACATTAATTAAAAGGCTACATGTATGAAAAGCCTCTCAGTCTGTCTCCTGACAAGTGTGCTGTTGTCAGGGGTTCCTGCAGAGAACTACTGCTTTAACCAATTCTTCCTCATACAAGAGCTCCTTTGAAGAGAGAGCTCTCTTAAATGCTCAGCAAAGAAAGATTAAAACCAAACCACCACATGACTAGAAACCAGGTAAGTACATTTTCTCCTTTTCATGAGTTCAAGGTTTTATAAGAACAAGCACTGACTCCCTTCCTGGAGAGAGAAGGAATGTCTTGGTTCTGACATCCAGTAGCTCATTTTGAAAAATAACCACCCAGGCTGCTTAAAATAAATAATGCCCAAAAGATGTCAGCAAGAAAACAGATGTTTGCCCCAAATCCATGTCACTGCTGATGGCAATTAAACCCAGCCTCCTCATCTGTGTATCTGCAGGGCTTGTTTAGCCATTCCCCAGGAGTTTGGGATTCAGTTTGGGATGATGAAATTTCCAGCACATTTCAGCCCCCAAAACTGGGAGATGGAGGAGTAAGAGCAGCTCCAAGCCCCAGCTCGTTGTGCATCCTCTGCTGTTGTGGCACACAGGCACTGACAGCTCCATGCATTCCAAAATCCCACACCAGGGAAGCAGGACTAATGATCTGATCCTACAGAGGTTCATTGCAAACACCCAGTGATTATTCCTGCTGTTCTGAGTGTCCTCATTTGCAAGGCATCCTAAGAAAAGCCATTTTCAGAGCCACACTGCTTTGCTGTCACTGCTGTACAGAACATGGAGCCTCTCCTTGCCCACAGAGCTGCAGCCACTGTCAGCTCCCACTCCTCAGATGAAACCAGAAATCACCTCCATAATCTGATTGCTAGCATTATTTTTCATTAGTATTTTTTCTAGCATTTAAAGCAGGTCCTGAGCTGTGGCCAAGCACAAGCTGGCATTGCTGCTAAGTGCTTAACTCACACACAGATCTCATCTACTCTAGTGCTACTTCTCTTTATGGTTTCCAAACTATAGTGGTCTGAAAACCAATTGCAAAATATAAATACACATTCCCCCCAAAGCTGGCAGGTATAAGTCATTGCTTTCAGGAGCTCTCAAATGTTTTAAATACTTCATTAAGAAATTTGCAATTATAACAGTAATTTTTTTAATAAAATATTTAAGTTTCATTTTTCTACAGACTAAGAACTTATTTTATCATAATGTCTCCTCCTCAACTGCCAAGCAATAACAGGATACAGAGTAGGCTGCAGATTTCTTTCTAAATTGTTGTGTTTTTTTGATTTTAAAAGGTTAAAAACCACTTGCTCCTGCCACCCTTTTCAATGCTTTACACTGAAAGTGTACTATGCAAACTTCAATTACTCTGTTTTGTTTAACCTTCTCCCAAATCTTGCATATTTATATTCTCATCAAAATTCTCACAGTGTCACTTTTAAGATAAACATTATCTGTATTTTAGGAGTAAACAATGGGAAATTGTCCAGTGCCCAAAAGTTCACTGCAATTTGGTTTTACTCCTATATGCCAAAACACAACACCTAAGTCTGGAAAATCCAGCTGCTCACTTTGGTACCTAAATAGAAACAGGGCTCATGTGATATTCCAATCTAAAAAGAAACATTTTCAGAAACATGGAAGTAATTTAGATAATAGAAACTCACTTACATAAATATTTCTCTTTAGAGACTACTACAGAGAGCTGTAGTACAAACATCTGGCCAGAACAAACTAATCTCCAGTAAAGCTGCACAGTTTTTTCACAAGCTCTGACTTTACCCTTTGAGTTCAGACTATCCCCCAAAACAGAAGCACTTACCTATCTGACTCTTTGAAGGTCTTCACTAATGTAGAATAAATACTCTGTTCTTTCCTTAAAGCAAGGATCAGCTTCTCATATTCAGCTTCTTTATTTTCCTAAATTAAAAGAACATGCTGTGCTTACAAGGTAATTTTCATGTCTGTGACCATGTGTGTGCTTGTGTCCTGGAGCATTTGTGAAAGAAGCTGAAACCTCAGTTTTCTGAACAGGATCACCAATGCCCACCATGGATCTGAGAACCATTCACTGTCCTGAAATCCAGCTGCTATGCAAGGAGGCAAAGACTGTTTCACATTTTGTGCACCTACCATGAGTGAATCACACTCCTGCAGCATCTTTCTCACAGCCTCAGAAGTTTCCCCCATCCCCAAAACCATCCTCACTCCCAAAGTTCCAACAACCAGGAACAAGCTGGCAGGTTATTCCAGAGAAGGGGAAGGGAGGGAAGGGAGAGCAAACAAGCCAAGCACACATTTTAGAACAAGTCCTCTTTGTGTTCTGGATAAAATTGGCTTTTTTGGGCTGAGGAGATCCAGCAAATTCTGTTCCATCAGAACAAGGAGGATTATATTGAGCCCCAAATAAAGGATGAACATACCAGACACTCCACAAGTCAGTTTTCTGCACACTACAAGCTGCTGCTTCACTTGTGTGAAGAAAAGAAAATGGTTTATCTGCAGTCTTGCTCACAGAAAGGATTATTATTATAAGAATAAACACAAACTCTTATGGTACATTCTCAGTAAGGATCCACTAATTTCCCCAGACTTTTTTCACTCCATAACAAGCAGACAGGCACTTTTTCAGCAGGAAGCAAAAAATACAGCTATTTAATGGAGTATTTTCTTGCACTTACTATGTAAAAGTATCTAAAACATCTGTAATTTCCAAAGATAAAATAAGTGGAATATTAGAGCAAATTTAGATGTATTAATATCAGACACAAATTGAGCCTCTGTTAAAGAATTTTGTTTCTCTAAGTTTTCTATTTTGACTGAAAACTGGAAGGAGGAACAAAAAAGGTGCCACAGCTAAGGGGGAATTTCAGCTAAGGGAACTCTTAAGAGATACTAAATCATTAGTGAACAGATCATTAACAAGGAAGAAACCTACACCCAGGAGTTTTAAGCAGCTGTTATTATTCCAACTGCAATTCCTAAAGAGGAGATGGCAACCAAAAAAAATTCAGCTACAACAGAATCTCATTAATTCACACTAAAGATGCAAAGACTGCTAATTTGAACAATTCAGTGCTCTGCAAAGTAAACAGCACAAAAGCAAGGACAACCGGTGTTTACTTTTAATTATTTACACTCTTACTTCACAATATGCCAGCAAATATGTTAAATAATATTTTGCAAGTGTAATCAAGCTGTGATCAGATGACTCCAGTTAAGGTAACCTGGCTGGCAGGTGCTGCAGCAGCTTTACCACTGATGCTCCAGAGTCTTTGAAGAAGTGACCTTGCCTTTGGACTCGTGCTCCATGTTCTGCTGCCATCTAAGAGACATTTCCAGGTCCTAGTGCAATTTAGACATCAAATACTATTCTGTATCAGAGTACAAAATCCTGAGCTTCACATTGAATTTATTATCTGGATGAGCAGTGGAGGAGCTCCCAGCAAAGCTGCTGACTGAGCAGAAAGAAACAAAAACAGATGGAGGTGGGTGATCCAGGGGCCAGTAATAAAGTAATCTCATGAAAAAAAAAATGTTAAAAAGTACATCTTGCAGCCTGAATTAAGGAGTCTTATCAATGTGCTAGAATCTCAGCTTTCAAAACAGTCATTAAACATGAAATACATGAGCTGTAATTTAAGTTGGAGAACTTTGATCACAAACACTGACCAAGGACGTAGAAAGCAACAGGAAAAAAATAATCTTTTCACTTAATTTAATTGTTTCACAGTCTGTCAAAAGTTCTAGTGAACTCCTCCATATGTCTGATACAAACCTTGCAATTATTACTGAAGACACTACAGAACTTTATCCTAATTAAAGCTTTTTCTGCAGCCCTGGCAGAGCGATGTCATTGTGCAGAGTTAGGGAGCACAAACGAGGGAAGGAATGGCTGCTGCATGAACAAAGCAGTGCCACACACAAACCCTGTTCCACTTCCCTGGTCCTTTCAGGATTCACACGTTGAGTTCTCCATTTGTATCAAAATCTCAGTAAGCTCCTGAAATCCTCCCAACTCCTTCTGCGTAACAGGAGACACGAGCTGTTTCTTAATTCCAAATGTCACAGGCGATACACAAATTATTAAATTCTAAATTCGACTACCTAGGTAAAGGTTAGCAAAATCACGAGGAAGTGTTCCTGATTTTTTCAAAATCTTTCAGGAATAATAAGGATGAGAAGATGCAGCATGAACATCCCTTTTTTTTGTACATTATTACTGTCATTTCTAAATAACGCGTAGGAGTGAATTATTTCAATCAACTCCCCGACGGTACACAAAACATAAGGCAGCTCTGTAACTTAAATAGACTGTAATGCTGTGGGAGTTAATGAAACATTAAACCTCTTGACACATGGTGTGAGGGAAAATGTGTTAGAGGAGATAGCTGCAAGACATCCAGGACCATATTGCAGTGAAAGATTTATATTCCCATGAAAGGAGGCAATCTAATACATTAAAGTCTATATTTGAGTCTGAAATACTATTGCTAAGCAGCAGTGGTGGAAAGCATAACTTATTTTCATTAAAGGTTCCTTAGATTGTAAGCAATGAAAGTAAAAGGTTTATACCTCCACAATAAATAACTTATTGGCAATGTCACAAGAATATCTGGTTACCTCACTGAATGTTCTTGTGCTTCCAACAACCCTCAGGAACATTTCAAGATCTCTGAAGGTTAAAGGACAAATGACTGAAAGAAGGATATTGGCTATACCTCCTCACTAATCCATCCATTCATCCATCCACTAGAATTTGGTAGCTTCTTCTAACTTCCAAATTCCTTATCTGTAAAACACATTTAACTCTGAGATTCAGAGATACCAGAATTAGAAGTTGTCAGACTCCCCTAATTATCAATGTCCTCACTCACTCTCTCTACACCATGACAGTGGCTCAAAAATCCAAACTCCAAAATTAGAACCTGTAATTTATCTTTCCTGGCCTGGCCAAGGCACCCAGCAGAGCTTTGGGTGTTGGTTGCTTTAAAATTTATCATTACAGTAATATAAAGTACAAAGATATGCCGAAAGGGAGAAAAGTTCTGTATGTCTCCAATCAATTTCTTCAACTTTAAAAGCTCAGTGAGGCTGAGGAGCCTGGTTCGTGTCCCCTCTGGTGGGGAGGATCCAGCTGTGGGTTTGTTGAGGTGCA
This sequence comes from Toxostoma redivivum, assembly GCA_013397375.1. Lineage (NCBI taxonomy): Eukaryota > Metazoa > Chordata > Aves > Passeriformes > Mimidae > Toxostoma > Toxostoma redivivum. Next base: position 50,291 of record VXBI01009436.1, read on the forward strand.
GCACAGCAAAGCCATCCAAGAGTGCCAGGCGGCCAATGAGAGCAGAGCTCTGGATAATCTGTGTCCAAAAACCGGTGATTAATATGCCAGAGTGGGTCCTTACAGGAGATAGGTGCCACAGAGGTGGTGCTGAGAGGACAATGGGCTGTGATTAGCTCCTGTTCAGTCCCTGAGTGCAGCGGCAGCAGACAATGGGCTGTGATTAAAGGTGGCTCTGGGTGATTACCTGCACTGCCTCCACTGCTCCTGTCCCTGGTTATGCACCTGAGCCCAGGGAGGGGTACACAGGGAAGCCACTGTTTGACTTCCATTAATTCCCTGTGATTTTCCATCCTAAATCCCTTTGTGACAGAAGTTACATGCATGCATTGCAGTTTGTTGTGCAGAGGTGGAATTTCCCCCCAGCCTTTCCCAGACCATTTTCTCTGTCTGCACATTCACAGACAGGGGGATAAACCCTCACTGCTGCCCAGGCAAACAGGGCTGCAGCTCCTTTTCTCTGAGCTGCTCACATAACCAGGACTCCCCACGTTCCTGTCTCTGCCATGGTGAATGACAGTGCCCATCACACTCATCATCTCACCACCAGAGTGCTCAGAATGTCACCAAAGCACTGCACTTATGTTTCCTTTGCCACTGGTTCCCTTTATTTTGAACTTCCTGGAGAAAGTCTCGTTAATGACTGACATATTATTCAAGAAATGAAAAAGCTTTCTCCACCATTACTGTGTACCAGTCTAATTATTTTTCCTTTGCCTGATGCTTTTAGAAACCTTGACACGCCAGGCTGCAAACAACACAAAAAGAGACAAGAAATGTACCTTCAAAAGCAGCTTATTTGTTCAATAATCTGTACACCATGATGCACTGATGGAGCCAGGGAGTGATTCAAAAATTTAACAGTACCTGGATGCTTTTTGCTAGAACAGAATGGAGGGTAAAGAGAGAAGGAAGTACTTCTAACACTAAAATTTTGAATTTTGACCTCTCACTTCAGGTGCAAGTCTTTTCAATTCATGGCATTAAATAAAACAATGGGCAGATACTGCTCATCCTTTTTTAATATACATATATATTTCTGTACAAGTTCTTCTTTGCTTCAAAGCAGTTTTCTTCTTGCCCTGGATATATTTTCACTCCTACCTGTATTTATCCTCACATTCTATTTATCTCCTGTGGTCACCAGCTCTGTGCACTCTTTCCCCTTTTCTATCCAAAGTACAAAACCTCTTCTCTGCACCTCTCTCCAGAAATGCAGATATCCTCCCACTCAGTGAATAATGTCTGCCCTAACCACCAAAAAACCTCTACCTCTTTATGGCAGGCAAAACATCTCACATGCTTTCTCAAAGTAGGGAATTCAGTGATTGATGCCATATAAATTCATCAGAGCACAACACATGATGTATTACAACAAGTATCAGTCCACAGCTTTAAAGCCAAAGTCAAAATTCTCTTCAGTTTGAAGTCAAGGCACTTATCTGCAAATGATCAGTTATGCAAAACTCACCTCCAGCTCTCTGACTATCTTGATAATTGACTGTTGAGTCTGTGCAGCACATTTCTCCTCTACCAAGCCCTCATTTTTCAGTTCAAGTTCTTCATTAGCTCTTAGAAGGTTCTTGCACTTATTCTGGAGCTCCTGCAATTCTGCATCCTTTTCTTTAACTGTTCCATCAAGTCTCTAATAAAAGAAAACAGGAAGTTTTACAAAATTTACTCTAATTTTAAACTGCAAAATACAAAACCTAACAAAATTCAGGAGAATATCCAAGGATGACCTGGAACATGTTATTTACATGCCTTGCAAAAAGAGCTCAAATTATGGCACCAGAAGCAAAACCAAAAGATACACAGAAGCTTTCCACACCTATGCAACCTTCTCAGTATTAAAAAATGAAGTCAAGGCATGCACCTTTGTCTCCAGGTACAGAGCAACCTCAACCCTGACTCTGCACTGCTGGCTGAATACCATCACTACTGTTTTCAGTCTGTGTGAAAGCTGAGCAGGGGCCTGTTACCATTCAGGCAGGAATCTTTTCATACAGGTCATTTTGGGGCACTCAGAAAAGAAGATAAAATATTTCAGTACCTCTACTATTCCTCAACTTCCACTTTCTGCACAATAAACTGAAAATCATGAGCACTTCAGAGCTTTTACAACAGTGACAATATAAGTATTAGTAAAGCTTTCTTCCCCCTCTGTCCACACGCTTCACAAAACCCTAACAAGAAATCCTGGTGAATGCCACACACTCTGTAATTATAGGTCTGTTCTGCAAATACAGTATTATGAGAAGTGAAGGATTATCATCAAAATCAACAATAACTCCAAATACAAACGTGGTTTTGTAATAATTCCCCATACAAAATCAAATGATAACTTTCCATTTTTCATTTCAGAGTAAGTCTACCTACCTCAAGCAGCAGATCCTTGTGATTGACACTGTCTGTCAGCTGCCTTATAACAAGTTCTTGGCTCTGCAGCTTCTGATTGCTTTCACTCAAAAGAATATTGTAATGGTGTTCAACTGCTTTTTCTTTCTCAGTCATTTCACCATGTAATTTCTCTAGTTGATTTCTAAGGTCCTACAAAAAAAATGAAACTGAATATGCAGCAAATCAACTTTAAAGCAAGTTTAAGACTAACAACCCACACTATTACTGAAGAACGTACTGAAGCCACTTTCTCTTGGCATCAATGAATACAATTAAAGAAAGAACAACTTTCAGATGTCAGTATTTTCTTCCAAAAATCTAAGTTGTTGCTTAAATGCTTTTCATACAGAATGGCTGGACTCCAAGGCTGTTGGTAATATTATGCACATAGATGTTGTCAGAATGAGCATTCACTTCTGAGTCAATTTACTCCCTGGCTAGAAATAGGAGAAAATTGCTTACAGGTGATTCAGTTTGTCATTTGCCTTTTTCTCATCACACCATGAAAATTGTTGCACACTGGTTACTTTGGCATCAAACAAAAGGTCAGAAATGTTAAAAACTTTTTTCTTTTGACAAGAACACAAACTTCAAATGACCAACCAGGTCAGCCTCATGATCAGAAGGGATGAACAGAACTTGATCTTGACTCTGGTTCTGTTAGTTGCTTCCTGCAGCTCCAAGGTTAGCTGCATTACCTCCACATCCTAGCTTCCCATCAGAGAAATGTGTGTTCCTTGTCCATTCTGCTCCTAAACCACAGGAACAATCTCTTTTAAGAGCTTCTATGCAGCAGCAAGTCCAAGGACTCAGATCTGTTAGGACCAACATGGAATGCTGCAATGGAAGAGCAGCAGCTCCTGGGCTGCACCAACCCAATCACAGCTCTCCTCTGCAACCCTACAGAGCCTGTCCCAGTCCAGCTGAAAATCCAGCTCTGAAAACACAGCTCTCTATGGGGTTTCAAATCTGGCCACCTGACAAAGCCTTGGGTTCCCAGAAGTAACATCAAACAATTCCTATTCCTTACATTCTGCTAGGAACCAGGACAATCACTACATCTATGGGAACATAGGAGATTATTAGCATGGAATTTTTAAGTCAGCTCACAGAGTAGAAAATATTTAAGAGCATAGAGCAGTAGAAAAATTTCCAATGTGGCTTCTCTGTCCTTCTACCTTCTCTCCCACCACCACTGTTTTGTGTCACTTCCAACATTGTTGCTGGGTTGTTGGGAAGTTTCAACACTGTCAGTTGAAGGAGGTAAAGCTTGAATAGACACCAGCCTCATTTTATAAACTTTTCCTCTGCCTCTACTGCACAGATTGTGTGGAAAAAAGAGAGGTAGAAACTTGTAACACAGTAATACTGTTGTCTAAAATTCAATTAAAACTTACAAGAGACTTTATACTATCTAAACTTCTGTTCAGACCCGAAGAACCAGGTAACACAGCCTACACCTTCAAATAAATGTTTTCTATTTATTCCCCAAAAGGGCCCATTTGTGAAGTTGCATGAGTCCTTTAAATAGTTTGCACATATGGTAGTCACCTATAAACTTTCCTTTTACCTCCACTGGCATTTAAAACTTAATAGTTGTTTCTTATTCTAAGTCCAAAGAAATAGCACTAGTGACATTTTAATTGCAGCCTCTTTAAAAACTGTTTTATGCCCTTTTCTTGACTTAATTACCTTGCTTCATGCAGGTTCACATCAAATCCTTAACATCACTTTATTACTTCAGTGTTTTATTTCTGTTTATTTTGCACATTAAATGCAAAATGTCATTTACGAAGTCTTTTGGTTTACTTTCTTCATTTTAGCTTCCTCTCCAGGATTCAGCTAAGAAACACCTAACAGCTCCCAAAACCCCCTCAAATGTTATTCAAAGAATGATTACACCCCGACCTTCAGTTCTACAAACTATTTTTTTCAGGAGCAGAACTACTTGCTTGACTAAGAAAACTGAAGAACAGCAGAATCAAGTCCAAGTTTTGTCTAGATACCCAAACTCTCCAATATGTTCCTGTTTTTCCCTAACTGCTGCCTATAAATACAAGCTACAGTGGGAAGTAGTGCAAGCTCTGATAATTGCAAAGGCTTTTGGCTCCAAGTTGTGGAGCTCTTCAAGTGGGTCACGTTAAGCCTATTCCTACACAGCACTGGAATTGGAAGCAAAGGATCAACAGCAGTGTTACCACATTCCCTGTGCTGCAAAGGTCACTTCTTGGCTTTTTTTAATGTTATTTTTATACTATCACATTACTGAGTGGCTTTAACTGACACATTACCTGTAATTAAACTGAGAATTTTTCATCTGGCCTGTAACTTCAAGTGACCAACAGTGTGACTCTTAATGAAAACCATAAGAAGATGACAGACATGCAGAGTTAGAAAGATGCTGCTGCAACAACTGTACTGCACCTGTTACCTCATCTCAGTCCTGGTGCACAGCACCTGCCAGGTGTACAAACCAGGTTTCTGCCTTAAAACAGCAAACTGTAATGGCCAGGTTTATGGGAAGAGCTGGACTGACAAGGGATGCAATTGTGCAAAAAGTAAAACAGCTTGTGTGAGATTTGCAATTTGCACAGAACTTTGTCTCTACTATTTCTGCGCCCAGAACTCCCTAATTCCTTCCCAAGGCAAGCTAGAGGTGAGACTGAAAATTACCTGCTTTGAATGAGCTGGAATTCTGTAACACACCAAACTATCCATCACTGTAGCAGGTTGCTTGAACTCATTGACCACTCAAATTGTCTGGGAGAAAATCTATTGGTTTCTATACATTGACTTGCAAGGGTAATATAGTATCTACAGCTCTCAGAGCATAAACTTTGCAATTCTCTCTGCCAACCTTTTCCCCAAGAGACTTTTCTATGATTAATGATAGCTGAACTAAGAAAAATGAATGTGAAACACTGTAATATAGAAGACTAGAGCAGATGCCTCCCCCTCCTTGTCAGATGAAAACCAGTTTGGTGAATAATTAAGTTGTGAAGCTCCAAAACCTTCCTCTCAGGCTAAACTACAGGTAGGAAGACTAAATAATAAATTCTGCCTAATGAGTTATTCTGCATTTCCCCAACCAACTGATCAAATATGAATATCTAGTAAATACACTTCAACTGTCTACATTTAGGCCTGGAGAGAGAACGGATACGTGAAGTGTTTAATCATGTAAATTTGAACAAACTTCTCCAGGAAGGAGCACTCTGTAACATCCCTGTAACAGGCACAGTAACATGGTAGCCATGAACAACATCAAGGATGAGATTTTTATTCCTCACCAACAGCATATAAAAATAAAAGTCCAATTTCTTGTTCCAAAAAGCTTTAAGTGATGTTTAACAGTCTGTTGATAGTGAAGCTTAACAACAGCTTTTGGAAAGTACAGAACTGAAAGAGCTTTTAAAAGCTCTTTCAGACACCTTTGAAAGTTGCCCACCCTAAGGCAGGAACATGGTTCAAGAACATCTAAACCCATTGATCCAGGAAACTCCTAATATTGGACAAAGTCTGTGATCTGGATGATCAGCTCACAAGTTACAGTCTTATTTGATTTAGTTTCACCTTTTTCCCCCTCCAGGACAGTAATGCCCAATTCATGTCCAGACAAACTGGGTTTACAGCAGGCCAAGAAATACATTTTTGGGTTGTTTGCTGGGGTGTTTGGGGTTTTTTTTAATGAATATATGCAAAAATCAGCATTACCCCAGTTACAGGATATGGAAAGTCACTGCAAATTTCCTGTGAATGAGTGAAGAGCTAGGGCAGCAGCTCATTACAGCTATTGAGGGCATTTTCTACAGTTTATACACTTTTTTGCTAACTTTATTCTAACAAAATAGAAACACTGATGAATAGGCATCTTGGAGCATAAATAGAACTGAGTTTTTAAGGCTGTCTCATAAAAAGTTTGCAGCAGATCACCGAAGCAGTTTCCTATTTGTCAAAGAGCAAAATCTCACAGCATATTGTTTAACTCCCACATATCTACTGCTTAATGGGCAACACTTCACAGGCAATGTGGTTCTAGCCAATGTACTTGCAGCTCTGAAATTGAAGCAGCTGTTCTGCAAGGAGTAGGAAATAGGTTAGGGATATAATTTTTATAAGACTGCTCATCTTTTGGCAGGAATGCTTTTCCCCAAGGAGCTCATCATTTACATGAAAAACTTGGACATAATGGAGTCAAATAGGGCTCCTGTAATCCAGCTAACTTTGAATCCCCTGGCAACTCCCTACTCAGTCCTATTTTTCCTGTCTTTCCTGTACACTTCTATTCTAGATGCCCTGAAAGATGAAGAAAATCTGAATAGAGAAGACAGTTAAATATAAAATACTTCAAATCAATAAATGTTCTTTGTGGCTGTTTCACTGACAGCAGCGATCTGTTCTCGCTCTCCTTAACCTCAACGCCCTGAAGAAATCTCAAAGCACACCAAAGATAGAGATTTTGTGACGGCAGCCAAACCACAGTTGACAATCAAACAAAAATGCGTTAAATTGGGAGTAGGAGGGGGAGAGGAACTTAATTTATTTGCAGGTAAAGAGACCCCTCTGCTGGTTTTAAGGAATAGTGCAGGAGCAGCAATTTTCACATCTCCCTGCTTTATTAAGGTCCTTGTTTAGTAATGGAACCAAAACATCTAGTGAATAAAGACAGGCTCATTAAATCTTTTATGTAATTTAATATAGCAGGAGACTAATCCCTAACTGAGGAGGATCAGACTCAGGATGCAAGCAGACCTCTGCTCATTATGCAAATGCTGCCCTTGTGGAAGCAATGGTGAGAAGACTTTAGCAAAATCTACACGACAAAGCATTCAGGTGAGAAGTGTTTTGTGTCAAAGCCTCAGCAGAAGGTGCATCCTTTTTTCAAATGAAGAAAAGGAGTAACCTCATCATTCACTTTGTTGCATCAGCTGTGAGTGCTGGGAGCAGGGGAGCTTATTTGAATGCCCACAGCAAGGTAAAAACCCTCAAGAGAATATGAAGCAGCAGAATTAATGAACAGCACCTCATCTTTTATGTTAAACTGTGATCAATTAATCCTGTGCTTTGGGTCTTTTACAAGCAGAAGCTATTTAGTATACAGCCTTTACAGTGACCCTGCTAGGAGAGCAGAGAGCAGGCTGAGGTTTGGCTCCAGGTCACAATTAGAAGAATGTTTAAGTAGTGAAATTTAAGATAATCTATAGACATGCAACAAGAAAAATATGGCAGAAATGTAAACATACATCATCATGCCTGTTCAGATTCTCCCATTAGAAAAACTGGAATCAACAGTAACCATTTACCACTTCTAAATGCTAATGGGTTTTTTCTAAAGACCTATCAAAATTATACTTAAAATATTATTCTGTGCAGATTATGTGCCAGAATTTTCCTCAATCTTCCTACACAGCATTAGGCAGTGTCAGGCATTTCCTTCCCAAAAGTTATTTAAATTAAAAAGCTAATTTTGTTAGAAAAGGACCTGCTAAAGCACTGAATTTTTTCTAGACTTTAGGAAATAAAGAAAAAACGTGATAATAACATTAATGGTTTTGTCACTTCTGCTCTTCTGCAGTTGTGCTTCATCCAGCTCCTTCTCCATTTTCTCTCTTTCCAAATTCAGATCACTCAGCTCTTGACCAGTGACTTTGATTATCCTCTGCAGCCTGCGATTCTCAGCGTCCTTGGTGAGGTTCTCAGAGCGCAGCTCTGCCAGCAGGGTCTCCTTTTCCATCAGCAGAGCCTGGTAATCTGCAGCACCCTGAAACACACAGCAGCATTCAGGCTCCACAGGGGGGTTTTGTAGAACCTGGAGTCTTTACTCCCATTGCATCCCTGCTCCTCTCCCCAGTGTTTCAGAATCAGGGTGCAAAGAAACAGTGAAATGACAAAACAAAGAAAGTGTAACACTAAAAATTTCCTCTACTGATGTAACAAAACTTTCCATGACATGCAGTGCAGGCTAAGGAAGTCTGAGGTAACAAAGAATGAGAGAAAGGCTCATGTGCAAAGGCGTCCACAGTGCACCAAATCATGGCAGTATTATTGATTCACAAAGCTTTAATTACATCAAACTCTACTTTTGGAGCAGAGTCCAGTTTCAGTCTGGACTGGGGCAGGAAGTCACTGAGTCTTTCATGGAATCACAGAACTAAGGTTGGAAAAGACCTTTAAGATGGAGTCCAGCTGCCAACCCAGCACCAGCACCGTGTTCAGCACCAACCCAGACCCTCAAGTGCCACATTTTTGGAACACTTGCAGGGATGGTGAGTGCACCCTGCCCCTTGGCACAGCCTGTTGTGTGCTGTCATCACACAGCTGGCCCTGGAGCTCAGAGCAGAGGTGACAGGAGCTCTGCAGTGGGCTCTGCAGCACCATTACTCACAGAGAACTGCCTTCTACTCAAGGCTGTAGCTAAGGAGCAGAGTACTGAGGAGGAGGACTGGCTCTGCAATGTGGACTCTGTGGACAGGAGGGATCAGTCACACACTTTTTAAACTATGAACTTTAAAAAAAAAAAAAAAAAAATCTAAGTCTCAGAAATCATTAAGTCCCTTTCCCCCTTCACACACAAAATCACATTTTCACAAATAACACTCCATTATTTTATAAATAGTGGTTTCACATTTATTATATAAATAAATCCGAGCAGGTGTCTCACACCCAGTTCAACTCTGCTAATAGGAAGCCTATGCTGGCACCATACTTCTGGGGTAAAAAAAGCTCAAGATAACCTCAGCTGCCCAGAAATTTGTGTCATTATTTTTAACTTATTCTGATATTATATGTTTCTCTCAAAGATTCTCAGTTGGTTTAGATTGAAAAAAAAAACAAAAAACAAGAAGAAACAAAGTAAGTTATGTGACATTTTAACATTCTATTGTTCAAATAATTTGATTTGGGAATTTTTTTCAAAGTAAGAAAAATTAATAATTTTAAAACAACATTTTAAACTAATTCCATTCCTCTGCTTTCAAAGATAGCCAGCACTGCCTGCTGTGTGTAACTACAGAGAAAGGAGGAGCAGGAATGGGGGAAATCACAACAAATTGCTTGTTCTTACCTTGAATTTTTGGACATGTGCCTTGTGAGTTGCCTCCCTTGCCTTAGCCAATGAAGCATTTAACTCTTCAATTTCAGAAGCCAGCTCCTCATTCTTTAAATAGAGTAAAATGAATGCTATGTAGGAAGAGTTATTTCCAAGGGAGGGCAATGCAGTAATTTCTACCCCATCTCATTAAATATTCATCCAACACAAAACACTTTCAAGAACACCAAATGCATCATAGTAAATCTTATATAAAGAAATTCTTACTCTTATGCACTCACTAGACTGCCTATCACTCAAGTGAAGTATTTCCCACTCTTCCACACAATCTGAATTTCAGCTGATGCTGACCTCTCTCATTTTAGCTGCCTTTGACAGCTCCACTTACTCAACAACATAAAATACCCCTCGTATCTTCTAAGTGGTGCTCAGAGCTGATAAAAATCAGTATGCAACTGAGAACATTTTTCTTTCAAGTTCTTAAGGGAGGAAGATACTTAACTGAGAGTTTCTCCTCTCTCCTGCAGTCCAAGAGCCCAAACTGCAGACAAGCAGAACTGCTTAGAGAGGTGACAGCAGTGACAGGGACCCACTCGAAGCCTTCTCATGCTTACAGTGAGATCAGAGCCTGCCACACACACAGCCCCCCATGGTACTTCAACAAACCAGCAAGATCACAGTCACCCTTACCTCTTTCTCCTTTGCTTTTATGGCAACAGTTAGTCCTTGGATTGTTTTATCCCTTTTCAGACCATTCTTCTTTTCAACAGCAAGCTCATTTTCTCTCTCTTGCAGCTCTTCTTGGAATGACTAAATTAGATTATGTGAAAGTTGCATTAACTACCCACTAAGAGATACTGTAACTGCACATTAATAAGTGCATTCCCTCAGAGTTCTTGGAGCTTATTACTCAGATTACCAACATAAAATACAGTCCCCAAAATGAGAGGCAGCATCTCAAAGATGTGCCTGGAATATTGTATAAGGAGGCAGGCCACAAGCATCAGCTTCAATATTTCATGAGTGTGACTGTCAGCCTTACTGAAAATTGTTTCAAAAACAGGAGGGGTCTTCCTGTCATCCCATATAAAAGAGAATTTAACAGAGAACCTGCTCTGCTTCCCTTGGAGCCAAGGCCTCCTGTGCCTATGAAAGGATAACAGAGGGAGCCCAACACACACTGAAAGGGGTCAAAGAATCAGGAGCAAAACTGGAACTTACCTGAATTTTTTTTTCAAAGGAATTTCTCTCATTTTTAAGCTCCATTCTAAGAGCCTATAAGAACAAAACAGTTGTTATGGTCACTTGAACTCATTCTCAACACAAATGCACTCATTAAGCATTAAACTGAAGCAAAATGAGCTTAAAGACCCTGGGCATGAAATAAACCAGTCCAAATTAAGAAGAAAAAAAAAAATAGAACAAAACCCCTCAAGACATGTTCTTCCATGAGACAGAACAACTGCACTTGCTGAGTTAATAGAGGTGCATTTCTGTGACATTTATCTTTGTCAGCTTTTATCAAGAGATATTTTAATTAGCTCCTTTCCCTGGGGAGGTTACAGAATTATTTGTTTTAAAAAAGTAATCATACATAAAACCAGAGTTGTGCAAATTCATCAGACTTTCTTCTCCAATACTGCACCCCAAATGATCACATGCACTCTGTCCCCCTCCTGGGAAATGATTAAAGATGATGCTGTTTTCACCTTGACACACAAATACCCCTGTGAAACCAGGGTGGTTTTTCCTGGCACAGACTGATTTAATTGCAAGACCACCCAAAACTGAAAACTTTTACTAACTCTAATCAACTCAGTCATAGAAGATTCTTGACACAGACAAAAAAAGTCTATATGTACTGAGCTGAGGAATATTAAGTTCCAAAACAAAAGGGAAGAAAAATTCTCAGATGCCTGACAGACTCCATAATTAACTTTCTTAATTCTGCCAATTTTAATTTTGTCTTTGAATAACCAATAGGGAAAAAAAAAAGACAACAAGCCTCAGGACTTGTTTCTACATTCAAGCTTTAAGGAGCTCTGTCTTCCTATTTAGGAGCCAAGAGAAATAAAAGAATGATTCCTGTACCTTTTGTAAGCCAAAGGGGAAACTTGCACTTTATTTCATGAGATGTTTTTATAATTCCCTTACCACAGCTTTTTTTCCAAACCATAACAGCAGAGACACTTCCCAAGAATGAATTCTCAAGTCACATTCTTAACTTTTATAGCAGTTATGTCATCCAGTGAGGGATCTATTACCATCTAGGATTTCTCTAATATATACTTCTGTAAAGCAATTGCACTGTATCTATAACACAGGCATCAGTCACGGGAAGCACAATCTCTCACTGAAGGAATGGATAAATAAGGATTAATATTGCCCACCAAGCCACAGCATAACCCATGAATGGTAAGGAACTGGAAAATGGAGGAGGAAACATTTTAAAAAACAGATGATGTCACTCACATAGTGTCATGCACAAAGATTTATAACATATAATTCATCAGGCATTTCCTCACCTCTACCTCACTATCCTTTTCAAGCCTCAAAGCAATGGTAAGTTCTCTGATTTTTTCTGCTGGCAAGTTCCCATCAGAAGATCCACTCTGAGACTTTTCCTTTTCGAGGTGTTGAATTAGAGCTTCTTTACTTTTCAGTGACAGATTCAGTTGCTCTATAAGTCTAAAATTACAAGATTTTTAAGTATTAATCTTGCACCATCTACCACCAGTTCTCCAGTCATTGCAGTAAATCTTGCAGACAACTCTCCTAAGTGAAGACTCAAGACTATGCTTGTAGAACTTCAAGAAGGACTTTCATAACCCTGGAAAACTTCAAAAAGTGCTGTAAATTTAACATAAGCAAACAGGGTTGAGCTATCTGCAAAGTGCTCATTCTTATTTTCCTCCAATATCACTTCAAATATCAACAGTTAAGTTTCAATATTTTACTTACATTGTCCTTTACAGCACACACAAAACCCTTATTAATCTATTTCCTTTCTTAGCCCACACACCACATCCTTATGTGCCTTCAGCAAGTGTGTCTCAAGTACTCAGTTTCATCTAAATTTGTATCTAAGTGGTTCTCATTTCACATAAACAAAAAAAAAAAAAAA